>CM042143.1:88404639-88442139 GCA_023376005.1 Doryteuthis pealeii | reverse complement strand
TATATATATATATATATATATATATATATATATATATATATGAAAAAATAAATAAATAAATAAAGGAAAGAAAATGTTGAATGGATAAAAATGGTTTAATGAAGTGCCGACACGTGTTTAGGCCGAGAGGATGTCCTTGTCGAAACACGTGCTTCATTAAATAATTTTTATCCATTCAACATTTTCTTTCCTTTATTTTTTTTATTTTTTTTCAACATATTATCAGATTCACTTCCATTTTTTTCAACATAACATATATCAATATATATGTTATGTCAATAACATCATATTCACACATTCACTTTCTTCTCAAATATATATGTGTGTGTGTGTGTGTGTGTGTGTGTGTGTGTGTGCTGTTAATTCATGCACTAGCAAGACTATTTCCTGATCTTTTAGTACCTGTTAGGGACCCATTTATGGGTTGAATTGAAAAAAAAATGAGTTAAAGAGATAAGTTTGAAAAAAATGTTGAATACACATCAAGAATGAATAAAACAAAACGTCTTCGGCATAAAATAACCCAATGGTTAACATGCCGTAAAAACCCCACCCACCCAACCAATCAACATGTTCATTTTTCTATATATATATATATATATATATATTATATATATATATAAAAAAATAAATAAATAAAGGAAAGAAAATGTTGAATGGATAAAAATGGTTTAATGAAGTGCGACACGTGTTTAGGCCGAGAGGATGTCCTTGTCGAAACACGTGCTTCATTAAATAATTTTTATCCATTCAACATTTTTTTCCTTTATTTTTTTTTTTTTTCAACATATTATCAGATTCACTTCCATTTTTTTTCAACATAACATATATCAATATATATGTTATGTCAATAACATCATATTCACACATTCACTTTCTTCTCAAATATATATATGTGTGTGTGTGTGTGTGTGTGTGTGTGTGTGTGTGCTGTAATTCATGCACTAGCAAGACTATTTCCTGATCTTTTAGTACCTGTTAGGGACCCATTTATGGGTTGAATTGAAAAAAAAATGAGTTAAAGAGATAAGTTTGAAAAAATGTTGAATACACATCAAGAATGAATAAAACAAAACGTTTCGCATAAAATAACCCAATGGGTTAACATGCCGTAAAACCCCACCCCCAACCAATCAACATGTTCATTTTTCTTATATATATATATATATATATATATAATATATATAATATATATATATAAAAAATAAAATAAATAAAGGAAAGAAATGTTGAATGGATAAAAATGGTTTAATGAAGTGCCGACACGTGTTTAGGCCGAGAGGATGTCCTTGTCGAAACACGTTTAAATAATTTTTATCCATTCAACATTTTCTTTCCTTTATTTTTTTTTTTTTTTTTTCAACATATTATCAGATTCACTTCCATTTTTTTCAACATAACAATATCAATATATATGTTATGTCAATAACATCATATTCACACATTCACTTTCTTCTCAAAATATATATGTGTGTGTGTGTGTGTGTGTGTGTGTGTGTGTGTGTGTGTGTGCTGTTAATTCATGCACTAGCAAGACTATTTCCTGATCTTTTTTTAATATATATATGATATATATACATACATTTATATATTTATATATATATATAGGGGCATTTTTAAAACGATATATATAAAATGATACGAATTTTTGCCCTGATCAAAATGGTAGAGCTGTTGTGTACTATCAAGAGCAGATTATTGACGTCATATCCGCTTGCCGCTAGAGGGCGCACGTCTAGTTTGTTTTGCCATTGCAGTGGCTCTATGTTGCAAATGGAGGTAAACTGGAAATCCCGAGGCCGATACAGACGATTAATTTACAACGCCGACTAATATTGCCACTTGTCAGCCGCCATGACCGCCCAGGTAAATAAAGAAACCTTTTATAAATTGTATTGTGAGGGACTGTGGTGCTATTGCTGAAATTAAGATTGGACAGCTTCGCAAGAATGTAGTCGGTGTTAGATTTTTTTAAACTGTGCAATGGTGGTAACTTTTAGTTCAATCATCATGTCTGCCCCGTCGATGGATAAAAACAGGAGGAAGATCTCACTAAAAAAAAGGAATATAAATCTGAGAAAAAAAAGAAAAGAATATATATTTATAATTATTATTTTTTAAATGTTTCTGATATAGATTTAACCCAGGTAGCAAGTTAGAAATATTGGGTATTAATTTTGTTGGTGGACCTTTATTCATTGTGTAGTGTTAAACATAATAATGTTACAAACTGAGGTAGCATTTTTTTTTTTTTCACAATTTACGTAAAAAAAAAATCTAAGGTTATTTTTTGGGTTAATTATTATTTTTAGAATTATAATTAACTGTAAAATATTTCCTAGATTAACAAGCATTTTTTTTTTAAATCCTAATTTAAATTTCGTGTAATGTTTGTAGAGTTAGTGGAAATTATTTTTTAGTATATCGTATATGTTTTTTTATTTATTTATCTTTTTTTTTTCTGTTAAAACATTTTTAATTGTTTTCAGATTATTTGTTTGCTTTCACATTTTTATTTTTCTTGGAAGTCACTAATGTATTATATATGACTCCTTGATAGTTTTGTTGTGGTATAGCAAAATTACATTGTATTACAAATATATATATATATATATATATATATATATATATAATGTGTGTGTGTGTGTGTGTAAAGTAAGTCTCCTTGATAGTTTTGGTTTGGTATAGCCAATGTAAAATACATTGTATTACACACACACACACACACACATAAGTTCTATGTGTATATAACAAACACTGTTCGCTCGTCACTAATTCTACTCGCAAAAGTAATTCGATATTATTTCTATTTTTCCACCAGGTTAACAAAAATGCCTTAAATGTGGGGCATTTTTTTTTTTTTTTTAATATCATTCTACATCTTATAGCTTTTCTTGGTATTTTCTTTTTCTTTTTTTTTTTCTTTTTAAATACAGTCTTTTTTGCTGTAAAACTGAAAAGTTCCATAGCATTGTTTTGAATTTTTTCAAATATTTCATTGTCCCCCCCTCCTCCCACCGTTTGTTTATTTTTTTGTGTACAATTTTTTAAAAATCCTCCAGCTAGATCAAAGTGCATTACCTGTTTCCTTTTGTTTTATCAAATGCTGGTGGGGGAGGAAGTGTTTTGATTCATACAATGGACAAATTTTCTATAGAAAGTTTATATCTGAAGCCAATGTGACAGAGTTCAATCCCTTGTCATATCACAATAGGCTCAAGTTTTTGGGTTTTTTAATAGTGTTGTTTATAAAAATATCTAAGGTAGTTTTTTTTTTTCTAAATAAACACATTTTGTATACTTTATTTGAGTTAAGTTTTCTTAAAAATCTTTCTTCATAATATCAACATCTTGGAGAGGCTTAATTAATAACTTTCTTTTAAAACGGTCTGGCATTGCATTTTTTTTTTTTTTTTTTTTCTATAATAAAAAAATACATTTTGGTTACTTTGTGAGGTCAGAGTATAGTATTTACTGACATCCCACCACAAGGATCATTATAGTGGGGAATCACTCATGCGTGTCATACCTTTCGTTTGACGTGCTACATTACACTGGACAATAAACCCAGCGCTGACCCTTTTAGACGAACGTTCAGGTGTTGCCTGGGGTGATACCCCCTGGGATCACGACGATATTTAATATCTTACCTGTCCAGTGGCCGTAGCCACAGCCACTGGACACACACCTCGAAGGGCGGGTAATATCTGTTTGTCTTGTCAATTATAGCACAGGTTTTCAGAAGAATAACAATCACATTGAACTTATAAAATAAAACGTTAGTTTGAAAAAAAAGTGAATAATTACATTTAAGATATTCATTTTTTTGAGTGGATATATGTATGTCTATATATAATATATATTAGGGAGTAGCAAAAAAAATCGGATACTACGAGTTTTAAAAGCGAATTAAGAATAATTAAATCTATTATTTAAGGTTAAACTTTGTCTAAATCGATAAGTAGTAGCATAATAACCATCATTAAAAAAGAAAAATATCATTACATATGCAGTTTATTTTTAAAAGATTTAAAAGTATTTGTTTTGGTCAATTTTGTTCGCCGACGCCATTTTGGCTGTTTTTCAATGGTTTTAGGCGCTTGTTTACAATTTTAACGTAACATTTGGGATGAAAAAAAATTTACCAAAAATCAAGTAATTATCCGATTTTAATGAAATTTTCAGTATTGATTTATCGATTAATGAATTTCATAATGCATCAGTTATTTTATTTCAAAACTTTAATTTAGCCATGAAAAATGAATATATAAAATTCATTTAAAATATGAAAATCCTGATGTTAAGTTTAAAATGTTATATTTTTAGATTCTAAAAATAAATATCTACTTAATGCAAACCTTATTTTTTTAGACGAAAGTAATAAGTTTTGAAGAAAAACTCGATTGAAAATGTACCCCCTCCCCTTTTTAAGCAGAAAAAACATCGATGTATAATTTTTTCTTTTATAAAATAATAGCCAATTAAATAATTATCGAAATGGGTAAAAAAGAAATCTCCAAAAAATTAATTATTTATTATTTTTTACATTTTATTTTTCGATTTTCGGTACTTATTTTCCTCATAGAAGAGCAAACGTAAAAAAATTTTTGTGTTTCTATTCATAACTTCGGTCTTTTATCTCTTTATTTATACTGTAATTAGTATCAGGTAAGGACCAACTTGAAACAATTTTACGCCCCCAACATAAGGGGGGTCAAAATTAAGTGACCTGAAAAAAATTAGAGAGTTTTGAAATAAAATAAATAATGCATTATAAAGATCATTCTTTGATAAATAAACACTGAAAATTTCATTAAAATCCGATAATTCCCTGATTTTTGGTAAATTATTTTCGGGGGGGGGGCTAAAGTCATTTGGTCAAAAATGACTTTGAGGCTCTGTTTGCCAGTCCCTAATATATATATATATATATATATATATATATATATATATATATTAGGGAGTAGCAAAAAAAATCGGATACTAAAAGTTTTAAAAGCGAATTAAGAATAATTAAATCTATTATTTAAGGTTAAACTTTGTCTAAATCGATAAGTAGTAGCATAATAACCATCATTAAAAAAAGAAAAATATGATTACATATGCAGTTTATTTTTAAAAGATTTAAAACTATTTGTTTTGGTCAATTTCGACACCATCCGCCATTTTGGCTGTTTTTCACTGGTTTTAGGCGCTTGTTACATTTTAATGTAACATTTGGGATGGAAAAAATTTTTACCAAAAATCAGGTAATTATCCGATTTTAATGAAATTTTCAGTATTGATTTAACAATTAATGAATTTTATAATGCATCAGTTATTTTATTTCAAAACTTTAATTTAGTATTTTTGCTATGAAAAATGAATATATAAAATTCATTTAAAATATGAAAATCCTGATGTTAAGTTTAAAATGTTATATTTTTAGATTCTAAAAATAAATACCTACTTAATGCAAACCTTATTTTAGGTGCCAAAAGTAATAAGTTTTGAAAAAAAAACTTGATTGAAAATGTCCCCTTTTTAAGCAGAAAAAACATTGATGTATAATTTGTTCTTTTATAAAATAATAGCCAATTAAATGATTATCGAAATGAGTAAAAAAGAAATCTCCAAAAAATAAATTATTTATTATTTTTTTACATTTTATTTTTCGATTTTCGGTACTTATTTTCTCATAGAAGCGCAACCGTAAAAAAAAAATTTTTTTTTGTGTTTCTATTCATAACTTCGGTCTTTTATCTCCTTATTTATACTGTAATTAGTACCGAAAATGACCAACTCACAAAAATGTTACGCCCCCAACATAAGGAGGGGGTCAAAATTAAGTGACCTGAAAAAAATGAGAATGTTTTGAAATAAATAAATAATGCATTATAAAGATCATTCATTGATAAATAAACACTATAAATTTCATTAAAATCCGATAATTTCCTGATTTTTGGTAAATTATTTTCTGTAGGGGGGGGGCTAAAGTCATTTGGTCAAAAACACATTTTAGGCTCAGTTTGCCAGTCCCTAATATATATATATATATATCTATTCGTGTAGGGTCTGCCAATTCTGTTATGAGTATTTTACAAAATAAATTTACCCCCTCCCCCGTTTGAAAAAAATTACCAAAAATCAGGGAATTATTCAATTTTAATGAAATTTTCAGTGTTCTATCAATGATGCATCAATTATTTTATTTCAAAACTTGGATTTTTTATCTGTTTCACTTAATTCCTTATTTAGGGCCCCCGATTTTCCGTTTCAAATTTTTCTAAATTCCTTTTCCACTTTTAGTCAATTCCGTTTTTTTTTCGTTTTCACTTTTGGTAATTTCCATTTTTATAGTATTTTGTGAAAGAAATTGAAATAAAATTTGCTATAATTATTAAAACTGAAACAAAAACATAATTCAAAGTTTTATTACATATAAAGAAATAGCCAATGTCTACAATTTTTTTTAAATTGTGAAATCAAAGTCCAAAAATAAAATTATGTAAAAATAAATATGTTACATGACTAAACAATAAAACAATGAAATATTGCAGTGCATAATTATCTTTGAGTTCGAACTTTTAATCAGAACTTCCTTCTTTAAGAAAGAACACATTCAGATTGTTTTTGTGTTTTTAAGTAAAGGGATCCAGATTGATTTATAATAATTGATTTGCAATATTAAAATTAACAGAAAAATCACATTTAAAGAATCAACAGCAAATAACTTTAATCTCAACAATAAATATGAGAAAGTCAAACATTTTGACTAAAATTTTACAAAACAGGAATTAAACCATAATAATTGAATCTTTGTAACAAAATATACAAAACAAATTTATATATTAATTTGAATAAAACAACTTATCTCAAGTTGAAATACTCCTCAAATTTAAAATGGGATATTTCCCAAATAAAGAAATTAACAATCTTCAAATCTTTTCTAAATCTCCATTGTAATACAACATTGTAAGTTGCTTGGTGTTTTCAGGGATAAGACTTTCACCTTGTTTATTTAGTAAATGCTTATATTGAGAAAATGAACGTTCAACATCTACGCTGGTAACAGGCATCTATATGACCTTATTGGCAATCTGTTCCAGAAGGGGAAATCTACTCTTATTTGCATTCCAAAATGCTGGGATGTTAAAAGGATTTTGGTAAGTCATCTTGGTAATTCACATAAATTTGGAATTCTTCAAGAAGATCAGTAGAAGGATCTTGCAAGTCCTTAATGGCTGCAAAACTATCAATGTCATGGCTTATACACGGTAGCTGTCTAGGATCAAACAGACGAGATGCCTTGTAAAAGTTATATACAGGGTGAGCAGTAGGTATTCAGTTTAAAAAAGATGTGCTAGACAAATTGTGCTATCCATTAAAGGGTGGGGGGTAGTAACCGACTCTTCATTTAGTAGCCTCAAGATAACTACAAAAAAACTCTTCCTTCCTCAGGACATTCGTCCTATTTGGGATATTCCTATAACTCAAAACATAAAAAAGGGGAATCACTGGACCGATAATTATTTATGATTTACTAGGAAAAAAAGATAGTGTTCAAGTTAGGGCTAGTTTAATGGGAAAATAGTGGGTAGATTAATTAACAGATAAAATTCATTCAGAGTGGTTCCCCTTTTTTATGTTGGAGTTATAGGAAATAACCTTGTCTGTATTTTATGTTACATGTGCTCAGACAATAAAGTCTGTATTTTGTTATGTACTTTGTTTGATTTCTTTGTATATGTTCACCTATGTTAGAGACTTCCTAGAAGCCTCCTAACATTGTAAGAAGCAGTTTTAGCCACTAAAGCTAAAACCACATTTAATTCTTATAGGGATAAGCAGTCTTATGGTTTCAATTTGGGAGTAAATTTTTTTTAAAATGTCTTATTTTCCTCTTATATTATCATTCTTCTTGGCAATTTCTTTAGACAACACACTGAACTCTAACCATGGTATAATAACCGATCTAGGAGAAAACTAAATTCAAACCTGGTAAATTTAAAAAAAATAGATGTGTCACATCCAGCTTGTGTGGAGGGGTTGGTAAATACAGACATTCTGATTACAGAATTGTCCCAGTAAAGATACACTTATAAACCCATTTGAAAAAAAAAAAATGTAAAATGCCATAACATAAAATAATTCAATCATAAACAAAGTAACAGTTATTTATAGTTGGTTGGATTTACCACATGTCAACCCTTGTGGGGGTTATTTTATGCCAAGGGACATTGTTTTATTCCTTGTTGGGTATTTAATTTAAAAATATTTAAAAAAAAAAACAAAAACATTTTTGATCTATTTAACCCATAGATATAAAATACATCCATGAAATATATCTACAAAAATTACACCAGTAAAAAACCAAAGTAGTAACAACTATTATCCAATTAATGGTTTTGGCATTAGATAACCCACAGAGTATTACCATTAAACAAACCAAAAGTTAAAAAATTATCTATACCAATTTTGAAGATATAAAAGAACTTGAAACAGAAACTTATCAAAAAGACTTGTTTGGCATTTAAATGACCCGAAAGGGCTGATATACCATAAAAAACAAACCAAAACATAGATGGGATTCCTAACAGGTACTACCTCTCCAGTTCAGAGTGAACCTGAGAGCAATAATAATTAAGGGGTACTCCACCCCCCAGAATTCCATAATGGGAACTTCAGCACTAGAGGCAGTTTAATGTCATATCAAGGACATTGAGACCCAACAGTCACTGCCTTTTAGCAGATATGATAAAATGGTTGGGGGGGGGGTTACCATAATGGCAATTAGGGTCAGGACAATCATATAGGTGCTAGGTTTTGAAATGATTAGCTAATTGAATTGGAGGGGGCCTCTCCGACCACCAGTCTAGCCCAAGTAAGTGCCAAAGTGGAGTGTTGCAGGTCCATGGACTCTTCAGTCACCAGCATCCCGAGTTGCCACCCACGGCCAACAGGTGGCTCCATTGGAGGGATTTTACTCCTCTGCAGAGATGCAGTTTATCTGGATTGTATTGTATGGATGACCGGAGATGGCACCAAATACAAATTAAAACTGGCATCCAAGATGGGCTGGATTTCTGCATATCTTTAACCAAACTCTTCAGTGCACTATAACGAGGAATTCCATATAACTAGTCAAAAAGGTAACGTTCTGTGGATTGAAAAAAGCTGGTAAATATGATCAGTTATTGAGTGATAACTGGTGGAAATGTCTCAGTGAGGAACGATGTAAGCATCAAGCAAGGCTAACAGGTTTATAAAAAGTTAAGAATCTCTAAACTGGTTATTTTCTTTAACTCCAACATAAACAAAGGGGAACCACTCTTGGCTGATAAATTTATTTATTGATCTACTAGGAAAAAAGACAGGGTTAGGGTTAATGGGAAAATAAATAATTTATCAGTCAAGAGTGGTTCCCCTTTGTTTATAACTTCTAAACTTTTTTTTTTATTAAAGAAAAAAAAAAAAAAAAATGAAAAAAAAAAAAAGCAAAGTGTTCAGAGCAAGATACATGCACATTTAGTAAATGTTTTCAAGAAGAGGACATCAACACTGGACTCTTTGTTGGATGGTTTATTTACTTTTTTCTTCTCACAAAGTCAGAAATAAATTGATGGACAGGAAATTAAATCTTGCCAACAAATGCTGTTTGTCTAGAGAAAAAAATAAATTCTCCAAAAATCCACCTTGTCCCTCTGAGCAACAAAGACAACATTTTATATATATAAAAAAATAAATAAAAATAAAAAAAAAAATAATAAATAAATAAAGTTAATATTACTTGAAAATTAAATCAACAGTAAAAGTTAAAAACATTAAAGATTTGTGTGGGACTTTTTCTTAGGAATACTGACGACCAGTTATAGGAATTATGTTACTGCGTTATTGTATATAGGACACATGTTGCCTTCAACATTCTTTTTAAGAAACGGACTTGTTTGTTAAAAGAAAAAATTTAAACTGCAGGAAGGTTGGTTGGTTGGATTTTATGGTACATCAAACCTTTGTTGGCTTATTTTTATGCCGAAGACGTTTTGTTTTATTCATTCTTGATGGATACCCAAATTTTTTAAAACTTCTTTTAAATACATTTTCTTTAAAACTCATTTTTTCTATTTGACCAATAGATGGGACCCTAGCAGAGTGGATCTGGGGGCAATGGTAATGAAGGGGTACTCCACATTCCCTAGAGCTAACTTCACCACAAATTGTCCGATTTTCTTATTTTTGTACAGAAATAACAGTAAAGGATAGGAAACCAGGATGACAACTAACCCCTTTTCGCTAAGTTAATAAACTCTAAAAGCATTTTGCAGATTACAGTGACAAAAATAAAATTAAAAAAAAATAATCATCAAGTGTCATCTGTATATTCTTATAGAAAAAGTTAATGTCAATTTTGTTAGGTTTATTTATCTATTTAAAAAAATATATATTCTACAATGCTTTTTACAGTACAAAGTTAATCTTTAACCCCTCCCCGATCAATATTGCATCCTTAACTACCTATTTGACACTACTCACAGCAGCTCTCCCACCACTGCAATCCTACTGTAAGCAGCTCACAGTGGCTCTTGCACATGTTACTTGTTTATACTGAAAAATCCCTATGTGAACATCCTTGCCATCTTTATTTGAATAGAATAGAGTTCTGGAGGTGAAATTTAGATCAGAATATAAGTGCATTCCCAACATGAAGTCCATTTAAAAAAATTACCTTCAAAAGTATTTATGCTAAACACTAATTATTAAGTTCTCATCTCTTCTTCCATAACCTATTAGGTTGTTAACTCTTTGCCTACTTTAAACTGCTCACAGTGGCTCTCTCACCAAAGTACACAAACTGATTGTTAGTTCATTATAATTAAGCAGAAGGACCCAGATTATAATAATAAGACTTTATTTGAATAGAATGAGTTCTGATGTAAATAGATAGTGAACTATGAAATATCCCATTATACAGGTAAAAAATACCAAGAAAATTTGGTACAGCTGTGGGGGAAATTTGGTAGGCAAAGAGTTAAGAAATTGGAGTTTATTAGAAAATGTAGGTACAAGAACAGTGTTGTGGTATCATTTCCAAACTATTGTTTCCATTCGAATAGATCCCCCCCCACCACTACTGTATTTGTTACATAATTGATAGGTAGCCTATTATGTACAGTGAGTGTAGTGTAGATTCAAAATAACGATTTAGTTGGGGAAAAAAAAAAAAAAAAAACACACAGGAGAGATGGACACTTAACCCTGTGATGACCTTCTAGTTCACCAATGCAAGTGAAGTTAGTTTAGAAAATCAGATTTTGCAGAGTGCTAGGACGAGTAAGATGGGCAGGACATCTCATCCAAATAGCCTAAATCTCAGCACATTTATTTGTTGATCTGGGAATCAAAAATAAATAAGCATGGAAGTCTTTTAATTAAGAACAAAAAACAACATGTCCCAGATCAGTTAGACAAGATAGAAGATTAAGAAATTCAGCATCCAACCCAAGTAGAGCTCCAAATTCTTAATTCCATTTCCACTTTGGTAAATTCCATTTTTTATAATATTTTGAGAAAATTGCAATAAAATATGACTATACAAAAAAAAAAAAAAAAAAAAAAGCAAAGTTTATTACATTTAAAAGAAATTGCAAATACCTACAAATTTTTTTTGAAACGTTAAAATCCAAGTCCCAAAATAATATAAGTAAAATTTGAAATGTAACAGGACTTGACAATAAAAACAATTTTTTCAAGTAAAAACTTAATTCTTTGTTGGATCTTAAAAAGGAAAAAATAACTAATATTTGTAAAAAAAAAAAAAAAAAAAAAAAAAAAAAAAAAAAAAAATTTAAGGAAATTACTAGGTTATATTATGTTCTATTTATTAACTCTTAACCTCCTATACCACCTCATTCCACCCGGCCAGAAGTCAATCATTTTCCTAATCTGCCCCAAACAATAGCCTTTGTTTAAATGTAATATTAAACATATTTAGAAGTCTTTGATTTAAGGGAAATAACAGGTAACTTTAAATGCAAAGGTCATTTTTAGCCATTTTTTTTTTTTATATATATCCTTATAGGAATGCTCTGGACTTAAAAAATTCTCAACAGGATGTTAAGAGTTAAAAGGTTTAATGTTGTTATTAAGTTTTGAAAGAATTAAAACAAAGAATGGAAGAAAAAAGAAAAACACAAAATATAAAGTATGGCATACAACAGATTGCTTAAGTGAAATTACCTTCTGTGGCCATTTGACCATTGCATTTTGATGATAGAGTCCCCTGGCTTGGGCCCAAGTGCCATCCAAAAGGACAAGATTGTAGCCAGTATCTTGACCATCAGGATGATGGGGTAAGTCACAAATGTCTATTGCATCCACTCCAGGGTAGAGTAAAATTGTATTGGGAGATTTCATCACACTGGCAAGTTCAGGATACCTGAAGAAAAAAAAAAAAAAAAAAAAAAAAAAAAAATTGAACACATAGAATCATTACAAGACACATGGTGAGTGGGAGGGTGTAAACAAATAGATCTATGTCACACCTGTAAGGAGAAATCCTTGCAAATTCCAACCGAATATGACCCCCCCCCCCGCTGGACACTATTACAGAGTCTTCACTGATATGCACAACATCTTCACATAATTATTTAGTATATTGACTAATAAAATATATACTTAGTAAGTAAATCGTTGTAATAATTTCCTTCAGTACAGGTGGGAGGAGAAAGAAAGCAACAGCAAGCATAGAACTTACTTTTCTGGGGAAAATCTTTTTCCACGGATGATATGACATTTTCCAGCAGGCAAACTGTGGTATAAACATTGGCCCGGTACGAAGACATTGGTTATCCTAGAAAAAAAAAAAAAGACAACAAAAACCTGTTTATTGAAATAAAAACAAAAAAATTATTAAAGGATTAGAGTGTGAGAAATAGCCAGACAAAAGAACATCAACTATTTAGTATTATTTGGACTATTGTCCTCATCTTCATTGCTATCTGTACAATGTTTCGGCCAATGTGCCCTCTGGCCTTCTTCAGGTATTTCTTGTTGGACTTGGGAACCATCTTGTCGTAATCGGGATCCATCATGGAACTTTGAACCTAACCCTTTACTCAGTCAACGGGGGTATCCTGTTCTCATTCCACTAACTATAGCTGGGGTAGAAGCGTTAAGCTGTGTTAATTATTATTCTATGTTACTGCTGTCCCTGACCAGGAGATAAGAGTCTAGAGATAACTGTCACTTAGAACAGTCTTAACCTAACTCCTTTATCCACTAGGCCATGTGTCCAATTGTACAGATAACAATGAAGATGAGGACAATAGTCCAAATAATACTCAAATAATACTAATCATCAAGCCTCATCTCAAAAATTCCGAGAAATATCAACCATTTATTAAACCTAATCCCAATCTTATGGGGATTAAAGAATTTGCCTCACAAAGTTTGGAAAGGCATGTTCAGTATTATCTTTAGCAAGAAAAAAAAAAAAAAAAAAGAAAAAAAAGAAAAGAAAAAGTTCTGGTCTTCTCACAGAATGTGTTACCGAGCAGGATGTAACCAGTGATGCATGGATTTAATTTGAATGAGTCCAGGAAATTTGATGGGTCCGAACTAAAGTTTCTTAATAAATTATAGAGTTTTTATTTATGAACAACTAAAGCTGTCTAACCCCCCACACAGTGTAATTCATTTCCAAGAAAATATTGAAATGTATTTACAGTTAGCTGGAAATGGTGGGGTAAGAAGAAAAAAAACAAAAAAAAACCAAAAAAAAAAAAACACTGGGACGCATAGATATGAACCTATCAGCATCTGTGACACAAGGTCAATTTCTCAGATGGAGTTGAATAGGTTAGGATTCAGTTTTCCTTCTCCTAGACTGTTAAAAAAACAAAAAAAAACAAACAAAAAAAAAACAAAACAAAACAAAGTTAAAGAGCTTTGTCCTATTTACCCATATCTGAAGGGAGAATAATTGGAGTCATACTTTTCTCAAGGAGATTTGGCAATTGATAGGATCTAGAATTAATGCTTGTTTGTTGTTTTATGGCATATCAATCTTGCTGGATCACTTAATGCCGGCAAAGTTTTGAAAGTTTTGAGCAATAGTTTGGTAGAAAATTTTTTAAACTCAATTTTTTCTATTTAACCCATAGATGTGACCCTAATAGGTACTACCACCCCGGGTCTGAGTGGACCTGAGAGCAATGGTGATGAAAGGGTGCCCCACATTCCCCAGGCCTGGAACCTCAGAGTTTAATGTCATTCCCAGGACATGAAGACCCTATGCCACCACCTTCTAGCACATATGCTAAAAAGGGTTGGGGCTTGCCATAAGGGCAAAGGAGTTGGGACAATCATATAGGTGCTAGGGCTTAATGTGATCAGAGGGGACATCTGACCACCTGTCTAGCCTAAGTAAGGACCAAAGTTGAGTGTAGTATATCAGGGACTGCTCAACCGCCAAAGTTCCATCCTTAAGCATCATGGGTTGCCACCCATGGCCAACAGGTAGCCCCATAGAGGGGAGGGTCTTACCCGTCTGTAGTGGTACAGTCAGTGCATTCTAAAGCCCAAACTTAAGGACAGGGCTGAAGGAAATTAGGGTTTGGTTTACAGCATATCAACCTCAGTGGGTTATTTAATGCCGATAAAGTTTTGAAATAAAGTCATTAATGGATACTCAATCAATTTTTATAAATATATTTTTCTATTTAATCCAGAGATGGACCCTAAAAGGTACTACCATTCTGGGTCAGAGTGGACCAGGGAGCAATGGTAATGAAGAGGTGCTCCACATTCCCCAAACCTCACCATCAGATAGAGTTTAACGTTATTCCCAGAACATGTAGACCCTGGGCCACTGCCTTCTAGCACCCATATGAAAAGAGGGTTGGGGCAATCATATAGGTGCTAGGGCTTGACATGACCAGCTGACTGATCGGAAGGGGCCTCTCCTGACGCTCGTCTAGTCCAGGAAAGAGCCAAAGTGGACTGCTCAACCACCAGGATTCTGTCCTTAAGCATCATGGGTCACCACCCATGGCCAACAGGTGGCCCCATTGGGGTGTCTTACCCCTCTGCAGACGTGTATTCTAACGCCTCAGACGAAATGGCAGGGAAATTAGGGAGTCTACTTTTGAGGTCAAGGTTGTAGATATCTCCATGTCGTATCCTAGGCCTTTTCCAATTTGAAAAAGAAATCATTGCTATACCATGGTCGTCTTTTTTTTTTAATGAAAGCCTCTCTTATGTCGGTTTCAAGGTGAATCTGATTATTAATTGTACTTCTTGGATTTCTAAAGCCACTTTGCTATTTAGTGAGAAGATTATTAGATTAAAGATCAAAGATTAATCTTTTGTTAATCCTTCTTTCTCAGGTCTTGCCAAGTCAAACAGTTAGGGATACTGGAGTCGGGGATATTAGACAATAGTGAGTCTGGTTTGTAATATATTTTCCATGTTTTGGTATTACTATAACTTTCCACCATAACTTAGAGATTTCCCCTGTATGCCATATATCTATATATTAATATTAGCGTTCCTTAACTGTACGACTTATCTTGCAACAGATTCAGTTAAAAATGAGTGTCCAAAATGAAATGCAAAAATGTAAATCCTGATTATCTGGTGTTGCTTATCCGTCGAATTCCGATTTCTAATAAGTGTCGTGACCTCAGTTAAATAATGGACCACTCAGTTTTTATTATAAAGAAAGGGAAGGAAAAGGACATGCTACATAGAAAACAGTATTTTGCAATAGCTCTTAGGTAAACATTAAATGTAATAATTAAATTATACTGTGGTATATCCACATGTCCTGCTAGTTATTCAGTATTTTAAGGGAAGTTTTGGAGGTAATCTGAACATTAGCTACATAAATGAGAGTAACTTCCCTTTGTTAGTTTCACTTTGAGGAAGCCATATCAGGGTTCCCATTCATTTTAGGAAATCATTTTCCAGGTTTCCAGGATATTTTAAAAATTTTCCAGGACAAGTGCACAGGAATTGTTCACAGGAATTTCATAATTTAATCGATATTAATCTAATATCGACACATTTAGACAGTTTTATTGTTACTTTTTTATGTTGCAGGGTTAATGAATAATCTTGGGTTTATTATAGATGATGCCTACAATTAACTACACAGCATGTCCACAAAGTCCATATGCACTTTAAAGTTATAAATTATTCTAAGTGAGACTTTATTGGATGAAATCAACAAGTACCCACCCAGTCAGAAAGCATTTTTTACTGTTTAATGAATGTTCATGAATAATTTGGGAAATCTGGCGTAGACTTGGCGAGCATTAAAAAAACAAACAAAAAAAAAAAAAAAAAAAAAAAAAAAACAACAACACTGTCCTTATTATTTTACTAGTTATATTTGTTTACTGTAACAATAATTTTGTCTCATAATTCAAATTTTCCAGGATTTGACAAAAAACACCCCTTTTTCCAGTACAGGAAAATTTACATTTTATTTTCCAGGATGCGTACGAACCCTGCATATGTTTTGGTCGGCCATTTTCATTTCACCGTAAATCTACACTGAAAATACGAATTTATTCGAATCAATACAATTGCATGTTTTAACACGAAAATACCATAAAATGAGTTCTTAATTGTGCTTGTGCATTATTTGAAATGAACTTGATTGTTATTAAGAACACATTTTATATTTTTCGATTTAAAACATGCAGTTGTATTGATTCAAACAAATTCAAAGTGGAACAAACAAGGGGAGGTTACTCACATTTATGTAACTAATGTTCAGATTACCTATTTATCTTCTTTGCTTGGATACTTAGCTTCTGTTTGTTCTATCTTCGCTAGGGTAGGGGGACCAATTTTCTTAAAATATTAAGAACATGGCTTCCTCAAAGTGAAACAAACAAAGGGAAGTTACTCATTTATGTAGCTAATGTTCAGATTACCGTTTTTTGGAAGGTGTTTCAAGAATTGGTAATGTATTTGGCTGTGACCGTATAATAACATCTGAGTCTTCCTTTTCAGTTGTACTGAAAGTTTCTGTATTTTCCGATGTGAAATTTGTTTTTTTCAAAGACCAAGGTTATATTTTTGGAATATTGACAAGTAATTTTTGGCTGTTGAGTTATATTTAAACTCATCCACAAGTTGATTCACTATCTTTTTTTCCTGTACATTTTGCTTCAATTGGTTTATTGATGTATATGTTTATGGGGGTCCAGTGGCTTCGGCCCTGGATCTTTACGAGTTAATAGCGTCGATCCCAGGGGGCCATCCCCCCGGGCAACACCTGCCCCCTTGATTTAAAGGGGCAGGGCTGGGTTTATTGCCCAGTGCCTGAGGCGCCCCCCTTGAGGGGGAATGCCGACGGGATCGACGCAATTTTTCACCTGCCACTCCATGGGCTTCGGCTCGTGGGTGGTCCCACGTTAATAGGGACTTTGTGCCTGACCCGTACAAGTGGGGTACGCGGTAAATACTATGTATATGTTTATGGGGGAGGGGTATCTTACCATTCATCTGTATTCTAATCCATATTTTCTTTCCAGGTGTCTTTTTACAGTCAAATTGTTTAAAAAGATTTTCTCTTGCTGTTTCATAATACAGCAGGCTTTTGTATAAACCGTTTTTTATTGCTATAAGTTGTCTGTGCTTAAATTTCCTGAATTTTTCCAGGGCGTTTATGCTTTAAAAGATTGAGATATATATATACAATTGGTAAAAAAAAAGCTTTAAAAATCAGTCATTTTGTGGTTGTAGATCTATTTCTACTCACTGGTATCTGTATACTTATGAGTAACATCAGACCGCTGACTTCACTGAAAAAGAGTTCTATTGCTCTGTTTAATAATATTAAACATGAGCTCTCAACTTGGGCCTGAACAACTAACATTCTGTTGTTGGAAGAAAGGTCCAACTTGGAATCATCCTAATACCAACTGACTTGGTAACCCATCTACATATACATACATATCTCCCAACATTAAAGAAGTTGATTCTCCCCTGAAAAAGTCTACAAAATTTAACTTGGGTCCTACAAGCAAAAGGTTATATAAAATTCCTTTTTTGAATATTTTTTCCCCCCTAAAATTTTGTAATTATTGTGTCCTTGAGGTCGGAGAATTCTCAAGTTCCGAAAATAATGCTAAAATATATCTAATATTTATAGCTCAAGGGAGATAATCATTAAAAGTTACCTCCCTTGAAAAACAAAAACAAACAAAAACAAAGAAAAAGGGAAATAGGTTCTATTTTGATTTTATTGATTAAATTAAATTTTTTTATTTTTAAAGTGGATCTGCAAATACACTAACAGTAAAAGATAACATACATTTGATAATTCAACCAAGTATATATTTTTGCTGAAATATTGATTACTGGGTTAATTAAATTAATTATATAATCTTACTATAATGGAGATAGTGTGTCACCAAAACTACGTCATCACCAATGCCACAATTCCCTTACTTATTTACATTATATTCTCAATGGTTATTAAATAATGATTATCTAATCTCAATTAGCATCATATTTATTAACATCTATTAAGATCTAGCCGAGATATTTGCCTCAAAACAACCCATATTATTAATGTATTTAAAATCCTGCAATGTGCGTTATATATCATTAAGAAATAAATGTTTACATAGTATATGGTGTGAATAATTTGCACAACAGTTTTAATAAAACCGTGTTTAATAAATAATTGATATTGATTTCTAATATGGTTTTTATTCTCAAATGTATTTAAAGCAATCTTATAATTTTATATTTAAATCAACTAGAATGTAAAAAATATTTTTTGTGTTTGTATTTAATTTCATTAGTCTCTTATTCAATATAATATTTAATTATATCAAAATTTAAATACTTGTACCCGGAGTGAGCATTTTTTAGCTAGTTCTATAAATTGTCAGAAGTAAATATACAACAGGTAAGTATATTTCATGAAATCGATAATTAAACAAATTCTAATAATATCCAAACTACTTTATAAATAAAAGTAAATAATCATAAATAAATAAATTAATTATAAATAAATAAATAAATTCAGCCCATACAAAAATCATATAAAAGACTAAAATATGTCACTTAGAAAAAGTTTTAAAACTAGTTTTACAAAACAAACTTTAACAGATTTTATTCAGTTACTTATAGAAGTGATAAGTATTTTTCTGCCAGAAACACTAGCTAGTTAATATATAGTTATATATTGTCTATAATGCCTTTCACAAAACAAATACAGCAAGGTTGACTAAGTACAAAGGCAGGAAATATTCCTTAGTAAACATTGCATCAAACTTTAGAAGTTGGAAAAAAAAAAATCCAAATATTATATTATTCATCTGAAGTAAAAAGTTGAAGTGGCCTATTATTGGCATCAGCTGGACAGTGAGGGAGTCTATCTCCTTTTCACTAGTGTGAGACCAGGGAAATTGTTTTTGCAGAGTGCCACACCTACCGTTAGCTCCCCACTTTACTGGACAGATGAGATTACCCAATCTGTGCTACTCATGTACCGAGTTGGTGGAGACTGGTATCGAACCAGGAACCTTGCGATTCCTAGGTAGGTGTTCTACCAATTGAGCAAACCAAGCTAAAATATTTAAAAGCAAAAAAAACTTACTTCAAATGGATGCTGTAAAACGTAGACAGTGGTTGACAGCTGTATGGGTTCACGTGGCAAATAAGGGCACCAACACACACTTAAAGGACGACTGGAAAAACAAAATAGAAATAAATAAGAAACTTTCCAACATTATACATTGTTAAAAGTTGTAGATGTTTCAACATTTATTAGCAGGACCTGGAGATATACTACAGTATAATTTAAATATTACATTTGATACATTTACTCAATATGTAAAAAGTATAATATTGATTTAAGTATTTTCTTTCTTTTGATCTTTTCATTGTTTAATTAAAAACATAACATTGCTTCTGCGAACTCACCCTCTCTTTCCCCTACTCATTTTTATATTTGTGCAGCATGTCCTTTTTCTTCCCTTTATTAAAATGGAATGGTCTATTTAGCTGATGTAACGACTCATAAGAAATCTTAAGATAAACACCAGATAATCAGGATTTAAATTTTTGCAGGTTATTTCCTATAATTCCAACCTAAAAGGGGAACCACTCTGAATGAATTTTATGTTAATTAATCTACCCATTATTTTCCCATTAAACTAACCCTAAACCCTTACCGTCTTTTTTTCCTAGTATATCAATAGATAAATAATTTATAAAATTCATTCAGAGTGGTTCCCCTTTTTAGGTTGGAGTTATAGGAAAGAACCTTTTTGTATTTCATCTTTGGTGATTTGGATGGTCTCATTTTTAACCAGAGGGTGCTGCAAGATGATGACTATCATACTATTAAGGAATATGACAATATATAGATTCAATGTTGATTGTAATTTGACACATTTTGGTAACTTCTAAAATGTTGTTGGGTTGACTTATTCTACAAACATATTGGGCACAGCATAGTCATATATAAATGTATACAAGGGAATACATGAGGAAATAGCAATAAGTATCTTTGCACACAACATTAAGAATTCAGATTGTCGAGTCATCAAATATTGAAATAAAAAGGTTAATTTATTTTTTATTATTAGCAAAAATATGCACCCTCCAAGCACAAATATTTAAGTTTTAATATAATAAAATATCATATTGAACTAGAAAGACTAATGAAATTAAATAAGTATACAAATATTACTTATTTTTACTTTATTCTAATCGATTTCAATATAAAGTCATACATAAGATTACTTTTAATACGTTTGAGAATAAAACAATATTAGCAATCAATAACACCAAGTAATTATTTATTAAACATGGTTTTGTTAAACCCTGTTTGCAAATTATTCACACCATATACTATATAAACATTTATTTCTTAATGATATATAACACACATTGCAGGATTTTAAACGCATCAACAACATGGGCTGTTCTGAAGCAAATCTATCAGACCTTAATAGAAACATTGTTAATAAATGAGATGCTAATCAAGATTAAATTATTATTTGATAAACATTGAGAATATAATGTAAATAACTAAGGGAATTGTGACATTGGTGGTGACTGTTTCAGTTACAGACAGAGATACACAATCTCCATTATAAGATTTAGGCACTTGATTTTATGTATCCAAATGAAGTATAAATAAAAAATTCCTAATTAGAGAAACCGATTCCACAAGTACAGACAAAGTAAATTTGTACTAAGAGATTTTTCTTATTTGTTTATCTTCAGGTTTCCTGTGTGTCATCCGCTAATCTAGAGTGCATGGACCTCAATAAACAGGTCTAAGCAAGGTTTTGTAGAAGATGGACAGTTGCCCAGGCAACAAGTTACCCGCACCCCCACCCCATCGATGTTATTCTGTGTCAGGTCACTCAATGTTCTGTTACTATGTAACCCACTACTACCTATTTCATAGTTGGATCATCAGTGACTAAACTGGTAGCCCTACAGATTTTGTCTGGTAAGGAGGGTGGCTAGACACACTGCAGAATGAAAAACAAAACCTGTAAAAGGGCAGAGTAAGCTCTTTGCTCAATGGTCATCTAGCACATTATTTCTAAAGTCCAACTCCTCCTCATCAAGGCAAGGTTGTGTAAATTTAGTAGTGTCAGAGCCATGCCGTTGGAAACTTAAGTTTCTATTAGGGCCTCCCAAGGCGGATTGGTCTGTCATCCAGTGGTATTAGGGCCAATCTGGCTAAAGGGGCTCTGGCAAAAATCCAACTGGCATTTCCATCATCAGGAATCAATGGCTTTTGGTGCAATTGTCACTGCGTCTGTGGAAAATCTATGGCAAACAAGGGCATCTACCTTACCCTGACCAGGATATGCATGCGGGGGTTTGGGGGGGGACTGCTTGTTAATGTATTCCCTTGTTACTCCTTCCGTGAATTCACCACAGGTAAAATATTTGGATGGAGCCATCTCAACTGACCCAAGTGAATGCAGTAACAAAAAAAAAAAAAAAAAAAAAAAAAGGATAAGGAGTTGCTGGATTTATTGCCAAGTGTCTGAGAAGCTCTAAAAAGGGGAATGCTGACAGGACCACGTATTTTTTGCACAGGTCATCACCTGATCTCTGGTTTGTATGTGGCTCTCCATGTATAATAAAAAAAAACTAAAAAAAAACCCTCATGTTAATCCGGCCTGGTTGGAGGACATGAAAAATAACTACAACCCGACCAATATACAGCGTGTCCACAAAGTGTTGAAAGTTTTAAAATTGAACATCTAATGACTTGCATTGTACAAATGAAAATCTTTGTAAAAAATCAAAAATTCAACTCTTAAAGATTTAATATTGATGTATTTTTTTTATTTTATTATTGCACTTCAACATGACTGCCATCTTTGTCGATACATTTTCAACCTGTATCAGGTTGGCTTGGTTGTTTAACAGCATATCAACCTCAGTGGGTCATTTAATGCTGATAAAGTTTTTAAATAAATTCATTCTTAATGGATAATCAGTTTTGTTTATAAACATGTTTTTCTATTTAACCCATAGATGGGACCAACCTGTAACGGGACTTTATGGACACCCCGTATATTGATCATAGATTTCTGTATTAAATAAAGCTAATTTTAACATGCCAGCATAAATAGTTTTTATTCAAAGTTTAACAAATTTTTTAATTTTATACTGCATATCGATTTAAAAAAATGATTTCACCGAGTCAGGTCATTATTTCAGGCCATTCTCGCAACTCATTGTTACTTTTTAATTTAAAAAATAATTAATAGCATTTTTTTGTACAGACACAGCACTGATTAAAGTGGATAGATAATCTTTAAAAGCTGAAAATTCAACACTGTTAATACAGGGTGTTCATAAAGACTTACAGCAGTTTTAAAATTGAAAACTTATTTTGAGTTGTAGAAATGATAGAATCATTTAGTAAAAAACAAATGAATATTCAACTCTGGTAGTTTTATTTTTATGTACATTTTGATTATTGAATTTCAACTAAGACTGCCATCTTTGTTGATACATTTGAAATCTACTGCAGGACATTATATATACACTCTATATATTTTTAAGCAGGTTTTTATTTTAAAATGTCAATTGTTTCTAAGAAAGTAGCCAACAATGGTAGAAGTGGTCAGCTAAAAATTTAAATGATACCTTTTCATCTGTTACTATAAAACTGGACAACCACATAATAGCAAATGGGGTCTAAATTTTCTACTTGTATCCCCCCCACTTAATTAGAAAGGAATCAAAAAGCAAAGGTTTTAAAAAATGAAATTTTACATCTATTCAAAATTGTATTCATTCATGTTAATGTGTGCATCTTATACTGGAGATTTGATTTCTGTAACTGAAACTAGGACAATACCCTCAGGAATTGCATAAGTTTATCAAGAGTATCTAATTTATAGTCAAAATCATTAATACATAGAATAAATCTTATTAACAATATCTATCAAAATTGGAGTTAGATTTGCCTCAAAACAGCTCATTATTAGTGCATTTGAAATCCTTCAATGTGTCTTATATATCACTAAGAAATAAAGGTTTACATGACATATGGGGTGGTTAATTTGCATAGTGGTTTTAACAAAACTGGGTTGATAATTACTTTGTGATATTGATCTCATTGTTTTATTATTAAAATCATTCCTATGAATTATTTTACATAGAAACCAATTAAAATATAATTAAAATAAGTAATCTTTTCATATGCGTTCTTATCTTATTTTGTTAGTCTTTTAATTTAATATATTTCATTATATTAAAACTTAAATACTTACATCTGGTGGGCACATATTCTTGCTAGTACAATTTATCTATTCAAATAATTATTTATAGAAATGAAAGTCTCAATCAATAAAACTAACCAGTAAGTTACAAAACAATTTGAATTTGTTTTAAGAGTATAATTGAAATTTAATTGTGTGCAACTAGTTTTTTAATGTTCACACAGATCATATCAACAAATGGAGGGTCTCCACAAGAAAATATAAAACTGGGTTGGAACCCTGTGTCCATTAGCTTCAGCCATTGGACCAGTAAGATATATAATTATAGAAGGGGGAAAAATAGATATTTGAGTCAACAAGTTCCTGCTGAGGGGGGGGCCAAAAAGAAGCAAGTTCACCGTCTTATCGCAGGCCAAACTTTCTTTTGGTCAACACAGTCTTCGACCAGCAGCTGAAATCCGTTGTCGTCAAAATAATCTTTACTGACTGCCTCTCACGTAAGCCGAATGCTTCTCTCCTTGTCCCCCCCATGCTCCACTCACTTTGGTTATTTATGGGCATATTAACCAAACATCCGGGCACATCAGTCGATCCTCGCGTCCGTCCAGTGCCTAAATCGCATTTGTTTTTGCATGCGGGAGGATGCGGGTTTGATCCCGGCAGGCAAGACAATGTCTTGCTCTTTTTCCTTTCTCGTTCTCCATCACAATAATATCAGCGTGAATCCCAGAGGGCCATCCCCACAGGTAACAGCAGCCCCCTTGTCTAAAAAAGACAGGGCTGGGTTTATTTCTAAGTGCCTGGAGCACCTCAAAAGAATGCCAAAGGGATACGTGCATTTTTTTTTTTTTTAAACAATGGCCACTGCCTGAGCTTCGATTTGTGTGTGGCTCCCCATGTTAATTGGTATTCTATTAACAACTGACATGGTGGGATGTCCGTAAATAACCCTATCATTGGTAATTCCAAAAAGAGCATAATCTTCCTATTAGGCTCAACGTAGTCCAACCTTATTAGCACTAATACAAATGTTTATAAACAATAGTTTAAAAATTAAGTCAAAAGAAATTCAAGTCAGACAAAATCCAAAATGAATTCCAAAATCAGTATTAAGATTTGATAGTTGGTTGGATTTTACAGCATGTCAACCCTTGTTGGGTTATTTTATGGAGAAGATTTATTTTTTAAAACTCAATTTAAAAACAACTTTTTGAAACTCATTTTTTATGTATTTAACCCATACATGAGACCCTAACAGGTTCTACCATTTCGGGTCTGAGTGGACCTGGGAATAATGGTGATGAAGGGGTACTCCACAATCCCCAGAGCTCCAGAATTGGAACTTCACCATCAGATAAAGTTTAATGTCATACTCAGGACACAAATTAGAAAAGAAAACATTTTAATTGGACATAGTGATATTAAAGGCCACATGGTCAGTTTTTTTTGTCCCCCGCCCCCAAAACATGTATAAGAAAATATACAATTAATCTTTAACTATTCATTTCGTTTTATTCAAAACCACTTGAGATTTTTAGACAAAGTTCATTTAACCTATTATGATTAAAAAAAAAAAGAAAAAAACATCACTGTAGTGTAAACTTACTAAATTTGTTTTAATATTTTAACCATACCATTTAAATACGAAAACAACACTAACAGCGAACTGGTTAATATAATATATAATATCAAGCTAACACTTAAAAAAAAGAAAAAAGAAAAAAAAAGGTGGGTGGGATAAAACTACCCTAGTTAAAATTATTTAATCATTTCTTGATAAAATCGGGTACGAAGAAATGTGAATACTGTAAGTTAAAAGGTGCGATACGAGAATGTCGCTGTTTGAACTTTAAAATGAACAATCTCGGTAAAAAAAAAAAAAAAAAACACGTGGTCACTACTCGTCATTTTTGGAACAATTTTAAACTTTCATTTCGCATAACGTAGAGGGATAATTAGTCAGGATTTTCTTAAATAGACGGAAGTTTAAAATGTTAAATTGTTTATTTTTTATTATTATTCATAGTATAATATCGTTTAAGAAGTAAAACATTCGACTAATAAAATTGCAATAATTGAGTTTTAATTGAATTTTCGATGTAATTGTAATGAATAGAAATTATTTTTAAGTCGGTAAGTCTGAAATCACCCATTCATTAAATCTTTTTAAGTGAAAATAAATCTTATGATTCTATAGTATAAAAAAAGACCCGGTGCTATTCGAAGAATTCCGTCCCGGCCTCCTGCCTTAAAAAAATGTTAGGCGGTGATAGCTGAAAAAATAACCCTCTCTAAATAAAATAAAAATACCGAAAAAAATGTTTTGATCTTTTATTTGTAATGGATTGTGGAAAAAAAAAAAAAACCCCTCTACATTAACAATACGGTTGCCAATGTGCTAATTATTTAATTACTTAAAATTTGTCAGGTTTTAATTTGACCAGGGTTTTGTCAGTTTGGAGGTTAGACGTGGTTTTGTCTGGACATTAATGTACCGGTACCTCTAACAGATAAAAGATTAAAACAATAAGAAAAAAAAAAAGTTAGAATTTATTATCATGGCTGCTCAGCTGGAAAAATAAGGAATATAAAAGAAACAATTGATATTTATCTAAATTTAATAGATACGAGTTTGCGACAAAACATTTTTCGTATTAATTGTCTGAAGATCTTCAAACCTTTTTTTTTTTTGCACTCCAGAGAATACATTTATCATGGAACCGATATTTCAAATAAGGTATCTTTACCTCTTTAGCAACATTGTAGCCCAAGGTTAGTCTTGAGATTTGGTTTAAAGTTTAAGATAAAAAATATTAAATTCATTATTTTTGTAAGAAAAAAATTAAGGGCATTTTGATATATTTTAGTAGTTTTTCATTCCTAAAGAAAATAAACGGTGAGATATCAGAATAGTAAAAATTCAAAGACCTTTTTTCCCTTTCGTGTTCATAAATTTAAAATACAAACAAAGTTTTCTTGTTTGTCAGAAACTTGGTCACGATATATATTTATTCTAATCGAAGCGGAAAGAACATAAATAGTAGCAAGTTAACGTATAGCACAAAAACAATGCATTTTTGTTAAGAAATACTTTAAAATACAACTGCGGTTTTGTATTCGAACGACTGTCGCTACAACCTTGTTGGCGTCATACAACTAAAAATAGAATAAACGAGTTAACTTCAAAAAGCTTTAACTTAATCTAACTATTGCTTAATTAACGAGATA
Source organism: Doryteuthis pealeii (assembly GCA_023376005.1). NCBI lineage: Eukaryota > Metazoa > Mollusca > Cephalopoda > Myopsida > Loliginidae > Doryteuthis > Doryteuthis pealeii. Next base: position 88,415,197 of record CM042143.1, on the reverse strand, counting down.
TAATTATCAAATAAATATTTAAGTGTCTTAGAAGCCAATGGTAGCATAAAAAAATAACATCCTATAAATTAATTAATGAAAAGATAAAAAACAAGTCGCACTTAGAGGTGGGTACCATGACAGACCGAATCGGCTAATAGTCACGTGTAGTATATTATATTAACTTTAAAAGTTCACAAGATGTATATTCTTACCAACACCGCTCGCAAGTTTGTCGCTTGGTACTGATAACAGGTTCTTCGTTAGCGAAATGATAAAGATCGTCTAAAAAGGATTCTGTCTCGTTTGTGTCGCCCATTACATCCACTGTACTACTGGGTGTGTAAAAAGTCAAGTAAATAGAATCAAACAAGCAGGCAATCAATTTGGATGGTCTAAGGGAGATAACTCTTCTAAGTTGATCTTTATATATAGGAGCTGATGGCTTGATCCGCGTGAGGAGGTAATTTTGGGGGGTTTAGCCGATTGGATCAGTTGTGGGGGTGATCAAACATTTTTCATCGTGACAAAACTTAATCTTATCGAAACACATTCTCGGTATGTTGGAGATGTACAAAAAAAAAAAAAAAAAAAAAAAAAGGAAAGGACAAAAGTGCTCAACTTTTAAAAAGATATTCTAAAACGTTGATAAAAACGTTAATAAAAAATCTTTTTACTATTTTCTCCTACGTTCAATAAAGAACAATTCCAAGTATACGCTTTAAAATAGCCGTGTGCAAAACACGCTCTTTTAATACGCACAAGGATTGTTAAAAATATTTTAAAACGTCAATAAAAAAATTGAAAAATAACTTTTTAATGTTTTCTTTTACGTTTAATATAAAGAACAATTCCAAGTTTATGTGTTATAAAAAGAAAAAACAAATTTTTCCTACATAAAACCTAAATTATTGCATTTTAAAGTAAATTCCCGTAAATCCGTAAATTCTTAATTTCTGTTGACATAGTTATCGCATCTTGACATGTGCACTATTTTTTTGTATGGACGATCGTACGTATAATAATTTCTTTTCTGAAGCAAAATTTAATACTAATTTAGCATTTCCTTGATGTCTCACGATTTAACTTATGTACCTCAACGACCCAGCGCTACAACAACAACAACAATAACAACAACTACAAGAGTTTTCCTCAAAAACCAAAGCGGATATTATTTCCGTTAGATCCATCCATTAATAAGAATGACGACAATTTGTAATTCAAACATAATTTTCAAAATTAAAAAAATAAAAACCGAAATATGTTATGTCATTATTTTTAGTTAAATATTTTTTATACAATATTTTCTTTGATTAATAAATACGATTTTGATATCCGCTAAACAAAAGTATTTATTTTACATTTTATAAATTTAAAAAAATTACTGAACCCCCCCCAAAAAAACAAAAAACAAAAAACAAACAAACAAACAAAAATAAACAAGTAGACAATAGGAACTTTTAATATAAAGTTCTTTAGAAAATAATCTAACAATTTAGAAAAAAAAAGATACATATTTTTTCTTATTTATGAGATTTAAGTTTCAATGTTTAAGATGCCCTATTACCAAAACCGAATTAGTTGCGATTTAGTTTTTTTTTTAGATATGTTCCGTCGTTAAATTATCTTTCCAAAAATGTAAAAATTATTTATGTACAAAAAAAAAAATTACTAAGATCTTTGTACGGGGGATCAATGCGCGAAACAAAACTAACGAAAAAAATTATTAGCCTTTTCAATTTAGTAAACATTTTTTTACAATAAAAGTTCGTCTTTTATTACTTCATATACCGAAAGTTTTATTAAAATCGGATAGTTAGTTTATTTTATATGATTTTTAGAAGAATTTCCTGTGATCACCCTACTTTAAAAAAAGAAGAAAAAACAAAAAACAACAGTTTTCTGTTACACATAACGTACGTTTTTTTATAGGTTTAAATCATTTTAGAAGAATTGTTTATTATTTTTCATATATTTCCCGCCAAAATATAAGTTAGAGTTATTTTCTATGAAAGGTCATATTTCTACCACATTATCAGCAACACGGAGCAGCAGCAGCACCTGTCGTCAGCACTAGACAGTTTCAGATACAAATTTGTGACGTAAAATTACAAATTTGTGACGTAAAAAAAATCAAACATTTTTACTTCAAAAATTATTTTCAATATTTTTTTTCATAGGGACTATCAAATTGGAATCTCATTATTTTTAGATTTATAGTTTTAATACAATCTTTTCTTTAAAATAAAAAAAAGTAAATATGTCAAACTTTTGATATCACATTTCTTTAAAAAATAAGTTAACGATTGAAAAAAAACAAAAACAACAAAGAATAAACAAAAAACAAAAACCAACAAAACAAAAAGGATAGATATTTTTTCTTATTTTCAAGACTTAAGTTTCAAAATGTAAGACGTCCTACGGATTTTATCGTAATATCGATTTTTTACACATGTGCCGTCATTGAATTCTCGTTTCTAAAGAGTAAAACTCCTTTTTCGTGAAGAAGAAACTAATAGTTCAATATAGGGGTGGGGGGTTGGGGTCAACGTACGAAAAAAAAACCCCCAAAACTTAGACTCTATAATTTTGAGGAAGCATTTAATTAAAATACAAGTTCTTCTTTTATTACTTCATATACCGAAAATTTTTATTAAAATGTGTTTATTAGTTTATTTTTGTTGATCCTTTGAAGAATTTAAAAAATATGTGTATTCGTTTAGTTCAAGAATCAATTATGTTATTGTATTGATAGACAGCTTATTGATTGTGTATAGCAAGTGTAGCGTATATTTAAAAATAACGGTTAATGGAAAGATACAGGGAGTGTGAGTGATAAACGGCAAGTAGAATGTAATGTTTGCGAAATTGTACATCTCTACTGTATGTTGTATGCGCACCTGTTAAAGCATTTTACCCCCACCCCACCCAAATCAGCTAATTTGATTAAATTTAAAGCAATAAGAAACAAGATTTCTTTTTCAAATTTCTGAAAACAACATTTTCGATTGTTTTGTTGTCATGCCCCTCCCCCAATCATCTTTGTTAACGTGACTCCCTTGATGAAGGTGTATGTGAATGATTTTTACATGTTTAAAGATAATTACATGAAAAATTAGATTTTGTTAACATTTCTTTATATAACGGTTTGTCTATTTTGTTTTTCAAGTTCAAATAACAGTAAAATAAAGTACAATAATTGCTCTTCTAGACATTTTTTTTTACTTTATTCGTTTTCGTGGTTAATTTTTTTTATAGATATAATTAATAAAAGAGAAAAAAATAAGTTTAAACGTTATTTTAAAATTGACATCCGGAGATTAAATTCTTCCACTCAGTGCATGTGGCTGAAATTTTGTTAATTAATGTAAAAATACTGAATAAATGAATTTGACTTATTAAATAAATATTTTTTTATTTTGTAAATCTAAATAATACTTTTTTAGTCTTTGATTTTGTGTGGTTTTTCATTGGACGATATTTTGTTCATGAAGACCCGCAAAAGAATCAATTCAATTCAGTTCGTTATATGGTACATAAACATTTTCTAATTATTAACCTCTTAAAGAACATTTCTGTGAAACAACAGTTGATCTTGTTTTTGTGTATATTGTTTGCCAAAATTATTTTTTTAAAAAGCGCGTGTTTTAATTTAGAAAATGTATTGACATAAAAATTCACGTCTCATTACGCTTTTGTATCACCAGTTCAGTGATATTGCCGGTAGTAAACATTTTCAGAGACAAAAACGACTCAAATTGTAACATAATTGATAGGCAGCTTATTAATTGTGTACAGTAAGTGTAGCGTAGATTTTAAAATAAGAGTTAATGGAAAGATACAGGGAGTGTACATGGAGGCGCGTGGAGATGGACACGTCGACCCGAGTTCAAATCTAGACAAGACTGTTTGCATTTCACATAGCGCTAATACCCTTGGGAAAGGTATGCATCCATATATTCTCCCTCCAGCTGTGGGTAAATAGTAGGGCAGATTAGGCTCTTTGACTTTGGATAGGTGACCAGTCTAGGAGAAGGAAAACTCTGAATTCAAATCTGTTAAACTCCGCTTAAGAAATTGACCTTGAGTCGCATCCTGCTCGTGCGGAGGGGTTTGATATATATATATATATATATATATATATATATATATATATATATATATATATATATATATAACATTAATTAAAGTGCAACAGTTTTACTCAAAATTCTAGAACTCATTTTAGTATTCTTGCTGATTTCAGTGATGCTACTGTCTGTTTCGTTTTTTGTTGTAAATTTTAAAAACTTAATTGAAAAAAAAAAAAAAAAAAAAAAAAAAAAAAAAAAAAGATTTTTTCGGAATTGTTAGTTTTCTTCTAGTAAGGCCTTTTCCTATTATTCAACTAAGTGCACTTTTTTTTTGTCTTCTTCTAAGGTTCCTCTTATACATCACATACATCTCTTCTCTGTTTAGACCCATCCCAGTCCGTCAAAGCCACCGGCCCCTATGATTCATAGATCGAAACCTGCCTAGCAACAAGGGACGATCCTTAGGCTACCTGACACCCATGACATCGGATTGGCGGTTTCTTCAAGATTTTTTCCAGAGCCCCTTTACCGTAAAATTCAACTAACCAATCACCGTTAGTAGAAATAGTTTTGTGTCCTCTCTAATTAGCTTACTAATCACTTTGATGACCGTCCTCTGGATCTTTTGTGTTAGCAAAATTGTTCTTGTCTGAATGGTTTACATAATTGGTATTGTCTTTACATACCACGTGACCAAACTACTTCAAACTTTTTTCTCTTCATAATGTCTGTGCTTTCATTTGGTATTCCAAGGTCACTCGTTATATGGGTCATTTTGATGGGATTCGTGCAAGACACCCCCCCCCCCGTGCTCGATTACGTTTGTAAGAGAGCTGTATTTATTTGTCTTTCACGGGTGCGCTGTCTTGGCGATAAGTGGCTAACACGCTACTTTGAAACCAATGGTAACAATCACACCTTAAATGTACTGTACCCTATAACACACACACACATACATACACACACACACACACACACACACACACATATATATATATATATATATATATATATGTATTTCGGCTTCATTAGACTGCGCATTTTATTGAAAAGGTCTCGAAAAAGTGAGGAGTCTTTTATACATTCAAAAACCTTGGTAATTTTTGAAAGAAAACCTCAAGAATTTCAAAGATTTTCCAATATATAAAAGAACCTCACTTTTCGAGATCATTTCAATAAAATCTGCAGTTTGATGAAGCCAATATATATATATATATATATATATAATATATATATATATATATATATATATATGTGTGTGTGTGTGTGTGTGTGTGTGTGTGTGTGTGGTGCGTGTCTTTGTATGTGTGTCGGCGAAATAGATTTATAACTGCCAATATCACCGATATCTACCCCTTTTTTTTGTTGCTCTGTATATAATTCCCGAACCATTGTACATTGAGCTCTTAACTTTCCACTATACCAATTTTAACATTCCGTTGTTAAAAAATACCAAGCTTAGAATAATTCCCAACACTAACTAACACTAGTAAATTATCAAAAATTGGCCAATATCAGTTTAACTAAGGAATTACATCGACTCAGTTAAGTATAGGGTAGGGTCGTGATGAAATAATTTGGATTGAAATCATGGTAGACCCTAAACTATTTCCCACTACTACTATTACTATATATATATATATATATATATATATATATATATATCGACATGTAAATAAAAAGATACATGGTTAATTAACATAGCATTAGTGGAAGGATTGGAAGATAAGTATATTGGAATCCAGTTTATGGAGAGTAATAGTAATTAAAGGGAGAGTAATAACAATTGAAATTAACCTTAATTCATTTTAACGACAAGTTTAGCATTCCATTATTTTGTGTCGTGATCAAATGACAGATTAGAGACACTAAAAAGTTTTAGACTCTTTCATAAGTAACAGCAGAGGACGGGCATCTACCGGCGTGTGTGTGTGTGTGTGTGTGTGTGTGTGTGTGGACAAACAGGTCTTTTTACCTTCTCCCGGAACAGTAGGACAGTTTCTTTGGATTCCTACCAGGAGCGAGTTGGGATTAGAAAATAAGAGTAAAAAAAGGTTATTTCCTATAAGTCTAACATAAACAAAGGGGAACAACTCTTGACTGATAAATTATTTATTTATTTATTGATCTACTAGGAAAAAGAAGACGGGGTTAGGGTTAGGTTAGGGTTTAGGGTTAGGATTTAGGGTTAGTTTAATGGGAAAATAAATAAATAATTTATCAGTCAAGAGTGGTTCCCCTTTGTTTATGTTAGACTTATAGGAAATAACAAAAAAAATAAAAATAGAAATATAAAAAAACTCATAAAAAATAACACTCCCAGGAGATCTCAGTCAGAAAAAAAACAACATCTGGGCATGCGTAACAGAGAAAAGGATTCCTGGCGGGAAAAAGAACCCTCAGTTTTTCGGACTTGACATGACCAGCCAATTGATCGGAGTGGGGCTTCTCTGACCACCCGTCTATCTTAAGTAAAATTGATATTCCGTTAAAATCAATCAATCAGTCAATCGGTTTGTGGTTCATTCGATTTTTATCTAAGACATCTCATATACAAGAGGATGCTGAAAAGTTATCGATTCCACCAAGAAAGATTTCAAGAAACTTGATAAATAATGTGCTATGTGTGTTGAATTGTGGGATAGATATGAAGATTAGCATGTATGTAGATAACTGAATTTTTGGTCGCAATTCTCAGCACCTCCTCTTTTGTTGGTTGGTTTATTGGATTTTACGGCATGTCAACGCTTGTTGGGTTATTTTACGCCGAAGATGTTTTGCTTTATTCCTTCTTGATGGGTATTCAACATTTTTTTCAAACTCATTTTTAAAAACTAATTTTGTTCTATTTAACCCATGGATGAAACCCTAACAGGTACTACCACTCCGACCATTTTTGTTATTTCCCGAACAAGAATGTGACTCAGGCTCATTATCAGCTTTTCATTAATTAATTGGCACCCACCCGTCTACTAGAGACGATGGCGTAGTGTCTAAAAGCAAGTGGAACTACGTAGTCTGGGTGGGTTGATATGGAGGATGAGCTGTCGTCCAAGCAACAGCCCCCCTCTCCACACTGCCTTCGTGGTCCAAAGGAAATGGTTGGTTGGTTTATTGATTTTCACGGCATATCAACCCCATCTGGGGTTATGTCATGCCTAACGGTTAGGAAGTAATATATGTTATGTATTTATATTTATACTTTTTAGTAATTGGTTTTAACAATGTGTTAGCACCATTGGGGATTATGTTATATGGTATTGATTAAGGCAAAAAAACAACAACAAAACAACGATAACAACAAAAAATCTATGCAGTTTGGCAACGATAGAGTCACATGAGTTGTTGGACAGCGCTGAAGTTCAGCATAACACCACTTTAGGGACTCTAGCTCCGGATTTGATTTCGGGGGTTTACTCCCCTAGCCTTTTCTTTTAATGAGGTGTAACCACTAGGCAGTGGAGGTTTTTATAACAGACTTTTCCTTGTTTATATGGGTTGCCGTCCAAGGCTAAGCTCCATCTACCCTATTTTGGGTATTTATGCGAGTAGTAAGTACCCCAATCCCCTTTTCACAAGCGCTAGACCAAGGAGGTTGTTTTTGCGTCTGAGGTGGAGCGCGACACCGACCATCAGCGCCTCACTTTACCGCACAGACTCCTGTACTACACATACACTGGGTTGGGGAGGGCCGGTATTGAACCAGGAACCTTGCGATTCCTAGTCAAGTGCTTTACCGACTGAGGGGGATAGACTCCCTCGTTGTCTGGCTGATACAGGCATTAGGTCACCCCGACGATTTTACTTTTTTACTAAGTACCTCAATCCTACTACTATCGAAGAGCCGGTTTAGCTCAGTCGGTAGAGCGTCTGACTAGGAACCACAAGGTTCGATACCGGCCCTCGCCAACTCAGCGTAAGAGTAGCACAGGGATATGTGCGGTAAAGTGAGGAGCTGATGGTAGGTGTGACGCTCCACCTCAGATTCAAAAACAATCTCCTTGGTCTAGACTCCCTTGTTGTCAGGCTGATACCGATTTGAGGCCACCCCGACGACTTTACTTACTACTATCGATGTAGATGGCTTTATGTCAGTGGTTCCCAACCTTTTTTTTTAACCCGTGGACCCCTTTGATTCCTATTTTACTCTGGTGGACATCCCTCTAACCATTCAATATTTAAGAATCCAATTGTATTTATAATTAAATATTTATTTTTTGCTTGCTGGAACCCCCCCAAAAAAAAAAGGTCCTCGGGGGTCCATATGGACCCCGGTTGAGAACCGCTGCTCTATGTGGTCAGCTTTTCAAGAGCAATATAAATGCACAGAAGCATTAGACGTGCATCATTTCAATTCGTGTGTGAGTAGACACGGAGGGAATGGTGAATGAGACTCGTTGTCACATGGACATTTGAATGAATCCATTTGTTGTAGTGTCGACTTGACCTTTTTATTCAAACATCTTTTATTCAATCAATCAATTGATTCTTTTATTTTTGTTCCGTAGAGAATGGACGATTCTTAGCAGCAGTGCCAATTTCATCTCGGATGACTTTCGGATTTCATGATCAAATAGCAGAAAGATAACAGCCAAAAACATTGGAATTTGCAATATTAACGCAAAATTCCCTCTCTATAAGCTCCCCTCCCTCTCTCTCTCTCTCTTTCTTCTCTTTTTCTTTCTTTCTTTCTCGCTTTCTTTCTTTTTCTTTCTTGCTTTTTCTCTCTCGTTCTGAGTGGATAATTTTAATGTTTTGGACTGTTGTGCTCATTTTTATTGTGGTCTGTATAAACACAACGTTTCAGTCGCTGTATCATCCGACCTTCCTCAGTTATTCCCTGTGTATTCGGGTATAGTAATTAACGTACGATTCTCTCTTCTCGCCCCTCTTTCTCTCTCTCGCCCCCCCCCTCTCGCTCTTTCTCACTCTCTATTTTAAGCTCAGTGTGGATAATTTTCATATTTCGGACAGTTTTCTCATCACTATTGTGGTCTGTATAAACACAACGTTTCGACCGTTGAATCCTCCGACCTTCCTCAGTTATTCCCTGTATATCCAGGTATAGAAATTAACGTAAGATTCACTTTCTCTCGCTCCCCCTCTCTCCCTTGCTCTTTCTCACTCTCTATTTTAAGCTCTGTGTGGATAATTTTCATATTTCGGACAGTTGTCCTCATCACTATTGTGGTCTGTATTAAACACAACGTTTCGACCGCTGTATCCTCCAGCCTTCATCAGTTGTTCCCTGTGTATCATAGTATTGTAATTAACGAAAGATTCTCTCTCTCTCGTCCACTCTCTATCTCGTCTTCCCCACTCTCTCTCTCTCTCTCGCCTCCCTCTCTCTTTCTCTTTCTCTCTCTCACTCTTCCTAGCTCTCTATTTTAAGCTCTATATGGACATATGAAATAAATTCAAACGTATCATAAAACAATTTACTCTCGACAATTATTGTCAAACTACATGGTTTGTATTCAAGTATTCGTATTATCTAATACAAATAATTTGTTGTATGGTTTCAAATAATCCTATCAATATGTTTCAAGTATTCTATCTAATCTAATACATATAAATTTAAGTTACACAATATTTGTTCTATTCATAAATTTTCAGTTGTATGGTTTCAAGTATTCCTATCTAATACAAATAATTTGTTCACAGTTGTATGGTTTCAAGTATTCCTATCTAATACAAATAATTTGCACACGATTATATGGTTTCAAATAATCCTATCTTATTCAAATAATTTGTTCACAGTTGTATGGTTTCAAATATTCCTAATACTAATGATTATATGGTTTTAAGTAATTATTTCTATTTAATAACTGTCATTTATTTGCACACAGTTATATGGTTTCAATTAACAAATAATGATAACTAGCAAGACCTGTGGATATACCACATTATGTTAATTTGATGATTACAACGTCTGATATGTGTACTTAAGAGCTATTGCGAATTAGTTCAATATGTAAAAATTATAATAATCTTCATTTAACTCACACTCACTCTTTTTTTCTTTCTTTCCTTCTTTTAATCTTTTCATTGTGTTCGATTGAAACAGATTAGCGTTATCACTTCCACGTGCTCACCCCCTCTCTATTTTCTTTCTTTCTTATATTTTTCTGTTTAGAATGTCTTTTCTCTCCTCTTTCTTTCTTTATAATGAAAACAGAATGGTCCATTATTCAGCTGAGGCGAAGACACCCATAAGAAATAAGAATTCGGGGATAAGCAACACCAGATAATCAGAATTCACATTTGGACGATTTGGATGCTGTCATTTTTAACCAGAGGGTGTTGCAAGATGGTAACGGTCGTATAATTAAGGAACACGAGTATTAATATATAGATAAGTGTACACAACTACTTAATTCAGTGGTGATTAATAATCCCACGGATTAAATATTATACGGAGGACATTTCAGATTGAAACTCATCTAATAACTTGGACTTGTCTCTCTCGATCTGCTACTACGGCAAGTCCCCATAAATACATAACT
>CM042143.1:88377139-88402139 GCA_023376005.1 Doryteuthis pealeii | reverse complement strand
CCATCACAAGTGCCGGGCTAATGATATTCATGAAGAGATTGTTGAAAGTATCACTGCTGATATTTAGCACATACCGTGTTTCCCCGAAAATAAGACAGGGTTTATATTAATTTTCACCACGAAATATAACACTAGGGCTTATTTTCAGGGTATGTCTTATTCTTCATGTATCGAAAAATGAATAAAAGTAGAAAATTACAAAATTTCTAAATAAACAGAAATTACGAAAAATGATCTACATTTATTTACCATTAACATATTCTTTTATTCAAAAATTCAAAAAAGACAATTCATTCAAAAATAGTGTTTGCATCACATGATATGATTGTGAAGAATGTTTATTTCTTTCGTCTGCCTGCCGCATTCAACTAGGGCTTATTTAAAGGGGAGCGCTTATATCAAAATCATCCTGAAAAATCACACTAGGTCTTATTTTGCAGGTAGTTCTTATTTTTGGGGAATCATGTAGTTATTCCCCTTTGGGAGATGTCTTATTCTTCATATCAACAAACAATGTTACAAAGTAGAAATTTACAAAATTCCTAAATTAACAGAAATTACGTAAAACGATCTACATTTATTTACCATTAACATGTTCTTTTATTCAAAAACTCATTAACGACAATTCATTAAAAAATAATCATATCATCATCCTCTGGAATGTTATTGTTCTGCAAGTCATTGGATTCCAAAATTCCTCCGGATTTTGGAGTTTTCGTATGACTCAGTTTACTGTAGAATATTCGTCCCACTCACACATGTTGAGAAATTGAACGTCTCATTGAATGAGAAGTTCTTATCCTGGTAGCTTACTCGTAGTGCATTGGCAACACAGCTGTCTGTGATTTTGTTCCAGGATGTCGATTATTGAGACATACTTCCTATTTTTGCATCGCATGATGTGATTGTGAAGAATGCTTATTTCTTTCGTCTGTCTGTCGCTCTCAACTAGGGCTTATTCTAAGGGGAGGGCTTTATATAAAAATCACAGTGAAAAATCACACTAGTTCTTATTTTGCAGGTAGGTCTTATTTTGGGGAAACACGGTATGCTATTGCAATGATCAGTGTGTTTTATCTTACAATTTTTCAGCCCAAGGGCCACATGCGGCCCGCAGTGCTTTCTAAGTGACCCACCCCCAAAAAGTTATTTTTACTGAAAAGGGAGAAAATCAGCTTTTCCCTATTTCAAAGGCAGACTGATCGAGATCTTTTATGATTGTGGCTAAATACTGGTATACTATCCCTAAAGCCACCACCTAGTTTGTTATGAATACTAGCTAAAATATGCGACCTCCGCCGGACGTAAGTATTTAAGTTTTAATGTAACGAAATATATTAAATTAGAAAGTCTAACGAAATTAAGTAAGAACGCATATAAAAAGATTACTCTTATTTTAATTATATTCTAATTGGTTTCTATATAAAATAGGATTGATTTTAATATGTTGGAGAATAAAACAATAATATTAAAGATCAATAACACCAAGTAATTATTTATTAAACCCGGTTTTCTTAAAACCAGTATGCAAATTAACCACACCATATATTATGTAAACTTTTATTTCTCAGTGATATATATAAGACACATTGCAGGATTTAAATGCACTAATAACATGGGTTATTTTGAGCCAATTTAACTCAGGTTTTCATAGAAATATCGTTAATAAATAATATCTATTCTATTAATGATTTGACAATAAATTAAACACTCATTGATAAACTTAAGCAAATCCTGGGAGTATTGTGACGTAAGCAGTGACGTAATTTCGGTTACAGACATACACCGAATTCCATTATAATAAGATTTATTAGTCATAGAATAAATTTACAAACGATTGTGCTCACAAATCCTGTCGTTCGTCTTGATTTCGCCTTATACCAGACTTATCAATCTATGGCATCGAAATATTTTAGTGGGGGTCATGTTGTGATAAAAGATAATCACATTTCATGGCCAGACTTCGATTAGTCAATCATAATTCGTCGAACAGGTGTGTTGTATACCATCTTTGAATTTGATGTGTACTTATCTTGTTCAGTAGAGTATATTACAGTAAACCTGCATACCCATGGTTGTACACAGGCGTACTTGACTTCTTTGCTTGGATACATAGCTTCTGTTTTTTTTTCTATCTTGCTGTCTTCCCTCGGTTTCTGGATTCGTCTATCTTTGAATCTGGTAGATGTTTGTTTGTTCTTAGTAACAACACAAGACATTGCTTTGTTTCAGCTCAGATACATTTTATCATTCAAGATCCCAGATCAACAATACGCGTGCGAGAATTTCGCTACTTGGACGAGAGATGCCATAACGTTTTGTCTCGTTCAACGGTTAGCCAAAAACTGATTTTCTAAACTCACTTCCCACGGCTCACGCAGGTGAACAAGCACACTGCGTTAACTAAAAGTGTCAATCACCTTCCCGTGTTTTTCACTAACCGTTATTTAAAAATCTATTCTACATTCTGTGCATAATTTGTAGGCTACTTATCAATTAAGTAACAGGTGCTTTGAGCATCCAGACATTTAATGAGGAAGAGGACAAGAAAGCGATATAGATAGATATTTACCAACCCCTCCGCACGAGCAGGATGCGACACAAGGTCAATTTCTTAAGTGGAGTTTAACAGGTTTGAATTCAGAGTTTAGAAACAAAGGTTAAGAGCCCAGTACTATTTACACATAGCTGGTGTAGGATTCACACCTTTCCAAGGGTATTAGCGCTACAGGAGCGCTTCCAAGCGCCGTACTATTTCCCCAAATTTTGGCTAAAAAAATTGCCCTGCGTCTTATACATCGTAAGTGAAGTTTGAGACCTACCGTGGGCCTAGGCTAATCTTCTCTATGATGCTCACTAACCAACTTACGCTCAGTACTTTTACCTACCCTAAACTCCATGCATCCTTATTTTATTGCTGGTATTGTTATGTTTCTGCTTGTGTAATGCACAGCTAGACTGTATATATTCTTAAATACACTAAAAACTTTTTTCCCGAATCTGACCTGCTGAAATGGGGGGGGGGGTCTTATATGCCCGTGAGTCTTATATGCCGTCAAATACGGTACTTATTTATTTATCTATTTATTCTTTTTATCTTATTCTCTATTCATCTATCAAATTATATATAAATTACATATGTTTGAATTATGTAAACATTTATGTTTATTATTTATTTACAATTTTAGTATAAATTGCTTTATCAAAAAATGTAACGTAAATAAATTTATCTAATGAAACTTAATTGCATCATATTCAGCTTATCTATAAATCTAGCAGAAGAGACAGAGCTTTATTATTTATCGCCAACTAAAGCGTAAACGCAACGCTCTCCAATAAAAGGGATGGAGCACTCTATGGCGGCCTTTACATAATACACATATGTGTATTAAAACAGTTAAAAATCCCCTTCGCATTCTGTGGGTGATGATAGCCGAGCGGTTAAGCTGTCCGACTGATGCTGAATCGATCGGATTTCTATCCCGGCTGTAGGTAGTTCACAAATGTCTAGCCACACTCAAGAGACTTGATAAGTCGAAACACGTGTCTGTGGATGACTAATATATATATATATATATATATATATATATATATAGTTAAAAATTAATGGTAAAATGAATGAATGGATGAAATAAAAATGAATGAAATGATGGGGATAAATGAAAAATCCTTTCCAATGGACCCCTCTCAAAAGTATTAAAACATTTTTTGAGAGTGGGGTCCTGATAGAAAGTTTTTCTCATCTATTATTAGACTCCTTTGAAGCATCAAGTTAATATAATTATTCTATAAGTTATTAGAGAAGATAAAATCCGTCTCTTACCTTTGTAATATATATTGAGAATGGGTTTGAATTTTTATATGTATATATATATTAACATGATATTCAGAGAGATACTTAAAGATGTTTGCAGGAGGGATATGAAGACATGCCACATTTACACCAACACATGGGAGGCTTGCGCAGAAGACCGCGCGACCTGGCGCCTCCTCGTCAAACAAGAAACGAAAAGGAGTGAAAAAGAGAGTAAAGAAGCCGCTACAGAAAACAGAGCCAAAAGGAAGGAGAGACAAAAGCAACTCCAGCAAGCATCATTGTTTGTTTGCAGTCACTGCACCAGAGATTGCCATTCAAAAATTGGCCGGTTCAGCCACTCACACACTTGCAGATAAAAAGTGGACACTACGCCGTCGTCTATATACGAGAGATACTTGGCATTAGTACATCGCTATCTGATGTTTTTCTTTCAAATTTGTTCAAAGGTAATTTCACAACAGTTTCAATACACGTCTTTATAGAACATTAACATAAACTTGTTAAGATGAATAAACTATTGGCAACTGTATGTAGGTAGGTATATATTTATGTATCTAGCTATTTCTTGTATGTATAATTAACGTCAGATTTATAAGTTATTTTAATTAAATTGTAGGAGTGGTGTCTCGAATTGTCACGTTTATTTTTTTACTGTTTATTCATTATAGTTGATTACTTTATCATTTCTCATAAAACACTTGTCTATATATCATCAGGTCGCACTGACAACACGGATTCGAAACACGGTATATATATATATATATATATATATATATATAATATATATATATATATATATATTATATATGTGTGTGTGTGTGTGTGTGTGTGTGTGAGAGGAAAATGGGATTGGAATGAATCCGACAGAATGAGGTAAAATAAGGAATGAAAGAACAAAACTCAGACAAAAATGTGTAGTATATTTCGCTAGAACATTAAATTCCACTTTCTCAGCCTTTATCGAATCATTAGGATCATACAAGTGTTTTATGGAAGGGGAAAGTAGGTAGATGGGTAAGTTTTGTGGTGAGGGAAAGATTTGATTGGTTATAGGAGACATCTTTGGGGAGATAAGGTGGGAGATAGAAGGGAAGGGGTAGGTAGAAAAAATGAATGGTGAGGAACACCAGATAGGGGAGAGGAAGTAGCCATTTCTTGGAAAGAGATTTGAGTGAAAGGGTAATAAAAGGGGGTGATTAGATGACCATAAAATCAAAATCAAACCGGTAAATTAGTGAGTGGGTGGGTATTGGCCCAAATAAGTCAGCAAGTGGGGTCAACAGGAGAGGATAGGTTAGTTGGGGGTGGGAAAGAGGAAGGATAAAGTATATATAAGTATGTAAACACACACACAGACACACACACACGTATATACATAAACGCAAGCATCAATATAAACATAAAGACACAGATACATACGTAGACAGCAAAGCATATATGTCAATATACACAATATACACATATAAACACGTATAAACACATTCACATGTATAGCTACATATACATAAATATACAAACAGGAATATATACGTACATGAGTACATATACACATAAATACACATACACATGCAATCTCATACGAGGGTCATATGAACACAAGTATACATATACGAAAACATACACATACATAAACGCACATACATACACATAATTTTATGTGTATATGAAGAGAGAGAGAGACAGAGAGAGAGAGAGAGAGAGAGAGAGAGAGAGAGAGAGAGAGAGAGAGAGAGAGAGAGAGATGGGAGTATTTGAAATGTATTTGTATGTTAAATTTCATAAGCAGCCAACTCGTAGTTTAAATTAGGTCAAACGTTCCCTTTCTTAGAAATCTTACAAAATGATTTTAATGTTTTTAAAAAAATTGTCCGGCTGTATTTATTTTTTAAAGAATTTAACTTGCTTTGTAAACCCACTTTACCCAAATCTCAATTATCTACCCAGAGCTCAATGGACGACCCAACGGGTCACGTTTTGTCTTATATATATATATAGGGGCAATTCCATGGCAAATTATTCAGAAAAAGTAAAATTATCACCCAACCACTTCAATAGTTCTGAAATTTTGTACAGGTATAGACTGTGTTAAAGTTAGACATTCCCCAAAATTTGAGCTTCCAATTCCAAAAGATTGGCGGAGTTATGTCGATTTTTCCCTCTCCAAATTTGGTGGGGTTCACAAAAAATGGCGACTTTTTCTAATCCATTTTTGTCTGTAAAATGAGGTCTAGAGCTTCCCTACTCCTAGAAATTGGTCTATAAAAACATGTTTACCCTAGAAATCCAAAAATACTATCGAAAAAGTCTGAAAGTCAACCAATTTTAAGTTATTGATGATTTCTGATTTTTTCATAGCAAAATCAATTTTTAGGAGTAAGGACGCTCTAGAATCCATTTTACAGACAAAAATAGATTACAAAAAGTCGCCATTTTTCACGACCCCACTCAAATTTGGAGAGCAAAAAATCGAAATAACTCAAATCTTAGGGATTGTCTAACTTTAAGATAGTCCATACCTGTACAACATTTCAGAAAAATTGAAGGGGTTGGGTGACATGACCTTACCCCCCGCCATATATATATATATATTATATATATATATATATATATATATATATATATATATATATAGCACCTAGAGACAAGGCTCGAAATGATAAAACATGAGTAGCGTTGTTCATTTGGTTATTTTATGCCGACAACATTTTGTTTCATTCATTCTTTTTCGGTATTCAATTTTTAAAATACATTTTTTAATATTGATTTTAAAAATCTATATAACCCATATATGGGACCCTAACAGGTACTACCACTCCGGGTCAGAGTGAACCTGTGAGTAATGGCGATAAAGGGGTACTCCACATTCCCCAGAGTTCCAGAATTGGAACTTCACCACCAGATCCTATTTAACCTCATACCTAGTTGAGTGAAATAAAAATTTTAAAGCCATCAAGCATGAATAGAACAAAACGTTTTCGGCATAAAATAACCCAACAAGGGATGACATGCCATAAAATCCAGCAAACCATAACTATTAATCCAGCCCACAATTAAAACCCATGAACAACACAGGAGGAAAAATCATATTATTTACAGTTTTAAATACTGGCTTGTTCATTTACGAAAACACTCAAAAACAAAAACCAAGCGACCAAACAAACAAAAAAAAAAAAAAAAGCATACGAAAAAATAAAGAAAAAACAAAAAAACAAACAAACAAAAACAAAAAAACAAACAAAAAAACGCCATTGTCTTAATTGTCAACAGTTTCCCCGAGAGAAAAAAAGAAGCAAAAAACAAAAAAAAACAAAAAACAAAACAAAAAAAAACCCCAACAAAACAAACAAAAAAAACAACAACAACACATTTTGACGTTTTGAAAAATATTTCTTTTCTGTCTTGTCTTTCTGTTCTATGAGCTATTACTTTATGTTAACTGAAGAGTCCTCGGGAGAGAGAGAGAGGGGGGGGCAAAGCTGTTTCCATCCACATCCACACTATACTGACTTCTTGAAGCCATCCTTATTATTTTCCTTGGAAAAAGGAAGGAATGAGAAAGAAGAACACAATTGACCGCATTTTGTGGATAACATGTACAGGGTGGACCATAATAATGAAACACGTTTTAAATGCTATTTTCTCAGATTACAAAAGCAACACAGAGTACTAAGCATATTTATTACATAACTGATATACAGGAGTTTAACATGTAATTCAAGATTTGAATATTATGCCCTTATTGAATATTATCACCATGACGAAAACATTCGAGAGCTCGATTTCTCATATCACGTAAAGTGTGGTTTAGCATATCAACTGGAATAGCTGTTATCTCTCTCCGCATGCTTTCTTTCAGTTCCGCTGTCACGTGGGGCCTACTTGTATTTACCCAATCTTTCAGGTAACCCCATGGTCAGTTGGGCCATAGCAGTTTACTGGTATTTTTCGACCCCCTAATCTGAAAAACAATGTCCCCTTAGAATTCTCGCTACAGGGCTTGCCAAAAACCCACGCCACCACACAATTATGCAATACATATTTCTTCTTCTACTTCTTTAGCTGTCTTCCTGTCGTCTAGCTGTTATCTTACTAAGGGCTTCTTTTAAGGGCTAACTTTTTAGTCATGCAATTAATTAAAACACAATACATTTTTTCCTTGATCAAGATTTATTTAACCCATTCTTATTCGCCGCGCGGGTGAGATTCAACTACAGCAGTAGCACGTCTACTCTGCGTCAATCTCAGGTTGAAACTATATCTAACTAGTTACGTTTTTCTCATGGTGCGCGAGATTCACGCCTCTCTATGGGTCAGTTGGGTCATCCAACGGAAATCTACCGCCTACGCTTTTAACTCAAACGAACCCATTCAAACTAACTACAGGGTCTTGTCAACAATTTATGCTAAAACATAAATTGTGAACAAATGGATGGGGAATTGCTTTGAAAGATAAGTTTATAGGGTAAAGTCCCAATTTATTGTTATATTTTTTTGTATAATTTTATTTATTTTAGGAAGGACAAAATGAAATATATACTGACGTATATATATATATATATATATATATATATATATCATTGTTATATAAACAAAGTTTCAGCCGACGTGCTCTCCGGTCTTATTCAAGTGTTTCTTGTGGACTCGGGAACCTTCTGCTCAAGAAGGCCGGAGCGCACATTGGCCCAAACGTTGTATATATAACAATACAAATGAGGAAAACAGTCCGAAAAATCCAAATAATACAAATTATCAAGTCTCATGACAAAAATTCAGACAAATAGTATATCTCTCATGTTTGTTTTGTAAAAACGTTGTCTAATAACATAAAACTTATCGCATTTTATTAGAATGTGTTTAACAGTATAAGATGTTTAACATACTATCCATGAAAAAAAAATTCTTTGAGTTCTCGTCTCATCAGACGAACATTTTTTTTTAGTTTCTGGTTGAAATAAATTATAACGGGATGATGGTTTGTTAAGTTTTTATTTGAAAGTTAAATATTGCTCTATATATAATCTAATTTATTGATTATTATACATTGAACTCCCTTTAGAGATTTATAAAAACCCTTGTATGAGTATATGTTTGCACCTATAAGAGCATACAGTATGGTTATACAGCGAGATTTTGAAGATCCCAAATAGAATCATCCCTTACAACCAGTCATTTGGATTACCTTACACACACACACACACACACACACACACACATATATATATATATATATATATATATATATATATATATATATATATATATATTATGGTAAGAAATGGGAAAGGAGTGATCAATTTTTTTGCATTTGCAGTATAGGTTTTCTTCCCTTGGTGCAACCTGCACAATAAATGATGAAAAAAGCTCAAAGTGAAAGAACTCACATTTAAATGTCTTTGCACTACAATGTGTTATTTGATAGATAACCTTATAAAATCCACGACTTGTCGGCTGGGGTAAAGAATACACCGACTTTACCTCTGCAGAGGGGTAAAATACCCCCAATGAGGCCACTTGTTGGCTCTGGGTCGCGACTCGTGATGCTTAAGGACGGAATCCTGGTGGCTGAGCAGTCCATGAGACGCAAAAATCCACGTTGGCCCTTACTTCGATTAGACGGACAGTCGTAGAGACACCCTCCGATCAATCGGTTCGTAACGTCAAGCCCTAGCACCTATATGATTGTCCCAACCCTATTGCCCTTATGGCAAATCCCCAACTCTTTTCATCATATATGTGCTAGAGGTTGGTGACTGATGGTCCTGGGTATGACGTTAAAGTCTATCTGATGGTGAAGTTCCAGTTCTGGAACTCTGGGGAGTGTGAGGTCTCCCTTCATCGCTATTACTCCCAGGTCCACTCTGGTAGTACCTGTTAGAACCCCATCTATGGGTTGAATAGAAGAAAATGAGTTAAACAAAAACGTATTTAAAAAATTGAGTTTAAAAACAATTGAAAACCCATCAAGAATTAATAAAACAAAACGTTCTCGGCATGAAATAACTCAGCAAGGGTTGACATGCCGTAAAACCCTCCCTTCATTTTCTCTTTCCTCTCTGCCTGTTACCCTATGCGTTCCACCTTCCTTCTTTGCTTTCTTTTGTGTTCCCCCTCTTTCATTTCTTACTCACTGCATCAGTCTCGCATTCAAATTTTCTCCCCCCTTCTTTTGTCTCTTCTCTGTTCCTCTTCCTCTTCCTCCTCCTCTCTCATAGTTTAATCATCTCTATCTTTCACGTTCTATTCAACGCGAACGATCTCGTTATCTATTTTGGCGTCCGGATGAGCATTCACTCCTACCTTCCCTCTGATCTGGAAACTCCCCCTTCTAATCTTTCTCCTCATTCTTCTCCTCTTTCTCCTCCTCCCCCAACTCATTAACTCATTACCATTCTCCCCCTTCTTCTTTTGTCCATCTTTCTTATTCCATCTCCTTTCTCTTACTCACTGCACCAGCCTCGCATTGAATTTTTTTCCCTCTTTCTTTTGTCTCTTCTCTGTTACTCCTCCTCCTCCTCCTCCT
Source organism: Doryteuthis pealeii (assembly GCA_023376005.1). Lineage (NCBI taxonomy): Eukaryota > Metazoa > Mollusca > Cephalopoda > Myopsida > Loliginidae > Doryteuthis > Doryteuthis pealeii. Next base: position 88,391,802 of record CM042143.1, on the reverse strand, counting down.
CTCTCTCATAGTTTAATCGTCTCTATATTTCGCTTTCCTTTTAACGTGAACGTGAACTTTGCATGCGATGAGCATTTACTCCTACCTTTCCCTCCTCCCTCTTCTGATCTTTCTCCTCCTCCTTCTCCTCTTGATCCTCCTCCTCCCACTCATTAACTCATTACCATTCTTCCATGTTTTGCCTTCTTCAATTTCACGACAATTAACTTTCTGTCATTAAAGTTTATAAACTGGCACTGAAGCGTAATTGCCGCCGTAGCGTGTTACAATTAAGAATGCGCGTTGCCATGTGCCGTCATCAATGTGACGTCATATTCTCTCTCCCACCTCTCTCTCTCTCTCTCTTCCATTCTCTCTCTCTCACACACTCTCTTTCTCCTTACACACACACACACACACACACTCTCTCTCTCTCTCTCACTCATCTCTCTTCTCTCTCTTTCTCTCTCACACACACTACACACCTCTTTCTCTCTCTTTCTCTCTCTCTCCCTCTCTCACGCCTTCTCTCTCATACACACTTTCTTTCACCTTTTTCTCTCTCACACACATACACATACTCTCTCTCTTTACACATCTCTCTTTCTTTCTCTCTTACATCTTCTCTTTTCTCTCACACACAGCCCCTCTCATTCTCATACAAACACTCTTACTCTCCCTCCCTCTCTCACACACATTCACACACTCTCCCTTTCTCTCTCTCTCACACACATACACACACACACACTCTCTTTATCACTCTCTCAAAAAACACACCCACACTCTCTCTTACTGTCTATCTGTCTGTCTCTCTTTCTCGCAGACACATACATTCTCTCTTTCTTTCTCTCTCTTACTCTCACTCTCTCTCTCTCACACACACACACTCTCTCTCTTTCTTACTCACTCTCTGTTTCTCGCAGACACACTCAGTCTCTCTTTCACTCTCTCTTGTGCACTCTCTCCACCCCTCTCTCTCTTGCAGACACACCACACAATGTTTTCCTTCAACTGGTACGTTATCTTCGACCTTTTCGACCCGATCGATTTTACCTATTGGATCTTGGCACGGTTCACCGGTTCTACCTTTTGGCCACAGACACAATTCGGTGATAATTTATAAGTTTTGGTCTCATTTGATGTTCTATCATCAATATTAACTTTTATGTTGCAACTGCCTCTATCAGGGGAAATCTTGTACACGTGTCCAATTGCAAGTGCTATTTTTGTTTCAACTACAAATCGGACGAATAATTTATTATACGAATTCGCTTCGTGGTTGAAATAGTTGCATACTTCACATTGACGCCAGAAATTGATGTTCGATTGATTGATTGATTTTAACGGCATGTTAACCCGTCTAGGATTATTTTATGCCTACAGGTTAGGCAATCACGTGTTGGATAGTTTTATTAACTTCTAAGGGATTTCTGTTCTGTCTTTTAATTGCTGAATTGGGTATATAAATGGGGTGTGAGTTATTCTATTATTTTCTTACTTACTAAGTTTTGCTTAATCTGGCCCATAGACCTCAGATTGCTTACAGTATTGCTGTTCCTAAGTGGTCACCCATCTAAGTACTGAACTGGCTCATGGCTGCTTAACTTTTACCTTTCTCTTTTTATTTACTAAGTTTTGCTTAATCTGGCCCATAGACCTCAGATTGCTTACAGAACCTGCTGTTCCTAAGTGGTCACCCATATAAGTACTGAACAGGCTCATGGTTGCTTAACTTGTTATTTACTAAGTTTTTGCTTAGTTTGGCACACAGGCCTCAGGTACCTGCTGTTTCTAAGTGGTCACCCATATTGAACATATTGATAGGAGCTTAACCTCTTTCTGTAAGTCTCCCACCTATTTAAGTCTTTATCTGACTTGAGATATGAAGATATGAGATATGTTGATATAACATGAGTATCCGTGGTTATGCACCCACATCCAAATCTCTCTACTTACTTGCGTAGTTTGGCTGGTACCTTATTTCTGTTTCTGGAGTAGTTAGGACATTCTACTAACTGGTCTTTCTTAGTTCAGGTCTCTTCATTTCTTCTATTTGATCTGGTTCTGTAGAAGCTGGTCCGCAAAGTCTGCCATTAGCAGAGCCAACACGAGGATTATATTTTATGTTATCACATCTCTTTATTTTGAACCAGACATTCTCAACGGGGAGGCGGAGACAATCTTTACATCATGGCGTATCCCGCTCAACTCACTGAGTAAGCTCTGTACCTTCCGTCCCCATAGTCAACCGGAAAGAAGGCCACATGAAGGTTATTACCCATCAATCATCTAACCCTACGGATTCTGAATTTAAACGACTTTTAATTCGAAATTCAACGACACTAACCGTCCAAAAAACAACGGTTTATAGATATTCACTTAGCAACTATGCCACAGGGACTCAACTCCCTACAAAAAATTGGTAGGGTGTACTTATTTATGGGCGTACTTATTTATATTGTTTTACTGCTAGCACCCTCTATGTTTTATATGAGTCAGGTCCTATTTATGAGAAAGTAATCGTAATAGCTTGATTGTAGTTCGAACTCGTTTACGGTAAAGAAGAACAGTTTTCTCGTTTATTCCTACCATAAAATAAACTGAACCCTCATTTTATGTCCGTGTTTTTGGAATGTTTTATTTTTCTTGCACCCGTTATTTTTCAATACTAAATATATTTTCTTTCTTTATTTTAATATTCACTCCAGTGTGTATATTCTAAAAGTTTTTATTTTGTGAGAATGTTTAGTTTTAAAGTGGGTGTTCGTTTTTACACTTCAAGTTTTTACTCGTAAATTCCTACCATAAAATGCCCAAGCCTAATTTTATGGTAGGAATTTACGAGTAAAAAGTTGAATATTACCTTATGTTGTTGTTATATCTTTTCTTTTTGGCTTTGGTACTCTAAAATAAAAAATATCAGATTTTAATCATCGTCGAAGAAAAGCAAGTTTGTGTGTATATATAACTGTATGAGTTAGTTATACAAATAAGCAATATAAGATTAAGGTCCCACATAGTTACCTCTATGTGTATACATGTATATCTGTGGGTGTATATATATGTGTATGTGTGTGTGTAGATTGAAGATGTATATAGATATATGTGTGTGCGTGTGTATATATGTGTAATAAGTATGCCATAAAAGGTTTGGCCGGTGTTGGTCAAACGAAGTTTATAAAAGTACTAAAAAGAAATTCTATAGAGAAGGAGAAAGAAATAAAGATTAAGAATTGTGATAATTCCTCCTATGAGACAGTTGTCTGTAGGATGAAACGTAGTTAAATCACTAGTAAGCTATAAAGACAGATAAGGGGTTAATACTGTGTGTGGTCTCTTCTTATACAAAAGGTTTTGAAATCTCGTGTGAAACGAGAACGAATGAGAGTTACCAACGGGATTTTGGAAGGTGTGAAAAATTTGAAAGTTAGTCAGTTAGAACCGAGCAGTTGACCAGCTCAGTTTAGATCCGAGAGCCGAAGAAGTCAGATCACCTTTTATAGCAGAGCAGTTCAACTTTTAGCAGAGGTTCAGACAGTGAACAAAGTGTGTGTGTGTGTGGGGGGGTCCCCCTATCTGGCGACAGAGATAATAATAGAAGTGGAGGAATGACCGAAGTAGTATGAATGGAGTCCTTTGTACCTCTCTGACAATTTTTGGATATGTTCACCCTACTCTCCCTGTCGTTGTTGTTTGTTCCTCTTTTTTTGTTGATTGTTGGGTTGTCTTCACCTTGCCTGGAAGAGTTATCTTCCCTCTGGGTTCCCGTTTTTGACCACCAGGTTTTTTTTTGTATTTAAGCGCCTGTTTCGAACTCTCTCTCGCTTTCTCTTCTACAGGACCTTACATACATGGGTTAGACATTTAAGTCTACACCCTTCTCGTGTGGTGGATTCTGCCCCCAACACAACGCTAGTAAGTTTACATGGAATTATGGACTCTCCATTCCTAGCTTTATTGTGTATGTTCTTATAATGTTCTTGTAATGAACTAAGTTATACGTTTTTTTATTGTATATCATTCCTTTCCTTGTATGTGTATTTCTTGTCTTATATGTTACTCCATGTGCTGTCCAATTCATTAAAGTCCATTATGTTATGTTTAACACTCGTGTCGGAGTTGTTTTGTTCAACTTTGAACCCAACAATTGTTTTATTCACCCTTCGGCGGGGATTCCCCCGGAGGCGCTTTTGTCACGGACGCAACGAATTGAGGTCCTAACGTTAAGCTAGCGGACGATTACGCCCAATGAGATGGAAATACGAAAACCTGAGTAAGACAAAAAGTTGCAGCAAATGCAGAAAGTTAATGAGCAGAACGTGCAGATAGCCCCACGACCCCCCCGTTGAAGGTGTAACACCACCTAAATAAATAAATAAAAAATTGGTAGAGTGTACTTATTTATGGACGTACTTATTCATTTTGTTTTACTGCTAGCGCCCTCTATGATTTATATGAGTCAAGTCCTCTTTATGATACTTGTCCCTACCGTCGCAATAGAAATGCCAGCCAAGCACCGGATGCGTACAGAAGAGAGAGAGAGAGAGAGAGAGAGAGAGAGAGAGAGAGAGAGAGAGAGAGAGAGAGAGAGAGAGAGAGAGAGAGGGGGCTTCATCCATTCTTGTTTGTAAATATCGCTATAGAAGGCGTTAAGATAAAAGAAACACTCAAAAGACTCGTGAAGTTTTCTTTGGTTGATATTTTTGATTTAAGCTTCCAAATAACGAGTTGAAATTAGCTCGAACTGCTCGAGCACATTGATGCAACACAATTATCTGCGGTGTTTCTCTGAACTCGCTACGCTTTGTTATTGTAACCTTTTTTTTAAAAAGCAGGTACCAAATTCATTCTAAGTGATGTCATTAGCCAGGTGTTGGTGATGTTTTCATGCCCTTCTAGGATCATAGGCGTAGGCGTATCTACTAAATATTTACCCAACCCCTCTGCTTACTTTGGCTAGACGGGTGGTCGGAGAAGCCCCCCCCTCTGATCAATCATCTGGTCACGTCAAGCCCTAGCACTATATGATTGTCCGAACCCTCTTGGCGGTAACTTTTGTCATTTGCCAGGTGTTGGTGATGCCTATCTAATATTATAGGCCTAGGCGTATCAACTAAATATTTACCCGAACCCTCTGCTTACTTTTGCTAGAAGCCCCCTCTGATCAATCAGCTGGTCACGTCAAGCCTTAGTACCTATGTGATTGGGTAATCTGAACATTAGCAACATAAATAAGATTAATCTCCCCTTGTTTGTTTTAAAAATATCATAAAATGTGTTCTTAATAACAATCAAGTTAATTTCAAATGATGCACAAGCACAATTAAGAACACATTTTATGATATTTTCGTTTTAAAACATGCAGTTTTATTTATTCGAACAAATTCGTATTTTCAGCGTAGATTTACGGTGAAATTAAAATGGCCAATCTAAACATAAGGCTTCCTCAAAGTTAAATAAAAAGGGGAGATTACTTTGATTTATGTAGCTAATGTTCAGATTACCTATGATTGTCCCAACCCTATTGGCGGTAAGTTCTGTCATTTGCCAGGTGTTGGTGAAGCCTAAGATTATAGGCCAAGGTGTATCTACTAAATATTTACCAACCCCTCTGGACGAGTAGGATGTGACTTGGGGTCAATTTTTATTAAGTTTGAATTCAGAGTTTTCCTTCTAGACTGGTTGCTTAACCGAAGTTAAGCAGCGATGAGCCTTTCAATGCTTAATTGAGTGACCACTTAAGAAACAACAGGTACTGTAAGCAATCCGAGTTCTTTGTTTATCAATATGACTTGATTCGGCGTTAAATAACCAGAAATGGTTGATATGTTATAATATAAAACAACCAACCAGCTTGATAGATCACTAAAGTTAAGCCACTATAAGCCTGTTAAATACTTAATTGGGTGATCACTTAAGTAACAGCAGGTACTGTAAACAAACCGAGTCCTTTGTTTATCAAAAATGAGTTGATTCGATCGGAGAAGCTCTGATCAATCATCTGGTCACGTCAAGTCCTAGCACCTATATGATTGTCCCAACCCTATTGGCGGTAAGTTCTGTCATTTGCCAGGTGTTGGTGAAGTCCTAAGATGGTAATTTTCACTTTAGTTGTCAAAATTCCTAGCAAATAAGGCATTAGAGTAACCTCCCTTGACTTTCACTTTGAACTAAGCCGGTAGCTATTTTGAAAGTCTCCGTGCGAAAATAAACAAATCTTAGAAACTTTTTCAAAAACAATACAACTGAATGCTTTAATACAAAAATATCATAAAATGTGTTCTTAATAACAATTAAGTTCATTTCAGATAATGCGCACGCACAATTTTATGCTAGGAATTTTAACATCTAAAGGTGAAAATTACCCCTAAGATTATAGGCTAAGGCGTATATACAAAATATTACCCAACCCCTCTGTTTACTTTAGCTAGACAGTCGGTCGGTCGAAGAAGCTCCCTTTGATCAATATCAATTTTTTTCGGTCATTTAAATGACCCAAAAGTGTTGATATGCCGTAAAACAAAATAACCTAACCTAACCCATCGGCAGTCGAGGTAAAAATAAAATTGTTCATTTACTGCATGTGCTAGAAGGCGGTGGCTGAGGGTCTTATTGTCCTGGGTATGACGTTAAACTGTATCTGATGATGAAGTTCCAGTTTTGGAGGTCTGGGGAATGTGGATTACCCCTTATACCTCCCAGGTTCACTGACCCAGAGTAGCAGTACCTGTTAGCGCCTCATTATTGGGTTAAATAGAACAAAATGAATTTTAAAAGAAATACATTAAAAAAGATTAAGATAAAAAAAAATGAATACCTTTCAAGAATGAAAAACCAAAACCGGCATGAACTAATGGGTTGACAAGCTGTATAAATTCCAACCAACCAACCAACCAACCAACCCAACAATTTTTTACCTTATAAGCTGCATCACCTTTCTTTGGTTTCTTTAGTCTTTCCTTACATTTTATACTATATGTATAAACGTCTTCAGTATAAAATAACCCGACAAGGGTTGGTATACCGTAAAATCCAACCAACCCAACCAACCACCAACCAACTATCTTAGCATTGGCTATTATTGCGGAATATCAAAAAAAAAAAAAAAAAAAAATTCGTGTTGGTGAAAAGGGCAAGAAAGTTGATAAAAAGGATCGTCCTTTTGGTAACTTTTGTGTACACCAGTTATCATTGTCAAAGAATATATTTGAATGATCGTGGAGGCGCATGGTCTAATGGTTAGAGTCGTAGGAAATGGACTCGTCGACCCGAGTTCAATTCCTGGACGAAGCTGTTTACATTTCACATAGCGCTAATACCCCTGGGAAAGGTATGAATTCAATTCTCCTTCCAGCTATAGGAAAATAGCAGGGCAGACTGGCCTCTTTAACCGTGGCGAGGTAACCAGTCTAGGAGAAGGAAAACTCTAAATTCAAACCTGTTAAACTCCGCTCAGAAAATTGAACTTGTGTCGCATCCTGTTCGTGCGGAGGGATTGGTATATATATATATATATGAATGATCTGAGGTGAAGATATCTTTCAACTGTTCTTTCTATTAGCTGATTCTTGTCCTGTGTGTTACGATTCTTGTCACCATTTTAGGCGTTTAGGTCTTCTATTGGTAAATCCAACGGTAGAAAAAGGTGTAGTCTCAGTAGTAGAAAGTCTGTTGTATTCCTTGAAATCCCAGGAATAATAAGAGTGTACCCCTTGTAGCAGAGAATCCAGTTGTAGTCCTTGAAATCCCAGGTAGAACAAGAGTGTACCCCTTGTAGCAGAGAACCCAGTTGTAGTCCTTGAAATCCTAGGTAGAACAAGAGTGTACTCCTTGTAGCAAGAATCCAGTTGTAGTCCTTGAAATCCTAGGTAGAATAAGAGTGTACTCTTATAGCAGAGAACCCAGTTGTAGTCCTTGAAATCCCAGGTAGAACAAGAGTGTACTCCTTGTAGCAGAGAATCCAGTTGTAGTCCTTGAAATCTTAGGTAGAATAAGAGTGTACTCCTTATAGCAGAGAACCCAGTTGTAGTCCTTGAAATCCCAGGTAGAACAAGAGTGTACCCCTTGTAGCAGAGAACCCAGTTGTAGTCCTTGAAATCCTAGGTAGAACAAGAGTGTACTCCTTGTAGCAGAGAATCCAGTTGTAGTCCTTGAAATCCTAGGTAGAATAAGAGTGTACTCCTTATAGCAGAGAACCCAGTTGTAGTCCTTGAAATCCTAGGTAGAACAAGAGTGTACTCCTTGTAGCAGAGAATCCAGTTGTAGTCCTTGAAATCCTAGGTAGAATAAGAGTGTACTCCTTATAGCAGAGAACCCAGTTGTAGTCCTTGAAATCCTAGGTAGAACAAGAGTGTACTCCTTGTAGCAGAGAATCCAGTTGTAGTCCTTGAAATCCTAGTAGAATAAGAGTGTACTCCTTATAGCAGAGAACCCAGTTGTAGTCCTTGAAATCCTAGGTAGAACAAGAGTGTATCCTTGTAGCAGAGAATCCAGTTGTAGTCCTTGAAATCCTAGGTAGAATAAAAGTGTACTCCTTATAGCAGAGAACCCAGTTGTAGTCCTTGAAATCCTAGGTAGAACAAGAGTGTACTCCTTGTAGCAGAGAATCCAGTTGTATTCCTTGAAATACTAGGTAGAACAAGAGTGTAACTCCTTGCAGCAAAGAATCCAGTTGTAGTCGTTGAAATCCTTCTGGTATTAAATCCAGTTAGCAATTGATATCAGGTCAGTTACCAACGACCTGTGTCATTTTTCATTAGCCAATGCTTGCTGCTGATTTTTGGGAAATTCTATAAATAAAAGTGGCGATTTCTCGTACATCTTATAACCTAAGGTCGATTCTAATTGAGAACAATTAAAAAATAAATAACATAAAAGAAATATTCCTTTTTTTCTTATCACTTTTTGTTCATCGTATCAATCGTGGAAACAAGGCAATGAAAAAGAACGCTCTGTCCCCATGAAACAACTCATGACTCAATTACCCCAAACAACCAAACCACAACAAACTCATAGTATGAAAAAAATGGAACTCCTAGTAGTGAGACTCCACAGAAAGAACTGACAAAATATCAAGGTACGAGTCAACACCTATAGTTCTTATGAGCATACATAAAGGAAACACCTATCCCAACCAACTTGAAGATACAGCTGGACCCTTCAATCGGCAACCACGATGAGAATTTTCTATCGATCTGGAATATATATATATATATATATATATATATATATATATATATGTATATATAATATATATATATTATATATATATAATATTATATATATATATATATATATATATATATATATATATATAATATATATATATATATATATATATATATATATATATATATATATATATATATATATATATGGGAGAAATGTGAGGAGGTTAATCCGACAGTATGTGGAGAAAGGTAGACAAACACGGGATGTTATGGAAACTGGATGTTTATTGTTGACGATGCAACGTTTCGGTCTATTAGACCATCTTCAGGACTTGGATATAATTCTTGCTTCAATGATGGACATTCTCAAAATGCTGAAACAGAAGGTCGTCAGTAGTCAGCATTTTGAAGCAAATACTATATCCAAGTCCTGAAGATGGTCTAATAGACCGAAACGTTGCATCGTCGACAATAAACATCCAGTTTCCATAACATCCCGTGTGTGTCTACCTTTCTCCACACACACACACACACACACACACACACAACACACACACACATATATATATATATATATATATATAAATCCGTTTTGTTAATGCTAAGTAATCGTGTCACAAAATGTGATTACACATTTTTGAGAGATTAGTGTATTATGAAAAATTATTGGTTGACAAGAATTCCCATGATTTTCAGCCAGACAATTATCTGTCACCAGGTAAGGTTGGCCTGTAAGTCAACTGTGTGTCTGAACTGTGAGAATGATTGTCAGATGTAATCACACAAGGCGCTTTCTGAGAAAAGGAATGAAGAAAGATAGAGAAAGAAGAATATAGAGAAAATAAGATTGAAATACCTTAACCAAGGCCAAGAGAAAGTAGAAGGGAGACTGGTTGGAGGAAGAAAATCATTAACTCCGCATTTCGTCAGGCTCCAAGATGGTTATGGGTCGTTTTTCAAGATATGCAGTGCATTTTTGGTATTTTCAGAGCCATATTTACCCCGCCACTGAAATCTTTGGTTGGTTGGTTGGTTGGTTGGTTGGATTTTACGGCATGTCAACCCTTGTTGGATTATTTTATGCCGAAGACATTTGTTTTATTCATTCTTGTTGGGTATTCAATCAATTTTTCAAACTCGTTAAACACATTTTTGATACTCATTTTTAAATCTATTTAACCCATAGATGGGGCCCTAAAAAGTACTACCACTCCGGGTCTGGGTGAACCTGAGAGTAATAGCGATGAGGGGGTACTCCACATTCCACAGAGATCTAGAACTGGAACTTAACCCATAGATGGGGCCCTAAAATGTACTACCACTCCGGGTCTGGGTGAACCTGAGAGTAATAGCGATGAGGGGTTACTCCACATTCCACAGAGATCCAGAACTGGAACTTTACCCATCAGATTCAGCTTAATGTCATACTCAGAACAATAAGACCCTCAGCCACAGCCCACTAGCACATATATGATAAAAAGGGTTGGGGTTTTGCCATGATGGCAATAGGGTTGGGACAATTATAATAGTGCTAGGACGTGACGTAACCAGCCGATTGATCGGTGGAGGCGTCTCCTTAGATAGCCAGTCTAGCCTACGTAAGGGCCAAAGTGGATTGTTGCATCTCATGGACTGCTCAGCCACCGAGATTCCATCTTTAAGCATCATGGGTCACCACTCACGGTCAACAGGTGGGAATTTGGAGGAGTTTCTCCCTCTGCAGAGGTGCAGTCGGTGTTTTATATTGCCCCAACCGACAGGGGTGGGATGAGACCTCATGAATTTAGACCTTGTGCCAGATTGATAGATTAAGATGTGTTACTTTACTAAGAAAATTAGGTAGGATTTTAAGTATTATACTTATGACAAGAAGTCTTTATAGAAGTCCGTCGTAGATGATGATGAGCTTACTCGACATGGAATGAAACTTTAAATGGAAAGAGGGTGCACAGACTCCAGTCCACTATCTTGGCAGTCTGGCAGTTGGTCCAGTGGCAGGGGAATGTCCCAGACGACTGGACTGCCGTGCTGCTGCAGGGTGCTGTCTCAGGTAGTATTAAGTCACTTCAAAAGAGGCAAGTCTACCCGGAAGCCCCAGTGCTTGCGCCATGGTGACAGGTTGTATTGTAGTCATGTAATTCTATATCTAATTTCCAATTCCTTATGTCTTTTCCCCAGGCCTCTATAGTTGGTATCACCATCACAATAAAACCTGAACTATTATACAAAAAGCTATGTAAACTAAATCTTATTACATTTTTAACTCGTGATTTTTTTTTGGCTGAATTTATTTTTGTATAACCATTGGCTGTCGACATGTCCATTACTTCAGTGACTTCCTTAAGCGACCTTCTCACCTTCTGAGATCAAGAACACAACGTGGGCAGAGAGGTGGATGGTCATGAAGAACACTGACTCAGTTAACTCGAGCAGAACCATATCTAACACTCCACCCAACGAAAATACCAGAGATGCGTCTAAAAGTTAGGATACGGCTTGATGGTAACAACCCCGGTTTAAAGGATTAAGTTGGTTGGTTGGATTGTCCTCGCCAACTAAGCGTATGAGGAGCTGACGGTAGATGTGGTGCTCCGTCTCAGATGCCCAAAACAACCCCTTTGGTCTAGCGCTAGTGAAAAGGGGATACACTCCTTCGCTGTCTGGCTGATACCGACTTTAGGCCACTCCGACGACTTACTTACAGTATATCAACCCTTGGGTTATTTTATGCCGAAGATGTTTTGTTTGGGTATTCCTTTATCTTTTTCAAACTCGAATCTTTTTTACAAACTTTTATTACTCATTAAAAAAAAAATTTAACCAATAGATGGGACCCTAACAGGTACTACCACCTTGGGTCAGAGTGGACCTGGGAGTAATGACGATAAAGAGGTACTCCACATTCATCAGAGCTCCAGAATTGGAACTTCATCATTAGATGTAGTTTAACGTCATACTCACGACACCTAAGGATTAAGAATGGTCATAGCAAGTGGGGATGCCGTGACCCCAGTGGCAATACATTATCTATACCTAAAGACCCAGGATTCAACCCCGAGAGATCCCCACGGCACATCTGAACTCTATTAGTAGTTGTAATTTTATCCATGTTCTCGGATACGACCAAGCTTGTATCCTCATGTATACGCGTGGGTAGTTCCGGAAAGTGTCCAGTCCCAACGGGATTTCCTCAGACATCAGGTACTGAACTTGATTTTACCAATATTTAGTGCAATGGAGGGGTTCAGCCCGTTGGGTCGTGTCCTTGAAACTTGATTTTGAGTTATTTTGCGCATCAGTCCATAAACACAAAAGGGAAGGCCTGCCAAGGCCGATGACCAATAGGGACGGGTGGAGAGAGAGAGAGAGAGAGAGAGAGAGAGAGAGAGAGAGAGAGAGAGAGAGAGAGAGAGAGAGAAATGGGAATTCGTGCTGTCAGCGTAACCTGATGATTATGATGATTATTTGATCCTCAACGTTGACAACGATGTATATATATATATATATATATATATATATATATATATATATATATGAGAATAATAAAAATAACTTAAAAACAAGAATATAAAAGAATAAAAGATAACAAAACAAATGTATAGAAAAATAATGTTTATTAATCTATAGATAAATATAGATAAGAGATTTATTTTTAATTCCGGACGACGCCGGGTGGCTCTGCTAGTCATATATAAAAATACATATCCTCTGAATATTTTTTTTTTTCATATTACACACACACACACACACACATATATATATAATGATAATTTTATTTATATATATATGTACATATGTAAATATATAGTTATGTAGATATGAGAGTGAAAAATTTGAATAAATCCGACAAAATGTGGTTGAGAATAGAGGAAAATGTGGATATAACAACACAGCATAAATTCAACTGATATTTCGCCTCATTATTGGATGAAGATTCTTCAGAACTTTATAGAAGTTATAAAGTTCTGAGGAAGCTTCATCCAATAATGAGGCGAAATATCAATTGAATTTATGCTGTCTGTGTTGTTATATCCACACTTTCCTCAATTTTCAACCACATATTAGATATGTAAATATATATATATATATATATATATATATATATATATATATATATATGTAAACCTTTGGGAAAATTAAACTTAGAGAAAATTAGCCATCTTGATTGGAATTAAATACTCTTTTGACACGTGACACCTCGTAGAGAGTCGCAATTTTTTCACCGGAAACCACTTCTTGTTAATGCTTGAATTCCAGAACATTAATTGGTTGAATAAGAGAGCATATGGTCCTTCTGTGTAATCGACCCCACAAAATATTTTAATTTATAGTTTTTCTACTTATTTCCGGTATTAAAGGGTCGCGTAGTCTTCACCAACGCCAGAAAAAACTGCAGGATATATTTCTTTATATTGGTGTGGACAAGTCTCTATTTATACCGTATTCATTATTCATGGAAGCGCGAGGTGTAATGGTTAAAGTTATGGGAAATGGACTCGTCGCCCCGAGTTCAAATCCTGGATATGGTAATTGCATTTCACTTAGCGCTAATACCCTTGGGAAAGGTATGAATCCTAATCTCCCCCCGGCTATGGATAAATAGTAGGGCATACTGGACTCTTTAACCTTGGTTAGGCAACCTGTCTAGGAGAAGGAAAACTCTGAATTCAAACCTGTTGAACTCTGCTTAAGAAATTGACCATGTGTCACACCCTGCTCGTGTGGAGGGGTTGGTAAATATATATACCGTATTCATTACCGTATAAAAGCCCAGCTATTTAGTATCACCAATACATAAGTATATCCTTACCAATTAGAAAAAAAGTTACCGTATTTGACGGCATATAGGACGCACTTTTTTTCCCCACAATTTTGGTTTAAAAAATTGCCCTGCATCTTATACATCGTAAGTGAAGTTTGAACCTCCTGTAGGCCTAGGCTAATGTTCTCTATGATGCTCACTAACCCAGCTTACGCTCAGTACTTTTACCTACCCTAAACTCCATGCATCCTTATTTTATTGCTGGTATTGTTATAATCAAGTTATGAGTCCTTCAAGGTATTGTAGACTGTTTTCAACAATATATGATTAAATACACTAAAAACTTTTTTCCTGAATCTGACCTGCTGAAATGGGGGTACGTTTATATGCCCGTGCGTCTTATATGCCGTCAAATACGGTAACGTTCTTCTAAACCAAATATAAAAAAAAGTAAGTAAACTTGGCGGAGTGGCCTATTGTCGCTATCAACCGGGCAGCGAGGGAGTCTATCCCCTTTTGATAGTGCTAGACCAGGGAGTTTGTTTTTGAATCTGAGGTGGAGCGCCACACATACCATCAGCTCCCCACTTTTTCTGCACTGATCAGATTACCCAATCTGTGCTACTCATGAGTTGGCGAGGTCCGGTATCGAACCAGGAACCTTGCAATTCCCAAGGTGGGTGCTCTACCGACTGAGCTAAACCTCAGGATTTTATTTTTCTCAAGTGGCATATTACACAATCAAAAAAGAG
>CM042143.1:88364639-88372139 GCA_023376005.1 Doryteuthis pealeii | reverse complement strand
TTTTGTTTCTCCAGCAATATTCAACTTGTGTTGTTCATATCATTAGAATAGTTACTTTGTTGTGGGGTGCTGCTTCCAAGATTTATTCAAGACAGCACGCAGCATCCTTGTGTAACTCCTATTTAGCTTTTTTTTCTCTAGCACTTTAGAGTCCAATTGGTGAATCCGTACAGTAACACTAACACGGCTACAGCTTCTGAGAACTTTACCTTACCAAGGCTAAAGAACCCAGTTTGTCCTACTATTTACCCATAGCTAAAGGAAGAGAGCAAGAGATGGATTCATGCCTTTCCCAAGGGCATTAGCACAAAGCGAAACACAAACAGTTTTGGGGATTTGAACTTGGATCACCGAATCCATTTTCTACGAAAACAACTGTTACACAATCCGCGCTAAAACCTGGTTGCCATACCAAGGTTAAAGAGCCCAGTCTTCCCTACTATTCATCTCTAGCTGAAGGGAGAATAGTTGTGAAATGCAAACAGCTTCGTCCGGGATTTGAACTCGGGCAACCGAGTCCATTTCCTTTAATATATAAATTGATCAACCGTGTATACGTTTTCATTTAACTCTTTGCCTACTTTAAACCGCTCACAGCGGTTTCTCCTACCACTGCGATCCTACCTTAAGCTGCTGGCAGCTGCTCTCCCATGTGTCACTTGTTTACACTGAAAATAAATCAGATTACAATAACAGGATTTTATTTGAATAGAATGAATTCTGAGACGAATGAATAGTGAAGTTTGAAATATCCTATCACACAGGTAAAACATGCCAAGAAAATTTTGTACAGCTGTGGGGGAATTTGGTAGGCAAAGAGTTAGATATTAGATTACAATTTAAAGTGTTAAAAATTCAGTTTTAATACAAACTTACGGCCTTGAGTTATACTTTGTAAATATAGACACAAGCAAAAAGGATGAGGATATTAGTCCGGATACCTTACGAAATAAGGTGAGGTAGTTCGAGGGTAAACGCCCCCCCCCACTACCGTAAAGGATCGGAAGAGTTTTGATATAATCATAACAAGACATGTGGTGAGAATATTTGTTACAGATTTGATTGACATGGGAATGAAGAATTTAAAATTTGTTTTCGCAAAGCTAAAACTAATTAGCCCAGTTGAATCCCAAGTTGAATCACCGATCTCACAAATATTGTATAGTAAGGTCTCAAAAGTAATATACTATTCTCTCACACCCTCTTTCTATCTAACCTGATGGTTAGCAAGCTACTCTCGGGGCTCGGTCCTTCAGGTCTCATCCGATCTATCAATAGCGTGTCTATAACCCCAGCTGTCTTAATTTGCTTTCTGACCAAAACTGATGACTTAGCCACACACACACACACACACACACACACACACACACATATATATATATATATATATATATATATATATATATATGTATCCCACTCATTTTACTTTGTATATATTTTTTAGAAGTCGCCTGGGTTGAGAAGAGGGGAAGTTAGTTTCGCAGATCCATTATTACTGAATCGCGAGTTGGATCCTCGTTGGATCCCCCATAAAAATCCATAGGTAATAAAAATATTGCGTTGATATGGTCTGGTGGAGCATCAGAAAAAGTATATATATATATATATATATATATATATATATATATGATAAGTTGTAAACAAGGTATGTTTGGAATGGCTTTTTTTGCCGACAATTTTTTGGAGAATATGTGCTTAATTAATTTTCAAAATTAGGTACGACTCCAATTAAGCACATATTCTCCAATATATATATATATATATATATATATATATATACATATATATATATATATGTGTGTGTATGTGTGTGTGTTTTGTGTACTGTTCCTTTGATTGTGTATTACGAAATAATCTTAATACACCCTCCCTCCACTGATATTTTAATTTAGCCTTTTTCCCTTCAATATTCCATATTTTAGATCTAATTGCTTTCTTTTATATACGCCACGAAGAATCTTTTCTTGACTAAATAAAAATAACGTATTTCTGATTTCGTTGGTCTCCTTCTGGTCATGTGGGTCTCCCTCTGGTCTTGTTGGTCTCCCTCTGGTTACGTAGGTCTCCCTCTGGTCACGTGGATCTCCCTCTATTCACATCTACTGCCATGCCTTACATATCCCGAATACAAACCACCTACAAACCTGGACATAAAAATATAAAATTTTGGTATTTACCCAACTCGTTCGCCACGAGTGCGTTCTGAAACAAAGTCGCCTGTATGGGACACCCAACAAGGATCGAACTCTCTTTGCAGTGCTAATGGATCTGCGAGACTAGCTTGCTAACCACTACACCACGTTGAGACGCCGAGAATATCGCCAGAAACGATATTTACCCAATCCATTCGCCACGGGTAGGATGTGAAACAGCGTCGCCAGTATGGGACACCAAACGAGGATCGAACTCGCTTTGCAGTGGTAATGGATCTGCTAACCACTACACCACGATGGGACGCCGAGAATATCGCCAGACAGTATGTCACTAAGACACACTCAAAATGGTGATAATAAGAATGTAACCCTTTCAAGTGCGACCGAAGCGAATTCCCGGCTAATTTGAATGTCCTTATTGAACTTTATCAGCTGACCATCGCCACTTAAGATATTCATTCATTGGTCATTTTTACTTTCCCAGTTCATTTATTATTCTTTTTATATCACCAGACACGCACATCCAGGCCTACGACTACATAAACTGAGAGAGAGAGAGAGAGAGAGAGAGAGAGAGAGAGAGAGAGAGAGAGAGAGAGAGAGAGAGAGATACTCTACACCCACGTAGATATACTTAGCTAAGTCAACCACCCCCACACGGACATAGTGCGACACATGCACCATTGCATTTTATATGCACCCAAACGGAGGGGCCATAGTGTCACATAGACACGCGAATATGAAATTACAGATGCAGAAATGAAATTAGAGAGAAAAAAAAACTCAAAACAGACACAAACAAAAAAAAAACAAAAACTAAAACTAAATAAAAAACTAAACAAAAACAACAAAACAAAACAACAAGATAAAACGAAAAAAACTATTTTTTCCTTTCCTACTCGACAAACAATGACGAGGCTATTTTGGTTTCATTTCCATGGGAAAGGAATCTCTTCTCTTTAGTTATGGGTAAATAGTAGGTCAGACTGGGTTCTGAACTCTTGGTAAAGCAACTAATCTAGGATAAGGAAAACTCTGAACTAAAACCAGCTTTACTCCACTTAAAACTGACTTTGTGTCACATCCTGGCCCATTGATTGGTTTGATTTTACGGCATGTCAAATTGAGTTATTTTGTGTCGAAGACGTTTTGTTTTATTCATTGTTGATTGGTTGTCAATTTAAAAAAAAAATCATTTTTTCCTATTTAACACATAGATGGGACCCTAACAGGTACTACCACGCCGGGTCCGAGTAGAACTGGGAGTAATGATAATGAAGGAGTACTCCACATTCTCCAGAGCTCTAGAACTGAAACCTCACCATCATATAAAGTTCAACGTCATACCCAGGACATTAAGACCCTCAGTCACCGCCTTCTAGCACATATATGGGTTGGGGCTTGCCACAGGGCAATAAGGTTGAAACAATTATATAAGTGCTAGGTCTTGATGTGACCGTCTAGCCTAAGTAAGGATCAAAGTGGCGTGTTGCATGTCATGGATTACTCAGCCACCAGGATTCCATCCTTAAGCATCACGTTCTCGCCCACAGCGGTCACCATTTGGGGGTGGAGTCTGCAGAGGTGTAGTCGAGGCCTGAACTCGAAAAGGCCGAGAGATTCATTTGAGGGTCGAGGGACAGTCCTTTTTGTCGGACATGCGCGGAGGGTTCTTCCGGTGAAGACCCATGGGAGTTTGTTGTTTTTGTTTTTTATTCTAATTTTATTCTCGTTTTATTTTAATCCCCACTGTCTACTCTTGTACTTAACTTCTCGGCCATTTCGAGTTCAGGCCTTAGCTGAGTGTAGGGGTTACCCCCTTGCCGCGGTCGACTATGCCCCGGTCAATAAAGTCTAAGTCATGAAACTACCTCCTGCCTTTGTCTCTTTCATTTTGTTCCTTAAATTCCTTCTTTTCAGCACGACCACCAAATGAGATGGGATACAAACAAAAAACAAAACAAAACAAAACAAAAAAACAAAAAAAACAAACCTAAGAAAATGCAACCAAGAATATCCAGTTACATTAAACCTTAAAACCCCCAGAACTTCATCCTACCCCACAAGACCACAAATAAAACGCCAGTTAAAATTGAAAACTCTCTTTGTACTTCCCTGAGTACTGGTATACTATCTTATGTTCTTTTATCAGGAACAACACGGAGAGATTTTCGTGTATACATACTCTTACCCCCCCCATACCTTTTCATCCGGCCCTGTCGGTTGGGGCTGTAGAATACGCCGATTGAACCTCCAACGAGGCCACCGGTTGCCGTGGATGACGATCCGTGATCTTGGTGGCTGAGCAGTCTATGACATGCAACACTCCACTTTGGTCCTAACTTGGCTAAACGGGCGATCAGAGATGTCCCGTTCCGATCAATCGGCTGGTCACGTCAAGCCATAGCACCTATATGATTGTCCAACCATATTGCCCTTATAGCAAGCCCCAACCATTATGTGACAGAAGGCGGTGGCTGCTGGTCTTAATGTCCTGGTTATGACGTTAAACTCTATCTGATAGTGAAATTGCAATTCTGGAGCTCAAATGAATGTGAAGTACCCCTTCATCACCATTACTCCCAGGTACACTCTGAACCGGAGTGGTAGAACCTATTAGGGTCCATCTATGGGTTAAATAGAAAAATGAGTTTAAAAAATGTGTTTAAAAAATTGAGTTTAAAAAGAAAATCGAGTACCCAACAAGAATAAATAAAACAAAACGTCTTCGGCATAAAATAACCCAACAAGGGTTGACATGCCGTAAAATCCAACCAACCAACCAACCAACCAATAACCAATCAAAACATCGATCCTTTGAACGACTAAAGAAATTGAATGTTGTTTCTAAACACGAGGAAAATCAATAAATCTTTCTCAGCGAAAAAATCCTCCAGACGTTATTGAGAAAAAAATGTTTGTTTGCATTTAACTTGTTGCTATTTTTACCAGTAGACAGAGTGTGGCACAAGGCCATGTGGAATTTCCAAATCAAAGAACTTGTGACACACTCGTAAAAAATGCAGACAGGAGAGAATATTTCAACCCACTTCTTTAAAAAAAATAGTGTTATATATATTTACCAACCCCTCCATACAAGTAGGATGTGACACATGGTTAATTTCTTATGTGGAGTATAGTAAAAGTAAAGTCGTCAGGGCGGTCTAATTTCAGTATCAGTCAGACAGCGAAGGAGTCTATCCTCTTTTCATTAGTGCTAAAGCCTAAGTCATGAAACTACTCCCAAGGAGATTATTTTAGCGTCTGAGGTTGAGCGCCATACCTATCATCAGCTCCTCGCTTTACCGCACTGATCTCTGTGCTACTCATACGCTGAGTTGGCGAGGGTCGTTATCAAACCGGGAACCTTGTGATTCCAAGGCAGACTGACTGAGCTAAACCGCTGAGTTGAATTCAGAATTTTCCACGCCGATTCCATTTCCCAGGACGATAACCGTTACGCTAACCGCACCTAAAAATACAATGTAACGCACACACAAAACTCGCGCTAAAGTGCACCGAAATATACGGGTATGTTGTGCGTTATCTTATACAGTTGAATAATATTGTATTTCCTTTGACATCTTTGTGTAATATAATGGGTGACAAATATGTCGGGTCATTGTGAACAGGCAGCTGGTGGTGACCTATAAATGATCTCAATGGGTCCAGGTGAAGGATGAAAGGAAATGCAAATGTGTCACCGACCTAGAATGAATAGGCCATTGTTTGAGCGTACTGTTCACGTACCAAGAAGAGCGTAGTCGGTGAGTGACACGGACTTCCTCCTCCCCGCCGGGTGAACGATGTGATTGGTTGCTGAATTGCCACGTGTGTGTGTGTGTGTGTGTGTT
Organism: Doryteuthis pealeii; assembly: GCA_023376005.1. Taxonomy (NCBI): domain Eukaryota; kingdom Metazoa; phylum Mollusca; class Cephalopoda; order Myopsida; family Loliginidae; genus Doryteuthis; species Doryteuthis pealeii. The sequence goes on along the minus strand of CM042143.1, from coordinate 88,366,132 downwards.
GTGTGAGAGAGAGAGAGAGAGAGAGAGAGAGAGAGAGAGAGAGAGAGAGAGAGAGAGAGAGAGAGTTTTCTATTTCTCTGGTTCCGCCGAGCCATAGTGATAGACACGGTTCGTCAACCATCATCATCTGATTGCACTGACGGCAAGTATATCAATGACTTTCTCCAACCGTCCCTATCGCTCATCACCACAGGGAAATCCTCCGAGCGGCATCCAGAATCCGCACAGAGTTGATTGATGTATGTTTTTGTTGGTCGGCCTTCATTGGTGTGTCGGTGTATAGATGTCACCAGGAGAACGTCACTTATGAACTCGTCCTTGCTTCTCTAGAAGTGTCCAGTATGTATTGTTCGTCTTACTCTGACGGTTTGTGCGATAGGGGGCAAGTGGCCGTGCAGCTGCTTTCTTGTGGGGCTGCTTCCAATATTTGTTTAAGACTGCATGCAACATCCTTGTGTAGCTGCAAATCTATCTTTTTCTCTAACTGTTTCGTTAGTCGTTAAAGTCGAATTGGTGTAGCCATACAGTAGCACTGATACGGCTACAGCTTGGAAGTGTTGGTTTATCTTATCTGGGAGATCAGATTTCCATATGATCGATAATCGGTCTATAGCAGTCTATGTCTTTCCTATGCGAATAAAAAGTAAAAAGTAAAGTCGCCGGGGCGGCCAAACAGCGAGGGAGTCTATCCCCTTTTCACAAGCACTAGACCAAGGAGATTATTTGAGCATCTGAGGTGGAGCGCCACACCTACCATCAGCTCCTTACTTTACCGCACAGATCCCTGTGCTACTCATACGCTGAGTTGGCGGGGGTCAGTATCGAACCAGGAACCTTGAGATTCCTAGCCGAACGCTCTACCGCTGAGCTAAACCGGCCATGCGAATAGTAGACTTTTAAGTTCGATTTTTCACAAGATAATATTCTTCCTCGTCCAGTTATAAAATAATGAGAAATTTTTTAATTATACGTTATGTAATAGTGGAAATTAACTAGAATTTGGGATGTCGTGTGAAAGGCAGACCTGTTGGCTTCTGATTGGTCGATGGGTGCCAACAAGACAAAGAGTGAAATAGAGATATAGGAGGAGAGAGTTTGTTGAACGCACGGGGAGAGATTAGAGGAGACGTATCGCAATGGCAGTGTGTCTGCTCGAGGTCTTTTACTTGGGAAAGAATGAATGAGCTTTAACAAAAAAATGTCGTGTTCGTAATTAAAAACTATCAACAACACAAGACTAGACATCACAAGAAATCTCAAGTAGTTATAGACTCGATGAACAGATGCAGAATACCAGCAACTCCGATCCAGAATAGCAGATACTGTAAATGCCGCTAAACCGACCAATTAATTATGTCATATTTTTATATAGTTATTTTTGTTTATAAAAAATAACTACAACCACAGTATCCAATTTAGAGTATTTTAATGGGTTTGTTAATACCATTTTATGCCGACCACTAGTTTCTGTGGTCTATGAACCCTAACCGGAA
>CM042143.1:88334639-88359639 GCA_023376005.1 Doryteuthis pealeii | reverse complement strand
AAGATATGATAAAACTTCATTTCTAAAATCCCAGTCAATTTGAATTATCTGTAGTTTCTAGTTTGGTTTTAATCATAGACATAAACAGACGGTCATGTTGAAGTTGCCTTCAGAACAATCCAAAAATTTAATTGCAACATCGTTATTTAAATGAGTGTTTACAGTTAATGGATACGACATTCACATGATGAAGGCTGAAAAAACTAATTAGCCGAAACATCGCGGTAAAAACGACGGAAAATTAGGATATTAATATGAATAATGATTCTAGTTCAAAGAGAAACAGACGCAAATGAAAGAAATAGAGGGAGAGTGTAAAGGGAGATAATCCCTTTTGCCATGTCTGAAAAAAATGAAGAATGTCTCTTCCTTACAACGATGTCTAGCCTTTTCAATATATATATATATATATATATATATATATATATATATATATATATATATATATATATATATACTGTTATTTCGTTGGGTCTCGTCTGTGTTTTACTGAGCGCAGGGATTTCACTAAAAGCATTTGCTTTCACGGGGTGCAAAGTTGGGTAGTGTGTTAGGGGTGGGTTTTGTTTTTGCTCACAGGCAGACGCTAAATAACCGTGAAAAAAGGTGCGAAAAGGTTTCGTGGTGTGGGGAAGGGGCGTCTGTGGAGTTCAACGAAAAAAAAAACATTAATTAACTGAAGTGTGCTGTTACGATAGACAGACGTTAGGTGTTGCCGGGAGGAGATGGTAACATGAGCCTAGGTAGAGACGCTCATCGAAAAGGAACTATTCCTCTCTAGGTTTAAAAAAACATTTTTAAATTTCTATGTGGTTCCGAAATACAAGAAATGCATAACGGTTATCGTCATAGGAAATGGAATCAGTGACCAGAGTTCAAATCCTGGACACGGCTGTTTGTGCTAATGCTTTTGTGTTTCAGTACGGTAGAGTAAAAAAAAAAAAAAAAAAAAAAAAAGAAAAGAAGAAGAAAAAGAAAAAAAGTAGTAAAGTTGGCGGAGTGGTCTATTGTCGGTATCAGCCGAACAGCGAGTTAATCTGTTCCCTTTTCGCTAGCACTAGACCAGACATTTTGTTTTTGCTGAGGTAGAACGCCACACCTACTGTCAGACCACTACTTTTACCGCGCAGATTAGATTACCCAATCTGTGCAACTCATGCGTTAAGTTGGCGAGGACCGGTATCGAACCTGGAACCTTGCGATTCCTTGGCGGGTGCTTTTTCACAGGGCTTTGAATTTTGACTGACGGCCATCCTCTGATTGGTCTGCTCGGTTCATGGAAGCGGGGAGTGAACTTGGAATTTAAGTAGTTCTAGTTTAGGTTTTCAAAGAAACAGAGTGTGTCCAAGGTGACCATTTCTTCTGTTTATGGTTGACTTGGGCTGAATAAAAGATTAATTTTAATTTTTTGGACTGTTGTCCTCATCGTTATTGTGGTATTTATAAACACAACGTTTCCTCCGCTGTATCCTCCGACCTTCCTCAGGTGTTCACTTTGTATCCGATTATAGTAATGATCCAACCTGGGAAATCATTTTTAATAGTTTTTTACAGTTGATCAAATAAGCGTCGAAGAACTTTTAAAGATCCCATTCAAATAATGACGTCATTGATTTTGCACGCCTATCGTTTCAACATGTGTCACGAGAAGAATCACAATCACCTAAAAAATAATAATTAATCATAATAATAAAAAATATGGCCAAATAATAAATGAAAGACGTATGAAAATACCCAAATTTTTGTGTTCGTTACTAAAAGTAACAACGAACACGAAGAAATCCCAAAGAGACTGATCAGAGGAACAGAGAATCAGCCCAGACCCATACAAAGAAGAAACGACCCTCGATCCAGCCAAGTAATAATAAGTACAATATGATAAGATGGTGAAAAGAATTAAAGGGCTATATAACATTTGGGAAAGATAGGAATCCATCTCTTCTCAATAACTGTTGAATATTTAAGCTACCCCTGACTTACGTCCCTTGCTGTGCCTCCTACTGTGTAGCTCTCCTATTAAGGAAAGCGGTACTAACTGTTAACATAACCCAGTAATAAAGATGTTTTAGACACTCCTCCGTCTTTGTCCTCGTTTATACTAACGGTACACAAACGTAACAGCAACCAGTCTAGACAATCTCTGTTTTTAAACCAGCTTTAAGAATTGACTGTCCGTGATGGAAGGGTTGGGTAAATACCCATTCCTATTTGATGATAACACTGGGGAAACATATTTTTGTTGAATTGGATCTGACACTTGTTTTACGCTATTTTTAAAAATGACCCCAGTTTTTCTATATCATGTCAAGTTTTTGAGCTACGGAATACCCTCTATTTTCTCAAAAACCGAAAAATACAGCATCTAACAAATTGTTGCTTATTTTATGTAAGGTTTTACAAATGTATATATAATGGGAAATAATAAAACATTACACTGACCATCACAAATTTTCTTGAGCTAGATCTGACACTTTTTGACTCTGAATCCAAAAAATTCCCCATTTTATTCTCTATTACATCAACTTTTAAGTAACAGGATATCTTCGCTTGGTCTAAAGGAACATTAAAATACTGCATGTGACAAATTTGAGCTTATTTTATAGAATGTTTTAGAAATTTATAATGGAAAATGATAAAAAAGTTGCTTGACTATAATGTTTGTACAAATTCATCTTGTTCATACAAAGGATATTGTTACTGTAAGTCAACTTGTGTACAAGTAGTTAAGGTAAAAAATTTACACAGTTTTTTTCCAGAGTGTTCCATATATGGACAATTACCTTTATGCTCCATAGTCAGCCATCATATTTACATCCCATATACTTTGATACCATTGTTCATCTTTGATAACTTCCAGAATCTGTAGACCATCAAACTCACTGGTCTTGATTTTTTCAATTGACAGGCCAGGAAATCCCGAAAAATGTGCTACTTGAAACAATTGCCTTCAATTGGCAATGCTTTAATGAATTGCTTCTAGAGACTAGTTTCATGTACAAGGTGCGAACATAATCTTCTTTATGTCAACCAATGTCTTAAAGTGTTTCCGTTGAAGGGGGTGGGTAATAATTTTACTTTTTTTCTGGATGATCTGACATGGAATTATTTTTTTCCAGATGATCAGACATGGAATTATCCAATGTGTACAGAATCATATGGTTTCAAATATTTCAATCTAATACTAATAATTTTCAGACAGATCTATCTGACCCATACATAGGATCTTAACATATACAACAAACACTGACTTGGGAGTAAGGGCAACGAAGAGATGACTCCACACATTTTTGAGGGGTCATATTCTAATGCATGGGATGCAATCAGACTTTAGAATACGCTGACTGTATCCCTTAAATAGGGGTAAGACTTCTTCAAAACAAAGGGAATGTCCTTGCTATGACTAAACTGCATCTGATGCTGATACCCCAGTTCTGGAGACCTGAGGAGTCTTGAGTACCATCTTCATTGCCATTACTCTCAGGTTCATTCTAATTCGGAGTGGTAATACCTGTTAGGGTACTATATATTGGGGAAATAAATTTGTTTAAAATTCATTCGTATTTGATTGGATCGTGTGAGATCTTAAGAAATAACAACACAAAAAATGTAGATATGAACATACAATAAACGCGATTTACTAACCTCGAAGCATAAAATAACCCAGGATGGGCTGACATACCGTTAACATCAATCAATCAATTAAAAATAATTTCAATTAACTACAAAAAATAAATTAACATTTTTTTTTCTGGCCATCGGCATCATGTGACAGAGATACGGGATCAAACTGACTAAAATACTTCCTTGTCCGCCGATAAAAACGGTCGACCATATACAATGTACCTTGACTTACGAGTTTATTTAATTCAGCTCGTAACTCAATTTCCTCGTATATCAAAACAATATACTCTAGTGAAATTAATCCGTGTCAACCCCCAATAAAACACCCTATTTTTTGTTACGTTTTTAAATAAAAAAAGCATTGTATTGTATAAAACATAATAAAATAGAATGTAATGAATTATGTGCTGTAATATGTTTTAACTAGCGGGACATGTGGATATACCACAGTATGATAATTTAATCATTACAACGTTTGATTCGTTTACTTAAGAGCCATTGCAAAATAGTTAAATATGTAAAATGTATAATAGTCTTCCCTTTCTTTCTTTATAATAGAAACGGAATGGTTTATTATTTAACCGAGGTGACGACATTTCACCCGAAATTACTTGCTTACCACCGGGAAATATTAATATTGCTTGGCGGATAAGCAACACCAGCTAATCAGGATTTACTTTTTTGCATTCCTTGGTTGTTTTAACCAGATGGTGTTGCAAGATGATGACGGTCGTATTTTTAGGAACGCCAGTATTATAATACAGATGTTTATTTTTTATAAATAATATCTTTATTTGACGTAATAAATTTGGTAAATTAAGTGTTTTAATGAACTTATTAAAATAAACGTATCTGAAGCTCACTCGTACCTCAAATTTTAGCTCTCAATACAAAGTAAAAAAATCGACCGAGTGATAGCCCGTAACTCTGAAAACTCTTAAGTTGGGTCACTCGTAAGTCAGAGTACCACAATATTTGAAAAAAAAATCTATTTTTGTCCGCGTACACTTTCTCTTTCTCGTATTTCTCCGTTATCAATTAAACCGTGAAGAAATTACCCAGCTCTCTTGTTTAAGCCAACCTGAATATCTCTTCAGGGTCAGAAGTCATCGAGATATTTAATTATTTGTGAGATTTTATTTCGTGCGAGTGAGATACGAACGATCTTTTCCCATTTGTATGATTACGTGGGTCAAGGTTGGATACAATGGATGCTGGGTAGTGAGGAGTAAGAAAAGTATAAGGAACACAAAAGAGAATAGAAATACATAGAACATTCGTAAGGAGATACACAAGAGAGGAAATACTTAAGCGGGCGATGCTAATTAGCCGTGGTGGCCGTATCCTCGTAATTCCATCGCAAAGACAACGCCAAGAGAGCCGCTTCCGGTACATCACAATTACAACTGAGGTTTTAATTTGGTTTTCTTTTTATTATCAACTTTTCATATTCTCTCTAGAATTGTAGCATTCTAAGCAATTGTATCAGAAAAAATATAGTTGAATTATCTCTCCCTGGCACCAGAGGGCGAATCGCCAATATACAATATTAGCGCCAAAATTAAACCCCTTGACGAAAGTCACTTATCGACGGGCAGTCAACCAGGCGAGTCGCATTTTTCAAGCGCTCCCTTTACCTTCACATTCACCATCAGCACTTATCGTGTTGACAGTCAACCAGCGAGTGGAATAATAATTCCATCAGCCACCTTTACCTTATCAACTGGCGAGTGGTTTCATCCAGCGCAACCTTTATCTTTACCCCACTCTCAGCAAGATAAGTCTGGCTAGCAAATGCCACAAATTTGCAACCCCTTTTTTGTACCTTTTGAATATATGTTTCTTTGTTTTTCAATTGTTTTTCGCGTCTTCTTTCATCCGAAATTACTTGCTTACCGCCGGGAAATATTAAGAGTCCCGAATATCTCTTACGTCAACACGACTAGGTGTTGATATGGTATGGTTTAGTCGACTCATAGTGTTTGTAGACGAGAAGAATCTCCAAGAACGATGCGTGTCCCTATATGTCTAGGCTGCACGAGGGGGTGGTGGTGCTTCGAAAGGGAGTAATTTAATTTAAGGAAAAACACACTCCCGAGCTTCGAGATCGTGTTGGCGCGTATTGCAGATTTCGCGCAGGTCGGCGACGCTAAGCGTGATTGGCCCGGATGTGAGATCTTGGTGAGTGCAGTGGTGTGTCAATTGTTATTTAAGCCTACCCTCCTACACCACAGAGCATTTGTGTTTCATCTCCCAGACAAGAACAGAGACGTGTGTTCGATTAGAAACGAGTGAACATTGACGGACTGATCAACGACAGTGATTACCGTGGTTGCTTTCGGTCGTCACTTCACACAAAATTTCAGTTTTGAGTAAAAATGAGAATACAAGGTGTATTTACGGAGGTAATAGACACACGTGCTTACACATTGGTTTATTTAACTGAATTGAATGTACAAGGAGGAATAAAAACAAAGGAAAAACGAATTGTGCGCAAATTCTTGGTGGCGCCGACAGGATTCGCGTAATAATTTACTATGTAGTTTTGGAGATGTGTGGTCCTATGCCAGTCACGGTATGAATTATTTCCGTGACTATCACATGTGTCTCCAGCCAGCTGCTCTTCGATGCTCTCTGCGCCGCTCGCTATGTTCCTTTGACCCGCAGAACTGTGATCGATGCAACTTGGTCCGAGTGTCTTTGTGAAGGGTTGAAAAATTAGTGGAAATGAGATAATACACCTTTAACAATAACAACGGTTTTATTAACATATATGATGGATTACTATGTTTTTTTACACTAGGTCGGAAGAAAACACGGTGAGGAGCTTTGTCTGGCACTTGTTTTATGCTAATTAGCATGGAGTGATTTAGCATATGTGGACTTAGTTCTTTATGGAGTTATTCTTGGCGGCAAGGTCTATTTCTCCTAGTGTCAATTTTTTATTTCAGCAATCCCGAATTCCCCGTGACCCTGTGACGAACATCGTTTTTTCTTTTTTTTGGCGATCCAGCCTCTGACTAAAATGTTTACAATTTAGAGCGTGTGTTTTATAGAAACATTGTATCTATTTTTGTATCGGAATACGGTTATCAGCTAGCCCCCAAAACAAGGCTACCCTTCTAAATATATATAGATTTGACAGCACAGGCAAACATATCAACTTTAGGTCACTGTGTAACCTTTTCTTTACAATAAGTGAAATCAGAATTTATATGATATTTCATTTTTGCATTTTAACAAAACCATTTACATTAACTAAAAAAAACTTCTACACTTTCCTCTTTCCTTAAAAATTAGTTAACGCCAAAAAAGTACTCATTGTGTTATAGATGCGACTTACAGGCAGTAGCTCCATACGCCAGAGGGACTATTTTGATGGTAAAAATTAATATAAGGTGATTTTAAATCATAATATAACCGTTGCAATAGTTTTGAGAGAGAGAGAGAGAGAGAGAGAGAGAGAGAGAGAGAGAGAGAGAGAGAGAGAGAAGAGAGAGAGAGAGAGAGAGAGAGGGGGGGATGTGGAGCACCCCTTCATCACCATTACTCCAGGGTCCACTCTGACCCGGGTGGTAGTACCTGTTAGGGTCCCATCAATGGATAAAATAGAAAAAACGTGTTTTATAAAAAAAAATTGAGTATCCATCGAGAATGAATTTATTTCAAAACTTTGTCGGCATTAAATGACCCACAGAAGTTGATATGCCGTAAAACAAAATAAGCAAACTCCGATGCACCGCAAAATGTAATTTTGTATGTTGTTAAAAAGCTTTAAAAAACATCTTTTGGCCCATAGATGGGACCATAACAGGTACTACCACTCTGGGTAAGAGTGAACCTGGAGTAATAACAATGAAGGGGTATTCCACGCTTCACAGCTCTCCAGAACCTGTAGCCTCATCATCAGATTCATTTTAGTGTCATATCCAGAACTCCCTCTTGCTCCCTCTGCAGAGGATACACTCGATATATTTTAAGCCCTGTCGACAAGTCGCAGCTTTTACCAGAATTTTCTCCAGTAGAAAAAACATTTCTATTTTGTCAACCCAACGTTCTTAAATCTTGTCGATTTCATTTTATCAAGCCTCACTAACCAGGCAATTTGGATATACATTGTAATGCACACATTAACACCAACACATGGGAGGGAGGTGTGGAAAACCGAGCGGCCTAGTGCCTCACTGTCAAACAAGACACGAAAAGGATTGAAACAGAGAGAAAAGTAGCCTCCACAGCAAAGAGAATCAGAAGGAAGGAAGAGACAACAGCAGAACCTGCAAGAATAACGGTTTGTGTGCAGTTAGTGGACCATACACTGCCATTCAAAGTTGGCCGGGCCAACCACTCGTGCAGATGCAAATAGAAAAATTGGACACTGCACCATCGTCTTTAGTAGACAGAAGGATGCTAACAACATACAATGCACACAAAAGACGAGTCTGTATGTCATGCTGTTAAGCCTTGCTCGTAAGTAGTGTCAACCCAACGTTCTTAAATCTTGTCTATTTAATTTTCAACAAGCCTCACCAACCCGGCACTTTGGATATAGACATTTTAAATGCACACAAAATACTAGTCTGCCTGCCATGTTAATAAGCCTTGCTCGCTAGTAGTTGTCACCCAACGTTCTTAAATCTTGTCTATTTAATTTCACAAGCATCCAACCCGGCACTTTGGGTATACAGACATTTTAATGTAGACCAAATACGAGTCCTGCTTGCCATGCTACTAAGCCTTGCTCGCAAGTAGTGTCAACCCAACGTTCTTAAATCTTGTCGATTTAATTTCAACAAGCCTCACCAACCCGGCACTTTGGGTATACAAACATTTTAATGCACACAAAATACTAGTCTGCCTGCCATGTTACTAAGCCTTGCTCGCAAGTAGTGTCATCAATGTCAGGCAACGTAGAGGGCTCTCCTTTCTGATGAGGTTTCTTTTACTGACAGCACCCCAGCCCCTGTCACTCAATCTCCATTAAGTAAACCGAAGCCCCCAACATTTCGAAAGATGACCTAACAAGCAGGGGCTGGGGTAAGGGACAGGGGCGACTGGGGGGCTGGGTGAAAAATCAAAACAACAGATCTTTTTAGTGTGGGGATGACGTGTTCAGACACGGCGCTGGTTTTATACAATTTACAGATGTTCGTTTGAAATTGAAAGTTTTTTTTTTTCATCGGTCATGATTGTAGCATGCTGGTTTAAAGTTAGGGGTCTTTTCGGCGACGGCGCGGGGGGGGGTTACTCTGATTCCCGTCGCTCCGAAAAAGAATTGTTAGATGCCAAGAGGCATGACCAACAATTAAAAAAAAAATCCCAGTTAGAACTAAGTGAAGTCTTCTTAAACCCCAGGATATCTAGCTAAAGTACAAATCATTGGCTGGTGTTGGTTGGTGGTGGGATTTTACGGTATACACTCGTGAACAAAATAAATGGGCCAAGCAAGTATTATACATTTTATTGTAAAAAAAGCTAAATTAAACAAAATACAATTGAACAAAAAACAAAAACGAGTCAATATATACACAGAACAAGACATTTACTTTAATAAATGCTTAGTATGGAATCGCTTTCCCCTTTGATTTCTTAAAAGATTAACCTTTTAACCATGCTTTCAACCAACTTGGAACACTGTGAGAGAGGGATTGCTATTCCATTCATTTTGCAGAGCTTCCCACAGTTTTTCTTTGTTCGAAAAGTTCTTCCAGTCAATGCACGAGATATTATGGCCCAAATATTCTCGATTGGGTTTAAATCGGGGCTTTGGCCAGGCCAAACATCACATCAATTGAATTATCGGCAAGCCATTTCTTAGTGACTTTAGCAGTGTGTGCAGGTGCATTATCCTGTTGAAAAATAATGTTATGGGATACTCCAGTTTCTGGATACTTGGAAAACAGTCCTGTTTCTAATATTCGAATGTATTCCTTTGCATTGATTGACGCCTCACATCTAATAAGTTCCCCAACTCCTGCGGCATTAAAAGTTCCCCATACCATTATACCTCCATTCCCGGTGTTCACTGTCATTTTTATGCAACTTGGCGATAATACTTCTCCGGATCTTCGAATGCAGCTTTCGGGAGCATCACTAAAAAGACAAAATCTTGATTCATCGGACCAGAAAACATTCCTAAACCATTCTGTATCTTTCTTGCCATAACATGAGACAAATGTCTTTCTATCATTGATGTTCTTCTTAGATAATAATGCCTTCTTTGCGCACCTTTTTGAAGAAAATCCCATTTCCTTCAATCGTCCTAGATATTGTCATTCTAGAAATGGAATTTCCATCCGCTGTTTTGAATGGTTTGCTATGGTCAACATAAGTTTTCTTTCGGTCCTTCAAAACAGTCATTTTAAGCCTGTGGTCGCCCTTCACAGTGGATGCTCTAGGGCGACCAGATCCAGATTTCCTTTTTACTGAACCTCGATTTCGAACCTTTGACCAATTCGCTTCACAGCAGAGAGAGATGTCACATTTCTTTTTTCAAAAATATCGAAAATCTGCTTGTAAGTCATATTAGACTGCCTTAATCCTGCAATTCGGTTTTTCATATCCTTGCCCAGATGCGGTCTTACCTTTTTAGGACTCATTTTTTACCACTAAATATTATATACTCTAATATTAATGATCTAAAAAATAGGAATTTGTAGTTAAATTTCAGTAAATTCCTGAAAATATCGAAAAATCTATTTTCTTCCTTCTTTCAATCTTGGCCCATTTTTTCTGTTCACGAGTGTATTAACCCTTGTTAGGTTATTTTAAGTAAAGTCGTCGAGCGTCTAATGTCGGCATCAAACATACGCGAGGGAGTCTATCCGGCCCTAAATCCGCCCTAGCTCAGTTGGTAGAGCGTTCGGCTTAGGAACACAAGGTTCCTAGTTCGATACCGACCCTGCGCCAACTCAGCGTATGAGTAGCTCCAAGGATCTGTGCGATAAAGTAAGGAGCTGATGGTAGATGTGGCGCTATACCTCAGACGCAAAAAAAAAGTCACCTTGGTGTCTTGCGCTAGTGAAAAGGGGATAGACTCCCTCGCTGATTGGCTGATACCGCCTTTAGGCCACCCCGACGACTTTACTTAGGTTATTTTATGCCGAAGGACATTTTATTTTATACATTCTTGATAGGTTACTCAATTATTTTTAAACTCAATTTTTTAAAAATTATATTTTTGAAACTACTTTGTTCTATTCAACCATAAATGGCACCCTAACAGATACAACCACCGCGGTGGTCAGAGTGGACCTGGGAGTAATGATGATGAAGGGGTACTCCGCATTCCTCAGAGCTCCAGAAGTGGAACTTCACAATCAGATAGAGTTTAACGCCAGAGGCCAGGACAATAAGACCATCAACCACCGCCTCTCGTAGCACATATATGAGATAAAGGGTTGGGGCTTGTCATAAGAGCAATAGGGTTGTGACAATCATATAGGTGCTAGGGCTTGACGTGACAGCCGATTGATCGAAGGTGTGGGAGGGGGCTTCTCCGATAACCGTTCTAGCCTAAGGGCTAAAGGGGGAGTTTTGTATGTCATGGACTGCTCAGCCGCCGAGGTTCTATCCTTAAGCATCATTGGTCGCTACCCGTGGGGGAGGTCTTACCCTTTACAGTGGTGGCTGTCGGTGTATTCTACAGCCCCAGGCGACGGGCAAACAAAGCACTGCATGAGAAGTGGTGTATATGGGAATATATATTTACAACCTTCCCGCACGAGTAGGATGCGGCCAACAAGGTCAATTTCTTAACGGAGTTTAACAGGTTTGAATTCAGAGTTTTCCTTTTCCTAGACTGGTCACCTAGCATTGTTAAAGAGCCCAGTTGGTCCTGCTATTTACCCATAGCTGGAGGGAGGATTGGATTCATACATTTCCCAAGGGTATTAGCGCTTGTGAAATGCAAAACAGCTTCGTCCAGGAAAATTGAACTCTGTTTTGATGAGTCCATTTCCTATAACTCTAACCATTAGATCACAAGTGTAATATGGAATATATGGTAATTGAATTAGATCTACGAAAGCCACTGTAGAAATAAAGAAGTTGGTTGTGTATATCGTTTACCTTCGTAATTGTATAATAATAGAAACAATTTATTAATGTAGGAGTGCAATAGAGAAATAATAGGAAGAAGCTAGATTTGTTGGTTGGTTGGATTTTACGGCATGTAAATCCTTGTTTGAGTTATTACATGCCGAATACATTGTTTTTGTTAACTCATTTTCTTCTATTTAACCCATAGATTTGGACGCCTAATAGTAACTGTGTAATGAATATGCATATACGCCAGTAAGTAATGATGATTGGTGTGATGTCAACCTATAAATAGCCGAACAATGTAGAAAATACAATTGCTTACTCTTACTACGCTACTACTATTACTACTACCGACGTACCAGCTTCCTACTTACCTGCGAGTGTACCAATTACTACTCTACTAAATATATCCCTTACCCGTATATAAACGGTAATAACATTCCGGATCAGGGTAGAAACCTGGGAGTAATTGGCAATGTAGAGGTACATCACACTCTCCAGAGCTCCAGAAGTGGAACTTCACCATTTAAATGCAGTTCAGACGTAAATACCCCCAGGACACTAACGACCATCAGCCACGCCTTCTAGCACATGTATGATAAAAGGGACGGGAGTTGCTATAGACCATAGGAACCGAGACAATCATATAGGTGCTAAGGGCTTGACATGACCAGTGAAGTGTTACATGTCATGACTGTTCGGCCACCAGGATTCCCATCCTTCAGCATCCAGCGTCGCTAACCACGGCCAAAGGTGTTTCAGGTGGAATTTTACTCTTCTGCTGAGGTTCAAGTCGGTGTATTTCGACTTGGGCTCGAGATAATTTTATTGCTGGGCAAATTGTTGTAACTCGAGTATAAAGTTAACAGTAAATAATAGAAAAGAAACACAACGGGTATTAACGATAGGGAAAAAGGTTGACTAAGCCAAAATATAAAAAGGTAAACAGAGTGAATTAGCAATTGTTAGGTTAGAATTGAACAAGTTTCCGTGAGATTCGGTGTTTCTTTTTTTCCCGGTTTAGTAAGATAATTATTTATAGGAAGGAAATAGACGATTCCATTCTCAATTATTTTAAGGTACTATAATAACACAAACATTAATTGAAAGAGAGTTAATGAAACTGATCCTTGTATTATTATGAAATTTATTTCGTAATGGTTATTATTTGTAATATACAAGATATTCTTATTGTTTTAAAATGTTTGAAGAATAAATTAACCACATTTTACGGGAAAGAGAATGCGAATAGACTTATAGTGCAAAAATTTATCAAAGCTGTTTCGTTTACGTAATGTGAAAAATGGTTGAATCTATCTATTCACATCTAACTTAATCTAGATCACGCAAAGTTGAGCAACATTGGTCTGTTCAATACTAATTGGATGCATTAATTTAATAACAGCAGGTACTGTAAGCAACCTGAGTCCTTTAGCAAAAATAGGACGTGATTCGTGCATTAAATGACCCTGAAAGGGTTGAAATATTGCCGTCATACAAAAAACGCCAATAGGTCATGCTGAAAGTACTGTTCCCCGCTAGATTCATCAACGTTAAGTCAGCGATAGGCTTGTTCAAATACTTAATTTGGTGGACAACTTAAGTTCAATAGCATTTAGGTAATTGTAAGCAAACTGGAGCCCTTTAACATAAAATAGCAGCGGGCTACGCCGGCGTTGCCTGGGTAGAGGGGAATTTTTAAAAGTTAGTCCGCAGATACATTATTACTTAATTGTGAGTTGAATCGCTCGTGGGTAAATGCCGCCAATTAAATCCGCTATGGTAAAAAGACCTTGCATTGGACCAGCTTACTCTGAAAAGGAAATGTTAATGTCTACTATCTAAGATATTAAATGAAAAAATAATCCTATGCTGTTATCATTTACATTTTATTTGTTTAACTATCTTCACGATATAAATCAAATCTTGAATTATTTTTGCTCAAAAACCAAGTCTGGAGATAATGTTAATGTGTATATTTACTTTGTCGTTAATTGTTTTATTTTCCCGAAGTTTCGCTCGGACAACATATACATCACAACTGCCCTTTATATATGTATAGATGACGTGGAATTCGGCATTAATACCCCTAAAAAGGGGTTGATATGCCGTAAAAAAACTAACTAAGCCTATTGTAATTGCAGAATACTGAATTAAAGCAATTGGCGTTCTAATTTAACCAACAAGAATCTTTTGTGTTACCTCATACCCAAATTTGCCATTGTTCGCTAATTAGAAACGCCATTGCTTTTAATTCAGTTATTCCCTGCAATTACAATAGCTTTAGTTTTAGTTTTTTACGGCATATCAACCCTTTTGAGGGGCGTATTTAATGCCGAATGCACGTCATCTATACATATATAAAGGGCAGTTGTGTGTATATGTATGTGCGGAGGAAACTTTCGAAATAAAACAATTAACGACAAAGTAAATATACACATTAAATATCTCCAGGAAATTGGTTTTGAGCAAAATAATCAAAGAATTTGATTATATTCGTGAAGATAGTTAAAAAATAAAATGTAAATGATAACAGCATGGATTATTTTTTCATTTAATATCTTAGATAAGTAGAACATTAACATTTCTTTTTCAGAGTAGCTGGATCAATGCAAGTGTCCTTTTTTTTACATAGGGATTTATTGGGGCAATCCACGAGGATTCAACTCACAAATTAATGTAATAATATCTGCGGGAAGCTAACTTTTTAAAAATTCCCCTCTACCAGGCAACGCCGGTAAGCCGCTTTGCTAGTTTTTGTTTAAAGGGCTGCAGGTTGCTCAATACCTGCTATTGCTTAAAAGTTGTCAACCAAATTAAGTATTGAACAAGCTATCGCTGCTGCTTAACGTTGAATGATCTGCGGGAAACCAGTACTTTTCAGCATGAACCTTTGGCGTTTTTTGTATGACGGCATATCCCCTCTTCAAGGGTCATTTAATGCCGAATCACGTCATTTTTGCTAAAGGACTCAGGTTGCTTACAGTACGCTGCTGTTATTGAAAAACTTAATCATCCAATTAAGATTGAACAGACCAATTCGTTGCTCAACTTTGGTGATCTAGATAGTTTAGATGTGAATAGATTAGATTAACCATTTTGCACATTACGTAAACGAAACAAGCTTGATAAATTTGGTCACTATAAAGTCTATCGCATTCTCTTCCGTAAAATGTGGTTAATTTATTCTCACTTTTAAACAAATTAAGAATATTTGATATATACAAAATAATAACATTACGAATAATCCATAAATACCAGAATTCAGTTTATTAATCTTCTCTTCAATTAAGTTTGTGTTATATATGTACCTAAAATAATGAGAAATGGAATCGTCTAATTTTTCGCTATAAATAATATCTTACTAAACCGGGGAAAAAAGAAACACCGAGATCTCACGGAACTTGTTAATTCAACCTAAAACAATTGCCTAATTTCACTCTGTTTACCTTTTATATTTGCTTAGTCAACTTTTCCCTATCGTTAATACCCGTTGTGTTTCTTTCTATTATTTATCTGTTTAACTTATACTCGAGTTACAACAATTTGCCCAGGCAATAAAATATCTCGCCAGTCGAATACACCGACTGAACCTCAGCAGAAGAGTAAAATTCCACTGGAACACCTTTTGGCCGTGAGTAGCGACGCGTGATGCTGAAGGATGGAATCCTGGTGGCCGAACAGTTCATGACATGTAACACTCCACTGGTCATGTCAAGCCCTTACACCTATATGAATTGTCCTGGTCCTATGGTTTCTTATAGCAACTCCCGTCCCTTTTTATCATACATGTGCTAGAAGGCGGTGGCTGATGGTGTTAGTGTCCTGGGTATTACGTTGACTGCATTTAATGGTGAAGTTCCACTTAGCTGCTGGAGAGTGTGATGTACCTCTACATTGCCATTATCCCAGGTCTACCCTGAATTCGCGGAATGTTATTACCTGTTATATACGGGTAAGGGATATTTAGTAGAAGTAGTAATGTGGTACACCGCAGGTAAGTAGGAAGCCTGGGTACGGGTCCGTAGTAGTAAATAGTAGTAGCGTAGTAAGAGTAAGCATTGTAATTTCTACTTGTTCGTATTTTTATAGGTGACATCAACCAATCTTATTAAACTTAACTGGGTATATGCATATTCATTACACCAGTACTATTAGGTCGCAATCTATGGGTTAAATAGAGATGAGTTAACAATACAATGGTATTCGGCTGTATAACTCAACAAGGATTTCATGCGGTAAAATCCAACCAACCAACAAGTTATGCTTCTTCCTATATTTCCTCTATTGCTCCCTACATAGAATTGTTCCTATTATCACACACATGACGAGTAACGATATACACAACCAACTATCCTTTTATTCCTACAGGTGTTGCTTCGTAGATCTAATTCATTACCATATATTCCATATACACTTGTGATCCTAATGGTTAGAGTCATAGGAATGGCTCACAAACAGAGTTCATATTCTGGACGACGCTGTTTGCATTCACATAGCGCTATAACCCTTGGGAAATGTATGAATCCAATCCTCCCCTCCACGCTATGGGTAAAAGCAGGACGAAACTGGGCTCTTTAAACACTGGCTAGGTGACCAGTTCTAGAGGAAAACTCTGAATTCAAACCTGTTAAACTCCGTTTTAAGAAATGACTTGTGCCGCATCCTACTCGTGCGGAAGGGTTGGTAATATATATTCCGATTACACCCACTCTCATGCAAGTGCTTTGGTTTGCCCTGTCGCCTGGGGCTGTAAGAATACACCGACAGCACCACTGTAAAGGTGTAAGCCCTCCCCTCACGGGTACGACCAATGCATGCTTAGGATAGAACCCTGGCGGCCTGAAGCAGTCCATGAAACAGTACAAACTCCCCTTTAGCCCTTAGGCTAAGACGGTTGATCGGAGAGCCCCCCTCCACACCTTCGATCAATCGCTGGTCACGTCAAGCCCTAGCACCTAATATGATTGTCACAAACCCTATTGCTCTTATGACAAGCCCCAACCCTTTTATCATAATGTGCTAGAGCGGTGGTTGATGGTCTTATTGTCCTGGCTCTGGCGTTAAACTCTATCTGATTGTGAAGTCCCACTTCTGGAGCTCTGAGGAATGCTGAGTACCCCTTCATCTCATTACTCCCAGGTCCAACTCTGACCCGCGTTGGTTGTATCTGTTAGGGTGCCCATTATGGTTGAAATAGACAAAGTGAGTTTATAATAATGTTTTTAAAAATTGATTTAAAAATAATTGATACCTATCAGAATGTATAAAATAAAATGTCTTCGCTAAATAAACCTAAGTAGAGAGTCCGTGCGTGTGGCCTAAAGGCGGTACAAGCCAAATCAGCGAGGGAGTCTATCCCTTTTCAGCATAGACCAAGTGATTTTATTTTGGTCTGAGGTATAGCGCCACATCTACCATCAGCTCCTTTATCTTATCGCACGATCCTTGAGCTACTCATACCCTGAGTTGGCGAGGGTCGTATCGAACTAGGAACCTTGTGGTTCCTAGCCGAACGCTCTACAACGAGGCTAGGGCGGATTTAGGGCCGGGATAGACTCCCTCGCTGTATTGTTATGCCGACATTAGAACCGCTCGACGACTTTACTTAAAATAACCTACAAGGGGTTAAATACACTCGTGAACAAGAAAAAAGGGCGCAAGATTGAAAGAAGGAAAAATAGATTTTTCGATATTTTTCAGTGAATTTACTGAATAATTTAACTACAAATTCTATTGCGTAGATCATTAATATTAGAGTAATATTAATAATTTAGTGTAAAAATGAGGTCCTAAAAGGGTAGACCGATCTGGGCAAGGATATGAAAAAACCGAAATTGCAGGATTAAGGCAGTCTAATATGGACTTACAAGCAGATTTTCCGACTATTTTGAAAAAAAAATGTGACTCTCTCTCTGCTGTGAAGCGAATTGGTCAAGGTTCGAAATCAAGGTTCAGTAAAAGGAAATCTGGATTTGGGTCGCCCTAGAGCATCCACTGTGACGGGGCGACGCGGAAGGCTAAATGACTGTTTTGAAGGACCGGAGAGATAAAACTTATGTTGACACAGCAAACCATTCAAAACAGCGATGAATTCCAATTACTAGAATGACAATATCTAGACGATTGAAGGAATGGGATTTTCTTCAAAAAGGTGCGCAAGAGAGAGCGAGTTATTTATCTAAGAAGGAAATCATCATGATAAGAAAGACATTTGGTCCCATGTTTGATGGCAAGAAAGATACAGAATGGTTTAGGTGTTTTCTGGTCCGATGATCAGATTTTGTCTTATGTGTATGCCTCCCGAAGCTGGCATTCGAAGAGCGGGACACACATTTATCGCCAGAGTTGCGAGAAAACTGACAGTGAAACACGAGAGTGGAGGTATAATTGTGCTATGGGGACTTTTAATTGCCGCAGGAGTTTGGGGACTTTATTAGATGTGAGGCGGTCAATGCAATGCAAAGGAATACATTTCGAATATATATGTATAAAACAGGACTGTTATATCCAAAGTATCCCCGAAACTAGGGCAGGGGGGTATCTGCCATAACATATATTTCAACGAGGATAATGCAGGGCCTGCACACACTGCTAAAGTCACTAAGAAATGGCTTTGCCGATAATTCAATTGATGTGACTGTTTTGGCCCTGGCCAAAGCCTCCGATTTATAACCCAATCGAAAAAATTTGGCCAATAATATCTCGTGCATTGAAACTGGAAACTCTTTTCGAAACAAAGAAAACTGTGGGAAGCTCGCAAAATGAATGGAATCAGCAATCCCCTCTTACAGTGTTCCAAGTTGGTTGAAAGCATGGTTAGGTTAATCTTTTAAAAGAAATCAAAGGGAAAGCGATTCATACTAAAGCATTGAGTTAAAGTAAATGTCTGTCTGTATATATTCACTCGTTTTGTTTTTTGTTCAATTGTATTTTGTTAATTTAGCTTTTTTTTTACAATAAAATGTATAAATACCTTTGCTTGGCCCATTTATTTGTCACAGACGTGTAACCGTAAATCCCACCACCA
The DNA here is from genome assembly GCA_023376005.1 of Doryteuthis pealeii. NCBI lineage: Eukaryota > Metazoa > Mollusca > Cephalopoda > Myopsida > Loliginidae > Doryteuthis > Doryteuthis pealeii. The sequence continues at coordinate 88,340,945 of CM042143.1, read as the reverse complement.
ACCAACCAGCCAAAATGATTTGGGTACTTTAAAGCTAGATATTCTGGGTTTAAGAAGACTTCACTAGATTTCTAACGGGCATCTTTTTTTTAATTGTTGGTCATGCTCTTGCATCTACAATTCTTTTTCGGAGCGACGGGAAATCAGAGTACCCCCCGCGCCGTCGCCTGATAAGACCCCTAACTTTAACCGCCAGCTCAATCATGCACCGATGAAGAAAAAAAAAAAACTTTCATTTCAACGAACATCGTTAAATTGTATAAAACCAGCGCCGTGTCTGAACATCGTCATCCCCACACTAAAAGATCTGTTGTTTTGATTTTTCACCCAGTCCCCCAGTCGCCCCATGTCCCTACCGCAGCCCTGCTTGATTAGGTCATCTTTCGAATGTTGGGCATCGGTGTACTTAATGGGAGATTTGAGTGGGACAGGCTGGGTGGCTGTCAGTAAGAAAGGAGAGCCCTCTACGGTTGCCTGACATTGATGACACTACTTGCGAGAAGGCTTAGTAACATGGCAGGCAGACTAGTATTTTGTGTGCATTAAATGTTGTATACCCAAAGTCCGGGTTGGTGAGGCCTTGTTGAAATTAATCGCAAGATTTAAAGAACGTTGGGTTGACACTAACTTGCGAGCAAGGCTTAGTAGCATGGCAAGCAGAAACGTATTTGGGTCTGCATTATAAATATGTCTGTATAGCGCAAAGCGCGGGTGGTGAGGCTTGTTGAATTAAATAGACAAGGAACAATTTAAAGAACGTTGGGTTGACACTACTACGAGCAAGGCTTATTACATGGCAGGCAGACCTAGTATTTTGTGTGCATTAATTCTTATATCCCAAAGTGCCGGGTTGGTGAGGGCTTGTTGAAATTAATAGACAAGAAATTTAAGAACGTTGGGTACACTACTGACTGAGCTAGGACTTAACAGCATGACATACAGACTCGCTTTTGCTGTGCATTGTATGTTGTTTAGCAGCTTCTAGTCTACTAAGGACGTTGGTGCAGTGTCAATTTTTCTATTTGCAGTCTCTGCACGAGTGGTTGGCCCGGCCAACTTTTGAAATGGCAGTGTATGGCCACTAACTGACACAAACCGTTTATTCTTGCAGGTTTCTGCTTGTTGTCTCTCCTTCCTTCTGACTCTTTGCTGTGGAGGCTACTTTTTCTCTGTGCTGTTTCAATCCTTTTCGTGTCTTGTTTTGACAGTGAGGCACTAGGCCGCTCGGGTTTTGCCACACCTCCTCCCATGTGTCTGGTGTTAATGTGTGTCATTAACAATGTATAATTCAAATGCCTGGTTGAGGTGAGGCTTGATAAAATGAAATCGACCACGATTTAAGATAACGTTGGGTTGACCAAAAATAGAAAGTTTTCTTCTACTGAGAAATTCTGGTAAAGCTGCGACTTGTCGACAGGGCTTAAATATATCGAAGTGTATCCTCTGCAGAGGGGGCAAGAGGGAGTTCTGGATATTGACACTAAAATGAATCTGATGATTGTATAGGCTACCAGGTTCTGGAGAGCGTGGAAGCGCGTGGAATAACCCTTCTTTGGGTATACTCTCCCCAGGTTCACTCTTACCCAGAGTGGTGTGACCTGTTATGGTCCCATCTTAGGCCCAAAAGATGTTTTTTAGCTTTTTAACAACATACAAAATTACATTTGCGGGCAGTCGAGTTTGCTTATTTTTGTTTTAACGGCATATCCAACTTTCTGTGGGCTACATTTATGCCGACAAAGTTTGGAAAATAAAAATTCATTCTCGGATGGATGACTCAATTTTTTTTTAAAACCACGTTTTTCTATTTATCCATGATGGGACCCTAACAGGTACTACACCGCCGCGAGAGAGCGCCAGAGATGGTGATGAAGGGGTGCTCCACATCCCCCCCTCTCTCTCTCTCTCTCTTCTCTCTCTCTCTCATCTCTCTCTCGTCTCTCTCTCTCTCTCTTCTCTCTCTTCTCTATCTCAAAACTTAATTGCAACGGTATATGTCATGATTAAATCACTATAAATTTTACGCATCAGAAATTGAGGATCCCTCTGGGCGTAATGGAGCTACTGCCTGTAAGTCGCATCTATAACACAATGAGTACTTTTTTGGCGTCTAACTAATTTTAAGAAAGAGGAAAGTGTAGAAATTTTTTATTTAGTTAAATGTAATGGTTTTGTTAAAATGCAAATGAAATTACATATAAATTCTGATTTTCGACTTTATGTCAGAAGAAAGTTACGAACAGTGACCTAAAGTGAATGTTTCCTGTGCCTGTCCAAATCTATTATATATTTAGAAAGGGTAGCCTTGATGTTGCGGGCTAGCTGATAACATATTCCGAATACAAAAATAGATACAATGTTTCTATAAACACACTGCTCCTTAAAGTTGTAAACATTTTAGTCAGAGGCTGGATCGCCAAAAGAAAAAACGATGTTCGTCACAGGGTCCACGGGGAAGTTCGGGATTGCTGATTAGAAAATTGACACTAGGAGAAATAGACCTTGCCGCCAAAAAATAACTCCATAAAGAACAAAGTCCACATAATGCTAAATCAACTCCATGCTAATGTAGCATAAAACAAAGTGCCAGACAAAAGCTCACCTCACCGCTGTTTTTCTTCCGACACTAGTGTAAAAAAACATAGTAATCCATCATATATGTTAATAAAACCGTTGTTATTGTTTAAAGGTGTATTATCTCTTTTCCATCTAAATTTTTCAACCTTCACAAAGAACACTCGGACCAAGGTTGCATCGATCACAGTTCTGCGGTCAAAGGAACATAAGCGAGGCGCCGCAGAGAGCTCGAAGACAGCTGGCTGGAGACATAACATGTGATAGTCAGGCGGGAATAATTCATACCGTGACTCATAGGACCAACATCTCAACATACAAAATAGTAAAATTATTACGCGAATCCTGTTCGCGCCACCAAAGAATTTGCGCACCAATTCGTTTTTCCTTTTGTTTTATCCTCCATTGTACATTCTTAGTAAATAAACCAATGTGTAAGCACGGTGTGTCTATTACCTCCGTAAAAATAACTTGTTATTGCTCACTTGTTTACTCAAACTGAAATTGTTGTGTGAAGTGACGACCGAAAGCAACCACGGTAATCACTGTCCGTTGATCAGTCCGTCAATGTTCACTCGTTTCTATGCGAACACACGTACTCTTTCTTGTCTGTGGAGATGATAGACACAAATGCTCTGTGGCTGGAGGATAGGGCAGGCTTTAAATAACATTGACACACCTAGCACTGCACCAGATCTCACATCGCGGCCAATTCACGCTATGCGTCGCCCGCTGCGCGGGGAAGTATCTGCATACGGCCAACACGATCTCGAAGCTCGGGAGTGTGTTTTCTGTCTAAATTAAAATTACTCGCTTTCGCACACCACCACCCCTCGTCAGCCTAGACATATACGGAGCAGCGCATCGTTCTTGGAGATCTTCTCGTCTACAAACACTATGTAGCTACGACTTAAAATACCATAATCAACTACCGTAGTCGTGTTGACGTAAGAGATATCGGGATCTTAATATTTCCCCGGTAAGGCAAGTAATTTCGATGAAGAGAGCGAAAACTCAATTGAAAAACAAAGAAACAAGTTATTCAATCTGGAAGGTTACGAGAAGCAACAGGGGTTGCAAATTTTGTTGGGCATTTGCTATGTCCTACGAACTTATCTTGCAGAGAGTGGGGTAAAGGATAAAGGTTGCGCCTGGATGAAACCACTCCGGCCAGTTGATAAGGTAAAGGTGGGCTGATCGGAATTATTATTCCCACTCGCTGGTTGACTGTCCAACCACCGATACAGTTGCTGATGGTGAATGTGAAGTAAAGGGAGCGCTTGAAAAATGCGACTCGCCTGGTTGACTGCGCCGGTCGATAAAGTGACTTCCGTCAGGTTTAATTTTGGGCGCTAATATTGTAAATTATGGCAGATTCCGCCCTCTGGTGCCAGTGGAGAGATAATTACTATTTTTTTCTGATACAATTCTTAGATGCTACAATCTAGAGAGAATATGAAAGTTGATAATAAAAGAAACCATTAAAACCTCAGTTGTAAGTGATGTACCGGAAGCGGCTCTCGTTGGCGTTTCTTTGCGAATGGATTACGAGATACGGCAGCCACGGCTAATTAGCACGGCCCGCTTAAGGTATTTCCTCTCTTGTGTTCTCCTTACGTAATGGTTCTATGTATTTCTATTTTCTCTTTGTGTTCCTTTATACTTTTCTTATCCCTCACTTACCCAGCATCCATTGTATTCCAACCTTGACCCCAGTAATCATACATGGGAAAAGATCGTTCGTATCTCACTCGCACGATAATAAACCTCACCAATATTATATCCTTCGATGACTTCTGTACCCGAAGAGATATTCAGGTTGGCTTAAACAAGAGAGCCTGGGTAAATTTCTTCACGGTTTAATTGATAACGAGAATACGAGAAAGAGAAAGGTACGCCGGCACAAAATAGATCTTTTTTTCAAATAATTGTGTACTGTCTGACTTACGAGTGACCAACTTAAGAGTTTTTCAGTAGTTACGGGTATCCTATTTCGTCGATTTTTTTACTTTGTATGAGAGCTAGATTTGATGGTAGCGAGTGAGCTTCAGCATACTTTATTTTAATTAAGTTCTTCAGACACTTAATTTACTCAAATTATTAACGTCATAAAGATATTATTTATAAAAATAAACATCTGTAATTATAATACTGGCGGTTCTAAATACGACCGTCATCTCTTGCGAAACACCTCAATATGCGTTAAAAGCCAACCAGAATTGCAGATAAAGTAATCTCTGATTAGCTGGCTGGTTGCTTATGTCCGCCAAGCAATATTATATTTCCCCGGTGGTAGCAGTAAATTTCGGGTGAAATGTCGTCACCATCGGTAATAATACCTCCGTCCTATCTATAAGAAGATAAGGGAAGACTATTATACATTTTACATATTAAAGCTATTTTGCATGGTCTTAGTAAACGAATCAAACGTGTAATGATTAAAATTATCATAACACTGTGGTATACCCATGTCTGCTAAGTTAAACATATTACAGACATAATTCATTACATTCTATTTTATTTATGTTTATACATACAATGCTTTGTTTTTAAGAAGAAGCGTAACAAAGAATAGGGTGTTTTTATTGGGGGTTGACAGGATTATTTCACTAGAGTATATGTTTTGATAGTACGAGGAAATGAGTTACGAGCTGAATTAAATAAACCTCGTAAGTCAAGGACAGTTGTATTGGTCGACCGTTGTTATCGGTCTGGTACAAGGATATAGTATTTTAGTCAGTGATCCGTATCTCTGTCACATGATGCCGATGGCAGAAAAAAAAAGTTAATTTTATTTTTTGTAGTAATTGATTATTTTTAAATTGATGATTGATGTTAACGTTGTCTACCATCCGGTGTGTATTTTATGGCCTTCGAGGTTTAGTAAATCGCGTTTATTGTATGTTTATATCTACATTTGTGTTGTTTATTTCTTAAGATTCACAGATCCAATCAAATATCCGAATGAATTTAAAAACAATTTATTTCCCAATATTAGTACTACAGGGTATTACACTCCGATTAGAAGACTTGAGAGTAAATGGCAATGAAGATGGTTACTCGTACTCCTCAGGCTCCAGAACTGGGGTATCTTTGCTATGCTCTTTGTTTTTGCCAGCAATGCAGATGCAGTTTAGTCATAGCAATGGAGCTCCCTGTTTTGAGAAGTGCTTACCGTATTTAAGGGTACATAGCGTATTCTAAAGTCTGATTGCATCCCATCATTAGAATATGACCCCTCAAAAGTGAGGATCATCTCTTTCGGGTTGCCCTTACTCCGCAAGTCAGTGTTTGTGTCATAGTAGTTAGACCTATGTTGGGTAGTAGATGCGTCTGAAAATTTATTTTAGTATAGAGTTGAAATATTTGAACCATATGAGTTCTGTACACATTGAGTAATTCCATGTCTGATCATCTGGAAAAAAATAATTCCATGTCAGATAATCCAGAAAAGAAAGTAATTATTACCACCCCCCTTCAACGGAAACACTTTAAAGACATTGGTTGACATACATAGAAGAATTAGTTCGCACCTTGTACATGAAACTAGTCTCGTAGAAAAAGCAATTCATTAAAGCATTGCAATTGAAGGCAATTGTTTCAAGTAGCACATTTTTCGGATTTCCTGGCCTGTCAATTGAAAAAAATCGAAGACGCAGTGAGTTTGAATGCGCTACAGATTTGGAAGTTATCAAAAGATGAACAAATGGTATCCAAAAAGTATTGGATCAT
>CM042143.1:88293586-88334539 GCA_023376005.1 Doryteuthis pealeii | reverse complement strand
CGAAGAGATAGACACTATTTACGCGGCGCAGATTTAGATTACCCATCTGTGCAACTCATGCGTTAAGTTGGCGAGGACCGGTATCGACTGGGAGACGCTTGTGATTCCTTGGGCGGGTGCTTTTTCACAGGGCTTTGAATTTTGGACTGACGCGCATCCTCTGATTGGTCTGCTCGTCATGGAAGCGGAGTGAAGCTTGTTAATTTAGTTAGTTCTAGTTTAGGTTTTCAAAAGAAACAGAGGTTGTGTCATAGGTTTTCAAAGAGACAGAGTGTGTCCAAGATGACCATTTTCCTTTGTTTATGGTTGACTTGGGCTGAATAAAAGATTATTTTATTTTTGGACTGTTGTCCTCATCGTTATTGTGGTATATTATAAACACAAGGCGTTTCCTCCGCTGTACGCGCTCCGACTCCTCAGGTGTTCACTTTGTAATGCCGAATTATATAAGATCAAAGCTGGGAATCATTTTTTAAATATTTTTTTAACAAGTCTGATCAAATAAGCGTCGAAGAACACTTTTAAAGATCCCATCAAATAATGACGTGCATTGATTTTGCACGCCTATCATTTCAACATGTGTCACGAGAAGAATCACAATCACCTAAACAATAATAATTAATCATAATAATAAAAATATTAGCTAAATATAAAATGAATAGACGTATGAGAAATACCTTTTGTGTTCGTGTAAACTAAAAGGCAAGCTACGAACACAAGAAATCGCAAGGAAGACTGATCGAGGAAAGAGAATCAGCCCAGACCCATACAAAGAAGAAACGACCCTCGATCAGCCAAGTAAATAGAATAAGTTACACATATGATAAGATGGTAAAGAAATTACAAGGGCCATATAACATTTTGGAAAGACAGGAATTCCATCTCTTCCTCATAACTGTTGCATATTTAAGCTACCCCTGACTTACGTCGTTACTGTGCGCTCGCTACTGTGTAGGCTCTCCTATTAAGGCAGCGGCACTAACTGTTAACATAACCCAGTAATAAAGATGTTTTAGACACTCCTGCCTCTTTATCCTCGTTTATACTAACGTACACAAACGTAACGCAACCAGTCTAAGACCAATCTTGATTTAAACCAGCTTTATCGGCGCTTAAAATGTACTGTCCGTGGCGGAAGGGTTGGGTAAAATACCCATTCCTATTTATGATAACACTGGGAACACATATTTTTGTTGAATTGGATCTGACACTTGTTTTAGCTATTTTTTAAAAAATGACCCCAGTTTTTCTATATCATGTCAACTTTTGAGCTACGGATACCCTCTATTTTCTCAAAAACCGAAAAAAATACAGCATCTAACAAATTGTTTGCTTATTTTAGTAAGGTTTTACAAATGTATATATAATGGGAAATAATAAACATTATACTGACCTAATCACAAATTTTGCTTGAAATCTGACTAAATTTTGACGCCTGAATCCAAAAAAATTCCCATTTTTTCTCTATTAACATCAACTTTTCAAAGTAACAAGATATCTCGCTTGGTCTAAAGGAAACATAATAACATGTGACAAATTGAGCTTATTTTATAGCAATGGTTTATAATGGAAAATGATAAAAAAATTGCTTGACTATAATGTTTGTACAAATTCATCTTGTTCATACAAAGGATATTGTTACTGTAAGTCAACTTGTGTACAAGTAGTTAAGGTAAAAAATTTACACAGTTTTTTTTCCAGAGTGTTAATATGGGCCAATTCCCTTATGCTCCATAGTCAGCCATCACATTTACATCGCATATACTTTGATAATCCATTGTCATCTTTGATAACTTTCCAGAATCTGTAGACCATCAAACCCCCTGGTCTTGATTTTTTCAATTGACAGGCTCAGGAAATCCGCAAATGTGCTACTTGAAACAATTGCCTTCAATTGGCAGAATGCTTTAATGAATTGCTTCTAGAGACTAGTTTCATGTACAAGGTGCGAACATAATCTTCTTTATGTCAACCAATGTCTTCAAGTGTTTCCGTTGAAGGGGGTGGTAATAATTTTACTTTTTTCTGGATGATCTGACATGGAATTATTTTTTTCCGGATGATCAGACATGGAATTATCCAATGTGTAACAGAATCATATGGTTTCAAAATATTTCAATCTAATACTAATAATTTCAGACAGATCTATCTGACCCATACATAGGATCTTAACATATACAACAAACACTGACTTTGGAAGTAAGGGCAACGAAGAGATGACTCCATACATTTTTGAGGGGTCATATTCTAATGCATGGGATGCAATCAGACTTTAGAATACGCTGACTGTATCCCTTAAATAGGGGTAAGACTTCTTCAAAACAAAGGAATGTCCTTGCTATGACTAAACTGCATCTGATGCTGATTACCCCAGTTCTGGAGACCTGAGGAGTGAGTACCATCTTCATTGCCATTACTCTCAGGTTCATTCTAATTCGGAGTGGTAATACCTGTTAGGTACTATATATTTGGGAAATAAATTTGTTTAAAAATCATTCGTATTTTGATTGGATCGTGTGAGATCTTAAGAAATAACAACACAAAAAAATGTAGATATGAACATACAACAATGCGATTTACTAAACTCGAAGCATAAAATAACCCAGGATGGGCTGACATACCGTTAAAATCAATCAATCAATCAATCAATTAAAAATAATTTCAATTAACTACGAAAAATAAATAAAAAAATTTTTTTCTGGCCATCGGCATCATGTGACAGAGATACGAGATCAAACTGACTAAAATACTTCCTTGTCCGCCGATAAAAACTGTCGACCCTATACAATGGTACCTTGACTTACGTGTTTATTTAATTCAGCTCGTAACTCAATTCCCTCGTATATCAAAACAATCTACTCTAGTGGAATTAATCCGTTTCAACCCCCAATAAAGCATCCTATTTTTTGTTACGTTTTTAAATTATAAAAGAGCATTGTATTGTATAAAAACATAATAAAATAGAACGTAATGAATTATGTGCTGTAATGTGTTTTAACTAGCGGGACCTGTGGATATACCACAGTATGATAATTTAATCATTACAACGTTTGATACGCTTACTTAAGAGCCATTGCAAAATAGTTAAATATGTCTTTCTTTATAATAGAAACAGAATTAGTTTATTATTTAACCGAGGTGACGACACTCATATGAAATAAGAATTTGGCGGATAAGCAACACCAGCTAATCAGGATTTACTTTTTTGCATTTCTTGGTTGTTTTAGACGGTCTCATTTTTAACTAGTGTTGCATTTTTAGGAACGCCAGTATTATAATACAGATGTTTATTTTTTTATAAATAATATTTTTCTTTGACATAATAAATTTGGAAAATTAAATGTTTTAATGAACTTATTAAAATAAACGTATCTGAAGCTCACTCGTACCTCAAATTTTAGCTCGCAATACAAAGTAAAAAAATCGACCGAGTGATAGCCCGTAACTCTGAAAACTCTTAAGTTGGGTCACTCGTAAGTCAAAGTACCACAATATTTGAAAAAAGAAATCTATTTTTGTCCGCGTACCCTTTCTCTTTCTCGTATTTCTCCGTTATCAATTAAACCGTGAAGAAATTACCCAGCTCTCTTGTTTAAGCCGACCTGAATATCTCTTCAGGGTCAGAAGTCATCGAGATATTTAATTATTTGCGAGATTTTATTTCGTGCGAGTGAGATACGAATGATCTTTTCCCATTTGTATGATTACGTGGGTCAAGGTTGGATACAATGGATGCTGGGCAGTGAAGAGCAAGAAAAGTATAAGGAACACAAAAGAGAATAGAAATACTTAGAAAATTCGTAAGGAGATACACAAGAGAGGAAATACTTAAGCGGGCGATGCTAATTAGCCGTGGTGGCCGTATCCTCGTAATTCCATCGCAAAGACAACGCCAAGAGAGCCGCTTCCGGTACATCACAATTACAACTGAGGCTTTAATTTGGTTTTCTTTTTATTATCAACTTTCATATTCTCTCTAGAATTGTAGCATTCTAAGCAATTGTATCAGAAAAAATATAGTTGAATTATCTCTCCCTGGCACCAGAGGGCGAATCGCCAATATACAATATTAGCGCCAAAATTAAACCCTTGACGAAAGTCACTTATCGACGGGCAGTCAACCAGGCGAGTCGCATTTTTCAAGCGCTCCCTTTACCTTCACATTCACCATCAGCACTTATCGTGTTGACAGTCAACCAGCGAGTGGAATAATAATTCCATCAGCCACCTTTACCTTATCAACTGGCGAGTGGTTTCATCCAGCGCAACTTTATCTTTACCCCACTCTCAGCAAGATAAGTCTGGGCTAGCAAATGCCACAAAATTTGCAACCCCTTTTTTTGTACCTTTTGAATATATGTTTCTTTGTTTTTCAATTGTTTTTCGCGTCTTCTTTCATCCGAAATTACTTGCTTACCGCCGGGAAATATTAAGAGTCCCGAATATCTCTTACGTCAACACGACTAGGTGTTGATATGGTATGGTTTAGTCGACTCATAGTGTTTGTAGACGAGAAGAATCTCCAAGAACGATGCGTGTCCCTATATGTCTAGGCTGCACGAGGGGGTGGTGGTGCTTCGAAAGGGAGTAATTTAATTTAAGGAAAAACACACTCCCGAGCTTCGAGATCGTGTTGGCGCGTATGCAGATTTCGCGCAGGTCGGGCGACGCTAAGCGTGATTGGCCCGGATGTGAGATCTTGGTGAGTGCAGTGGTGTGTCAATTGTTATTTAAAGCCTACCCTCCTACACCACAGAGCATTTGTGTTTCATCTCCCAGACAAGAACAGAGACGTGTGTTCGATTAGAAACGAGTGAACATTGACGGACTGATCAACGACAGTGATTACCGTGGTTGCTTTCGGTCGTCACTTCACACAAACAATTTCAGTTTTGAGTAAAAATGAGAATACAAGGTGTATTTTACGGAGGTAATAGACACACGTGCTTACACATTGGTTTATTTAACTGAATTGAATGTACAAGGAGGAATAAAAACAAAAGGAAAAACGAATTGTGCGCAAATTCTTGGTGGCGCCGACAGGATTCGCGTAATAATTTACTATGTAGTTTTGGAGATGTGTGGTCCTATGCCAGTCACGGTATGAATTATTTCCGTGACTATCACATGTGTCTCCAGCCAGCTGCTCTTTCGATGCTCTCTGCGCCGCTCGCTATGTTCCTTTGACCCGCAGAACTGTGATCGATGCAACTTGGTCCGAGTGTCTTTGTGAAGGGTTGAAAAATTAGTGGAAATGAGATAATACACCTTTAACAATAACAACGGTTTTATTAACATATATGATGGATTACTATGTTTTTTTACACTAGGTCGGAAAGAAAAACACGGTGAGGAGCTTTGTCTGGCACTTTGTTTTATGCTAATTAGCATGGAGTGATTTAGCATATGTGGACTTAGTTCTTTATGGAGTTATTCTTGGCGGCAAGGTCTATTTCTCCTAGTGTCAATTTTCTTATTTCAGCAATCCCGAATTCCCCGTGACCCTGTGACGAACATCGTTTTTTCTTTTTTTGGCGATCCAGCCTCTGACTAAAATGTTTACAATTTAGAGCGTGTGTTTTATAGAAACATTGTATCTATTTTTGTATCGGAATACGGTTATCAGCTAGCCCCAAAACAAGGCTACCCTTCTAAATATATAATAGATTTGACAGCACAGGCAAACATATCAACTTTAGGTCACTGTTGTAACCTTTTCTTCTACAATAAGTGAAATCAGAATTTATATGATATTTTCATTTTTGCATTTTAACAAAACCATTTACATTAACTAAAAAAAACTTCTACACTTTCCTCTTTCCTTAAAAATTAGTTAACGCCAAAAAAAGTACTCATTGTGTTATAGATGCGACTTACAGGCAGTAGCTCCATACGCCAGAGGGACTATTTTTGATGGTAAAAATTAATATTAGGTGATTTTAAATCATACATATACCGTTGCAATAGTTTTGAGAGAGAGAGAGAGAGAGAGAGAGAGAGAGAGAGAGAGAGAGAGAGAGAGAGAGAGAGAGAGAGAGAGAGAGAGAGGGGGGATGTGGAGCACCCCTTCATCACCATTACTCCAGGGTCCACTCTGACCCGGGGTGGTAGTACCTGTTAGGGTCCCATCAATGGATAAAATAGAAAAAACGTGTTTATAAAAAAAAATTGAGTATCCATCGAGAATGAATTTATTTCAAAACTTTGTCGGCATTAAATGACCCACAGAAGTTGATATGCCGTAAAACAAAAATAAGCAAACTCCGATGCACCGCAAAATGTAATTTTGTATGTTGTTAAAAAGCTTTAAAAAACATCTTTTTGGCCCATAGATGGGACCATAACAGGTACTACCACTCTGGGTAAGAGTGAACCTGGGAGTAATAACAATGAAGGGGTATTCCACGCTTCACAGCTCTCCAGAACCTGTAGCCTCATCATCAGATTCATTTTAGTGTCATATCCAGAACTCCCTCTTGCTCCCCTCTGCAGAGGATACACTCGATATATTTTAAGCCCTGTCGACAAGTCGCAGCTTTTACCAGAATTTCTCCAGTAGAAAAAACATTTCTATTTTGTCAACCCAACGTTCTTAAATCTTGTCGATTTCATTTTATCAAGCCTCACTAACCAGGCAATTTGGATATACATTGTAATGCACACATTAACACCAACACATGGGAGGGAGGTGTGGAAAACCGAGCGGCCTAGTGCCTCACTGTCAAACAAGACACGAAAAGGATTGAAACAGAGAGAAAAGTAGCCTCCACAGCAAAGAGAATCAGAAGGAAGGAGAGACAACAGCAGAACCTGCAAGAATAACGGTTTGTGTGCAGTTAGTGGACCATACACTGCCATTCAAAAGTTGGCCGGGCCAACCACTCGTGCAGATGCAAATAGAAAAATTGGACACTGCACCATCGTCTTTAGTAGACAGAAGGATGCTAACAACATACAATGCACACAAAAGACGAGTCTGTATGTCATGCTGTTAAGCCTTGCTCGTAAGTAGTGTCAACCCAACGTTCTTAAATCTTGTCTATTTAATTTCAACAAGCCTCACCAACCCGGCACTTTGGATATAGACATTTTAATGCACACAAAATACTAGTCTGCCTGCCATGTTAATAAGCCTTGCTCGCTAGTAGTGTCAACCCAACGTTCTTAAATCTTGTCTATTTAATTTCAACAAGCCTCACCAACCCGGCACTTTGGGTATACAGACATTTTAATGTAGACCAAATACGAGTCTGCTTGCCATGCTACTAAGCCTTGCTCGCAAGTAGTGTCAACCCAACGTTCTTAAATCTTGTCGATTTAATTTCAACAAGCCTCACCAACCCGGCACTTTGGGTATACAAACATTTTAATGCACACAAAATACTAGTCTGCCTGCCATGTTACTAAGCCTTGCTCGCAAGTAGTGTCATCAATGTCAGGCAACGTAGAGGGCTCTCCTTTCTGATGAGGTTTCTTTTACTGACAGCACCCAGCCCCTGTCACTCAATCTCCCATTAAGTAAACCGAAGCCCCCAACATTTCGAAAGATGACCTAACAAGCAGGGGCTGGGGTAAGGGACAGGGGCGACTGGGGGGCTGGGTAAAAATCAAAACAACAGATTTTTTAGTGTGGGGATGACGTGTTCAGACACGGCGCTGGTTTTATACAATTTACAGATGTTCGTTTGAAATTGAAAGTTTTTTTTTTCTCATCGGTCATGATTGTAGCATGGCTGGTTTAAAGTTAGGGGTCTTATTCGGCGACGGCGCGGGGGGGGGTTACTCTGATTCCCGTCGCTCCGAAAAAGAATTGTTAGATGCCAAGAGGCATGACCAACAATTAAAAAAAAAATCCCAGTTAGAACTAAGTGAAGTCTTCTTAAACCCCAGGATATCTAGCTAAAGTACAAATCATTGGCTGGTTGGTTGGTTGGTGGGATTTTACGGTATACACTCGTGAACAAAATAAATGGGCCAAGCAAGTATTATACATTTTATTGTAAAAAAAGCTAAATTAAACAAAATACAATTGAACAAAAAACAAAAACGAGTCATATATACACAGAACAAGACATTTACTTTAATAAATGCTTAGTATGGAATCGCTTTCCCCTTTGATTTCTTTAAAAGATTAACCCTTTTAACCATGCTTTCAACCAACTTGGAACACTGTGAAGAGGGGATGCTATTCCATTCATTTTGCAGAGCTTCCCACAGTTTTTCTTTGTTCGAAAAAGTTCTTCCAGTCAATGCACGAGATATTATGGCCCAAATATTCTCGATTGGGTTTAAATCGGGGCTTTGGCCAGGCCAAAACATCACATCAATTGAATTATCGGCAAGCCATTTCTTAGTGACTTTAGCAGTGTGTGCAGGTGCATTATCCTGTTGAAAAATAATGTTATGGGATACTCCCAGTTTCTGGATACTTGGAAACAGTCCTGTTTCTAATATTCGAATGTATTCCTTTGCATTGATTGACGCCTCACATCTAATAAGTTCCCCAACTCCTGCGGCATTAAAAGTTCCCCATACCATTATACCTCCATTCCCGTGTTTCACTGTCATTTTTATGCAACTTGGCGATAATACTTCTCCGGATCTTCGAATGCAGCTTTCGGGAGCATCACTAAAAAGACAAAATCTTGATTCATCGGACCAGAAAACATTCCTAAACCATTCTGTATCTTTCTTGCCATAACATGAGACAAATGTCTTTCTATCATTGATGTTCTTCTTAGATAATAATGCCTTCTTTGCGCACCTTTTTGAAGAAAATCCCATTTCCTTCAATCGTCTAGATATTGTCATTCTAGAAATGGAATTTCCATCCGCTGTTTTGAATGGTTTGCTATGGTCAACATAAGTTTTCTTTCGGTCCTTCAAAACAGTCATTTTAAGCCTGTGGTCGCCCTTCACAGTGGATGCTCTAGGGCGACCAGATCCAGATTTCCTTTTTACTGAACCTTCGATTTCGAACCTTTGACCAATTCGCTTCACAGCAGAGAGAGATGTCACATTTTCTTTTTTCAAAATATCGAAAATCTGCTTGTAAGTCATATTAGACTGCCTTAATCCTGCAATTCGGTTTTTCATATCCTTGCCCAGATGCGGTCTTACCTTTTTAGGACTCATTTTTACCACTAAATTATTATATACTCTAATATTAATGATCTAAAAAATAGGAATTTGTAGTTAAATTTCAGTAAATTCCTGAAAAATATCGAAAAATCTATTTTCTTCCTTCTTTCAATCTTGGCCCATTTTTTCTGTTCACGAGTGTATTAACCCTTGTTAGGTTATTTTAAGTAAAGTCGTCGAGCGGTCTAATGTCGGCATCAACAATACAGCGAGGGAGTCTATCCGGCCCTAAATCCGCCCTAGCTCAGTTGGTAGAGCGTTCGGCTAGGAACCACAAGGTTCCTAGTTCGATACCGACCCTCGCCAACTCAGCGTATGAGTAGCTCAAGGATCTGTGCGATAAAGTAAGGAGCTGATGGTAGATGTGGCGCTATACCTCAGACGCAAAAAAAAATCACCTTGGTCTAGCGCTAGTGAAAAAGGGGATAGACTCCCTCGCTGATTGGCTGATACCGCCTTTAGGCCACCCCGACGACTTTACTTAGGTTATTTTATGCCGAAGACATTTTATTTTATACATTCTTGATAGGTACTCAATTATTTTTAAACTCAATTTTTAAAAACATTATTATAAACTCACTTTGTTCTATTCAACCCATAAATGGCACCCTAACAGATACAACCACCGCGGGTCAGAGTGGACCTGGGAGTAATGATGATGAAGGGGTACTCCGCATTCCTCAGAGCTCCAGAAGTGGAACTTCACAATCAGATAGAGTTTAACGCCAGAGCCAGGACAATAAGACCATCAACCACCGCCTCCTAGCACATATATGATAAAAGGGTTGGGGCTTGTCATAAGAGCAATAGGGTTGTGACAATCATATAGGTGCTAGGGCTTGACGTGACCAGCCGATTGATCGAAGGTGTGGGAGGGGGGCTCTCCGATCAACCGTCTAGCCTAAGGGCTAAAGGGGAGTTTTGTATGTCATGGACTGCTCAGCCGCCAGGGTTCTATCCTTAAGCATCATTGGTCGCTACCCGTGGGGGAGGGTCTTACACCTTTACAGTGGTGCTGTCGGTGTATTCTACAGCCCCAGGCGACAGGGCAAACAAAGCACTGCATGAGAAGTGGTGTATATGGGAATATATATTTACCAACCCTTCCGCACGAGTAGGATGCGGCACAAGGTCAATTTCTTAAACGGAGTTTAACAGGTTTGAATTCAGAGTTTTCCTTTTCCTAGACTGGTCACCTAGCCATTGTTAAAGAGCCCAGTTGGTCCTGCTATTTACCCATAGCTGGAGGGAGGATTGGATTCATACATTTCCCAAGGGTATTAGCGCTATGTGAAATGCAAACAGCTTCGTCCAGGAATTGAACTCTGTTTGATGAGTCCATTTCCTATGACTCTAACCATTAGATCACAAGTGTATATGGGAATATATGGTAATGAATTAGATCTACGAAGCCACTGTAGAATAAAGATAGTTGGTTGTGTATATCGTTTACTCGTATTGTATAATAATAGGAACAATTCTTATGTAGGAGTCAATAGAGAAATAATAGG
Organism: Doryteuthis pealeii; assembly: GCA_023376005.1. Lineage (NCBI taxonomy): Eukaryota > Metazoa > Mollusca > Cephalopoda > Myopsida > Loliginidae > Doryteuthis > Doryteuthis pealeii. The sequence goes on along the minus strand of CM042143.1, from coordinate 88,323,887 downwards.
AAGAAGCATAACGATTTGTTGGTTGGTTGGATTTTACGGCATGTAAATCCTTGTTGAGTTATTACATGCCGAATACATTGTTTTTGTTAACTCATTTTCTTCTATTTAACCCATAGATTGGACCCTAATAGGTACTGGTGTAATGAATATGCATATACCCAGTAAGTAATATGATTGGTTGATGTCACCTATAAATACCGAACAATGTAGAAATACAATTGCTTACTCTTACTACGCCTACTACTATTACTACTACGACGTACCAGCTTCCTACTTACCTGCGAGTGTACCACATTACTACTTCTACTAATATATCCCTTACCCGTATATAACAGGTAATAACATTCCGGATCAGGGTAGACCTGGGAGTAATGGCAATGTAGAGGTACATCACACTCTCCAGAGCTCCAGAAGTGGAACTTCACCATTAAATGCAGTTCAACGTAATACCCAGGACACTAACACCATCAGCCACCGCCTTCTAGCACATGTATGATAAAAAGGGACGGGAGTTGCTATAAGAACCATAGGACCAGGACAATCATATAGGTGCTAAGGCTTGACATGACCAGTGGAGTGTTACATGTCATGAACTGTTCGGCCACCAGGCATCCTTCAGCATCACGCCGCTACTCACGGCCAAAAGGTGTTTCCAGGTGGAATTTTACTCTTCTGCTGAGGTTCAGTCGGTGTATTCGACTGGGCGAGATATTTTATTGCCTGGGCAAATTGTTGTAACTCGAGTATAAGTTAACAGATAAATAATAGAAAGAAACACAACGGGTATTAACGATAGGGAAAAAGGTTGACTAAGCAAATATAAAAGGTAAACAGAGTGAAATTAGCAATTGTTAGGTTGAATTAACAAGTTCCGTGAGATCTCGGTGTTTCTTTTTTCCCCGGTTTAGTAAGATATTATTTATAGGAAAAATAGACGATTCCATTCTCATTATTTAGGTACTATATAACACAAACTTAATTGAAGAGAAGTTAATAAACTGATCTTGTATTATGAATTTATTTCGTAATGTTATTATTTTGTATATATCAAGATATTCTTATTTGTTTAAAATGTTTGAGAATAAATTAACCACATTTTACGGGAAGAGAATGCGATAGACTTATAGTGACCAAAATTTATCAAGCTGTTTTCGTTTACGTAATGTGAAAAATGGTTGAATCTAATCTATTCACATCTAAACTAATCTAGATCACCAAAGTTGAGCAACAATTGGTCTGTTCAATACTTAATTGGATGATTAATTTTAATAACAGCAGGTACTGTAAGCAACCTGAGTCCTTTAGCAAAAATGACGTGATTCGGCATTAAATGACCCTGAAAGGGTTGATATGCCGTCATACAAAAACGCCAATAGGTCATGCTGAAAGTACTGGTTCCCGCTAGATCATCAACGTTAAGCAGCGATAGGCTTGTTCAATACTTAATTTGGTGACAACTTAAGCAATAGCAGGTATTGTAAGCAACCTGAGCCCTTTAACAAAAACTAGCAGCGGCTACCCGGCGTTGCCTGGGTAGAGGGGAATTTTTAAAAGTTAGTCCCGCAGATCCATTATTACTTAATTGTGAGTTGAATCCTCGTGGGATGCCCCAATTAAATCCCTATGTAAAAAAAAGACCTTGCATTGATCCAGCTACTCTGAAAAGAAATGTTAATGTCTACTATCTAAGATATTAAATGAAAAAATAATCCATGCTGTTATCATTTACATTTTATTTTTTAACTATCTTCACGAATATAAATCAAATCTTGATTATTTTTGCTCAAAAACCAAGTCCTGGAGATATTTAATGTGTATATTTACTTTGTCGTTAATTGTTTTATTTTCGAAGTTTCCTCCGGACATACATATACACACAACTGCCCTTTATATATGTATAGATGACGTGATTCGGCATTAAATACCCCTAAAAGGGTTGATATGCCGTAAAAAACTAAACTAAGCTATTGTAATTGCAGAATACTGAATTAAAGCAATTGGCGTTCTAATTTAACCAACAAGAATCTTTTGTGTTACCTCATACCCAAATTTGCCATTGTTCGCTCTAAATCTATATCTTTCTAAACACATATAAAAGACAGTTGGTGTGTATGTATGTATATATGTATGTTACATACATACGTGGGGACATAGAAATACCTGGATTGGTATCCAGGCGCGTAGCAAAACCACCTAGAGATACGCATCCCTCAGCCTTGTCAAGGCAAGCGTCTAGGAGAAGGAAAACACTAAGATATAACATGCGGTGGCTGCTGCGTATAATGATGTCGACTTGTTCTTCTTTTTGGTTCAGTGTGGCAGTCGCTCTGAGAGTGGGATTGGTTCTGTGCAAAGTCTTTTCCCACTTAAAAAAAGCTTCAGGCACAGGCATAGCTTGATATGCAATACATATCTTACCATTTATGTGTTCTTGTTAACACAAAGGCTGGCTGTAGCCTAAAATGGTAAAACAAACATCCAATGAAGGCTAATAAAGATATAAACGTTAATTTATCAAGCAATGGCAATACTCGAACACAAGTTTACTGCTATCATATCTGTATGTATGTATGTATGTATGTATGACTGGGGGATATTACGAAAATAAAACAGTTAATGACAAAGTAAATATATATACACATTCACTGTTACTGAGTCTAGATTTTTGTGCAAAAATGATAAAGATTTGGTTTATATTCGCGAAGATATTTAAAAATTAAAATAGCATTAAAATTCTACAAAAAAATGTCTGAGAATCTCAAAATTAAACAAGTCAATATGGAAGCGCAAAACAGTAAATTTAATTTTTTTCTTTTTCAGGCCGGATTAACATAAGGTCTTTTTACGTGGGGATTTTATGGGACATCCTGCGAGGATAGCTTTTCAGTAATGACGGATCTGCAAGACTAACTTGCTAACCATTACACCACTTTTTACATTTTTTTCTTTCCTCTACCCAGGCGACGCCGGGTAACCACTTATAGAACATATATAAAGGATAACTGGTGTGTATGTATGCATGTCCGGATGAAATTACGAAAATAAAACAATTAACAACAATTTAAATACATATACACATTGAATATCACTGGATCTCACCTTTGGTACAAAAATTATGACGATTAAAAATTAAGATATACATAGAAATAGCATTGAAATTCTATTTAAAAATGTCCAGCATTTGTAAATCTCAAAAGTTAACAAAGCTATATACCAGGGTTATTCCACTATACCAAGGCGTCGCTGGGAAGCCGCTTCTAGTTAAAAATAGACTGTGGTTTTCTCTGACTTATGTCTACATATTTATTTGTAACCGCAACAGCTGATTTGTGCTCATCCCCCAAAAAACAAAAGGCCAAATAAATGTCAGTGCTGAGAGCGAACAGATGATACGGTGCCAGTAATATGACCAGTAAATGCACAGGGTGTCCACAAAGTCTGGGTACATGGGGATTAACATACTTTTAAGACAAAACAATTTTATTTAATTATAATGTTAATTAAGACCATCCCTCTCATCCACTTAAGAGTACTAACTCGATTCTTTCTTATTTAGACAGAGCCATCATTCGATCTGGGTAGAAAAAATAACATAAATAAATTTATAAAAGTAAAGTATTTTTTATCTAATTTAAACAAAAGCAAAAAAAGGAAAATTATTATTTCTTAAATTTAATTGTTTATGTTATGATTTTATTTACTGCTAAATTACCATATCTGCCTTCTCGGAAAAATAACATAAATACAATAGTGAAATCTCCATGTACCAAGACTTTGTGGACACCCTGTATAGTGGTTTGTTATTTATCTGTATTTTTTTTTTAGATGAGGCTTGATGTGAATAATTTTTATGTTTCGGACTGTTGTGCTCATCTTTATTGTGGTATGTATAAACACAAATTTCAAGGCCCGAGGATACAGAGGCCTGAACTATAAAGATGAGGACAACTGTCCGAAATTTCAAAATTATTTAAGTCTGTGTTACATCATACAAAAAATTGCCTGTGTTCATGCTAAATTTAATATAGGCTGAGGTTTTCTTTGACAGATGTCTACATATTTATTTTTGGTTGGATTTTGCATGCTCGTTGAGTTATTTTAGTGCGTAATGGACGTTTTGTTGGTTAATTCATTCTTCCTCGCTGTTATTCAATTTCTTCCTATCCATCCTTTTTAAATCTATTTAAATATATATGGGACCTTAATAGGTGTTTATTAAATGAAACTGATGACACAAATCGAGGCGTTAGCGTTTTCTTTCCACGCAGACCAGCGGCAATTAAATCATGCTTGTATTCTCTTCTGTTAAGTTTGCTCGTGTAATAAAATATTCTCGTTATTACATGGTCATGAATTGTTTTCATGTTTATTCTTTACGAGGGAACGATATTCAACCAACTATCGTTCTTCTCCAATTCCAATAACTCTCTTTCTCTCGGAACTCAGATTACTGCTAGTCAAATCCTTAGCAAACATTTCATCTTTTTTAATATTAAGTAATATTCAAAATTTTCTCTAGCAAAAACTCTTTTCATATTAGGACATTTCGCTCATACAACTCTGTATAAGTTCTTCCTTGTCATATGTAACGGTCATTAAATCAACCTGTTAGCCATACTTTATTTCTATATAATCATTTTTTATCAATTTAACTACCACCACTATATCCAGTATTAGAATAGATTAATTGATTTTTATAAATCCCATTTTATCAATTGTTGCTGAGCCCTAAATTTAATACGGTCTATGAGACTCCAAGTGGAAATAGGTAAGGGGATCAGAGCCCATATACAAACCTTACTTAGTTTCACTACTTGGTCAAAGAGGCAACACGGTAACAATTTGTATAAGACATTGAGTGTCCATTTCTTTTCTTGTGTTTCCATTTCTTTTGAAATGTATTTGTTGTTATCTTTAATTGAATGTTATTTATTTCTTCTTTGTATAATTTTGACGGTGATTATTAAATAAACTAAGAACTAAATAAGAAATCATATAAAAAGATTACATTTATTTTAATTACATTTTGATTGGTTTCTATATAAAATCATTCATAGGATTGATTCTAATATGTTTGAGAATAAAACGATATTATTAGATATCAATAATTCCAAGTAATTCTTTATTAAACCCGGTTTTATTAAAACCAGTATGCAAATTAGCCACATCATATAATAATGTAAACCTTTATTTATTAGTGATATAGAAAACAACTTGCAGGATTTTAAATGCACAAATAACATGGGTAGTTTTGAGGCAAATCTAACTGATATTTTCGTGGAGATCCCGATAATAAATGTTTTATTCTATGTATTAATGATTTTGACTATAAATTAAATACTCATTAATAAACTTGTGCATTTCTTGAGGGTATTGTGACGTAGGCAGTGATATAGTTTCGGTTACAGACAGACACCGAATCTCCATTATAATATATATTTACCAACTCCTCCGCCTGAGCAGGATACGATACGAGGTCAATTTCTTAAGCGGAGTTTAACAGGTTTGAATTCAGAGTTTCCCTTCTCCTAGACTGTTTACCCAGCCATAGTTAAAGAGCCCAGTCTGCGCTGCTATTTGCCCATAGCTGGAGGGGGAATTGGATTCATACCTTTCCCAAGGGTATAAGCACCATGTGAAATGCAAACAGCTTCATCCAGGAATTGAACTCGGGTCGACGAGTCTATTTCCTTAGACTCTAACCATTAGACCACGCGTCTCCACTATAATAAGATTTTGTGCCTGTTGCCTGTGAGGCCCACTTCTTTAAACCGTCTACCGGAAGTTGGTTTCTCCCTCATGAGTCAGAAGTATTTTGTTTTTAAATATTTAGACAACAAAATATACTTGCTAAAGCGCTAGGGTTACCAAGCTACACAAGCAGACAATTCCCTAGTGTGCTGAACTCGACACCCCGTTTTTGATAGCCTCCTGTCGTAGCATTGAGTTAGACAAAACTAAAATAACAATTTGTTTATCAAGTTTTGCTTATTCTAACATACAGGCCTTGGAGTACCTGCTGTTTGTCAGTGATCAGTCATCTATGTCGTAAGCGAGCTTAATAGAATTTCACTAAGTTTTGCTCAGGCTTAATAGTGTCTACAGCAGTATTTTTCAATGTTCTTGGCCGTGGCCCCCTTCAACCAAATGCAAGTCGGCTGAAGAGAGGTAAATTCCCTCAAATAAAACAAGATGCAAATAAGATAGAAATGTACAATGCGTGCTTACCATCCCGCTTATTTTTTGGAACTGAAAAAGATATTGTGTTAGTAAGTAAGTAAGTAAAGTCGATGGGGCGGTCTAAAGTCGGTATCAGCCAGACAGCGAGGGAGTCTATCCCCCTTTTCACTAGCGCTAGACCAAGGTGATTGTTTTTGGCATCTGAGGTGGAGCGCCATACCTACCATCAGCTCCTTACTTTACCGCACAGATCCCTGTGCTACTCATATGCTGAGTTGGCGAGGACCGGTATCGAACTAGGAACATTGTGGTTTCTAGCCGAACGCTCTACCGACTGAGCTAACCCGGCCCCTATTTAATTATAATGCTAACAGCAACAAATAAATGAATTAAAACTTAGTTTAATTTTAACAATTTATTAACGGGTAAATAAAACAATGAGTAACAATATAAAGTCCTTCCTGTGTATAAAGTTGAGTTTAAGGGACTTACCGGCGTGCTGGAGAAGATATCGGGTATCTTAGGGTGATTTCTTGGAGAGGATTTAAAGTCGCTGCCTCATCAGATCTGGTCCGGGTCTCTCTACCTGGTTTTTGGTATTTTTGCGCCAAAACTTCTGGGCTCATTATGTGATTGGTATATCCAAACACAGAAAGCCTCTCACTCACTTACTCTATACACAGGAATTGCCATTTTACTGACCCAACAGATACAAGAATTCTTTGGTGGGGGGGGGGCAGTGTTCTTACACCTTTGCAAGGGATACATTCAGTGTATTCTAATCTCTGTCGACAGGGCGTTCAATGTTGATGGATGAACGTTATTAAAACAAAAGGAATGAAAAGCAAATTCAATCGGAATTTGAACTCGTCTCATCGATTCCTTTTTCTGTGCGGGTAACCATTTCGCTACTTGTGTTGGAATATCTTGGTATAGTTATTTACTAAGCGTAGCTTAGCTGCGGCATAAGGCCAGAAATATGGGGCGCCCAGTGAGATCGATGGTCTGCGATCTAGATTGCTAACCATTACACCACGTGATGTAAGCGTATTATAAGCGGTGAGCCGAATCGAACTCACTAACAATGGTCTGCGAGATTGCTAACCATTACACCACGTGAGGTGCCCTAGAATATCTTGGTATAGTTATTTACTAAGCTTAGCTTAGATGTGGCACAAGGCCAGATTATAGGGCACCCAGTGAGAATCGAACTCACTAACAATGGACTACGCGTCTAGCTTGCTAACCATTACACCACGTGAGGTGCCCTAGAATATCTTGGTATAGTTATTTACAGGTTGAGAATCGAATCACTAACAATAGCTTGATATATCTTGTATAAGATGCACGTAATGTTCACACTCATATTTATTGACTTTCCCAAATAGCAGCAGCAGGCATTTCCAATAAAATGAACCAATCAGAAACGAGACCAAAAATGCATTTGAGCATCTATGATCTTTTGCAACTATCCTAGAATCAGTTGTTAACGGGATTTTCTCATTGAAGGAACACTACAACTGGATTATCTGCTATAAGGAACTAGACTATTGTTCTACCTAGGATTTCAAGGAATACGGCTAGAATCTTTGCTATAAGGAGCTACACTCTTGGATTTCCAGGAATACGGCTGGATTCTTTGCTATAAGGAGCTACACTCTTGTTCTACCTAGGATTTCAAGGAATACAACTGGATTCTCTGCTACAAGGAGTACACTCTTGTTCACCTATGATTTCAAGGAATACAACTGGATTCTCTGCTACAAGGAGTACACTCTTGTTACACCTATGATTTCAAGGAATACAACTGGATTCTCTGCTACAAGGAGTACACTCTTGTTACACCTAGAATTTCAAGGAATACAACTGGATTCTCTGCTACAAGGAGTACACTCTTGTTCCACCTAGGATTTCAAGGAATACAACTGGATTCTCTGCTACAAGGAGTACACTCTTGTTACACCTAGAATTTCAAGGAATACAACAGACTTTCAACTACTGAGACTACACCCTTTTTCTACCATTGGATTTACCAATAGGAGACATAAAAGCCTAAAATGGCGACCAGAATCATTAAAACTTGAACATACAAAAATTGGCATAATCCAATTAATAACCATTTATGATAGACACCATATCCTCAGTTGATTTAGTTTGTTATCGTAAATGACACAGAAGCGGACAGATAATTATTGTAAGTTTGGGGTTCTCACTCTGCTAAGTTGATTAAAGCCAATAGCGACCAGCAATCAAGCAAACGTGAGTTGACTGTCTACATTAGCCATAAGTGCTTCGATATATGAAGCAAAAAAAAAAAAAAGAAAGGAAAGACATGATTGTCTCAGATTGATTGGTTTGTTGGCTGGTTGGATTTTACGGCATGTCAACCCTTATTGGATTATTTCTGTGCGAATACGTTTTGTTTCATTCATTCTTTATAGGCACTCATTTTTTTTCAAACTCATTTCTTTTTTATTATTTAACCATAGATTTGACCCTAATAGGTACTACCACTCCGAGTCAGAGTGGACCTGGGATGAAAGGGTACCACACACACCCAGAGCTCCAGAATTGGAACTTCACCATCAGAGAGAGTTTAACGTCATACCCAGGACATTAAGACCCCCCAACCACCGCTTACTAGAAGATATATTGATAAAAAGGATTGGACATGCAATAGGGTTGGGACAATCATATAGGTGGTAGGGCTTGACGGGACCAACCAATTGATCTGAGGAGGCCTCTTAGACTACCCACCTAGCCCAAGTAAGGGCCGAAGTGAAGTATTACATGTCATGGACTGCTCAGCTACCAGCGTTCCATATTTAAGCATAACGGGTCGCCATCCACGGCTAACAAGGGGATTACATTAACATTAGGGGATCTTACACCTCTACAGAGGTGCAGTCGGATATATTCTACAGCCCCACCGACAGGGTGGGTCTCAGATTGGGGAGGATTCATTCCTCGCTCTACGAGGGCCTGCTGAAAAGTTCATAGACTGACCAAGATACTCTTACACGGTTTTCTGCATGGCTATCACGATTTGATTGTGATCAAATAAGTTTCATTTTTCAACAAAATCCCAACTTGAAGTCCATACACTTCTTCCATCGGTGTTACAGTGCAACACCAGATAATCAGGATATACATTTTTGCATTTCATTTTGCACGATTAGGAGGTTGTTAAAAATGATAACGGTAGTACAATTAAGGAACACGAGTATCAATATATCGATTAAATCATTGGAGTTTACTTGTTAGACAGGGCAGAAATTATCTTCTTTCCGTCTGATGATTGGGCACACCACACGAAACTTAGAGTTACGGATTTCTGTTGGCAATAAATTATATATTATTTGCTCTACTTAGGTATTGAGCACTTTTTACTTATTAGCTATTCTCCTAGCGGTTATATGAATACATATCTATCTTATATACATATAAATTGTTTTTTCTTTTGGCCAAATACTGTACCAATAGATTATTTTTTGTTGGTACGACTATCTTGGTCTTTTCTTTTTTCAAAAATTTTTTTCTCCCCGGTTGATGTTTGGTAGTATATTTTTACAATCAAACTATTTGCTGTTTTTTTTCTCACCGCGAGGATTTACCAACACGCCTTAGTATATATATATATATATATATATATATATATCGTCAGACAGAATTTGTCTAGTGAATACGCTAAAGTATGAAAACCAGGGTTCAAAAATTCTATGTAATATATATATATATATATATATATATATATATAGTTATAAAAAAGTTTTCTCTCTACCAAGGTTTCGGTGTTCAAGGGACACCTCCAGGAGAATAAAAAAAATTATAGCAATTTTTTATGAACACACCACACCCCCACACACATATATATATATATATATATATATATATATAAACAGCTCTATCTCTGATATTGAGCAGACCACTAATAATACCGTAAAATATTGGTCCACCACTGACTCATTAAGTCAACTCGTGATAACCATGTAGAAACCTGTACTTGTAGTATCGTCTAAATATGTGAATACCCTTGTTTGTCAATTATATACGAATGGGCAGAGTATATGAATGATAGAAATCTGATAAAGACATTTTTTTTTAGTTTACTTTGATTCCGCCCATAAATAATAATGGTTTGTATTAGCGATCGTTTTTGGTTCGCAGCTGCGTCCCGAATAGAGAGGATCTATTTGCACTTAATTAATTCAATCAAATTGACATAATCGGATTGTATTTTGAACTATAAATTGCACTAAAGCCTTATATCCCTATTATAGCACTTAAAGTGGCTAGATCCAATTTGACGTAACCAAACAGTAACTGAACCAGTTGTCCTATTTAAGTAGATTCAATACCGGCACGTGCCAACTCAATTTATCTATGAAATACGAATAGCAGGACCTGTGGATATACCACAGTATGATAATTTAATTATTACAACGTTTGATATGTTTACTAAAGAGCTATTGCGAAATACTTCAATATTTAAAAAGTATAATAATTTCGATTTAATTCTCTCTCACATTTTTCTTCTTTCATCTTTTCACCATGTTCAATAGAAACAGATTAGCGTTATCGCTTCCGTGCGTTCACCCTATCTTTATCTTTCCCCATCTCTCTTCTTTCTTTCTTTCTTATTATATTTTTTCTATGTAGCATATCATTTTTCTTCCCTTTCCTTGTTTATGATAAAAACTTTCATCTTGGATGGGGTTTGATACCGGCCCTTGCCAACTCAGTGCGTGAGTAGAAACAGTTTGGATCTGTGCAGTATAGTGTGGAGCTGAATGTAGGTGTAAGCACTCCACCTCGATGCAAAAACAATATCCCTGGTCTAGCGCTAGCGAAAAGGGGATAGACCCCTCGTTGTATGGTTGATACCGACAATAGGCCACTCTGCTGACTTTAAGCTGTGTTAGTCTAAAGTGAATGGTATTTCACTTCATGACACCTTCAGCGATGTGTAAATAACTAAAATGTCGAACAGAAGGTTACAAAGTGTGCAGGTGCTTGTTGGTGGGGTTTAGAATATGCTGACTGTATCCTGTGCAGAGACTTTGACATGATATACCAACGCCTACACACCAGTTTAACTTAGTCGAGAGTGTCCCCAAGGAACCACAAGGTTCTAGCTTTGAAACTGGCCCTCACCAATTCAGCGTATGAGTAGCACAGAGATCAGTGCAGTAAAGTGAGGAACTGATGATAGGTGTGACACTCCACCTCAGATGCCAAAACAATCTTCTTGGTCTAGCACTAGTGTAAAGGGGATAGACTCCCTTGCTGTCTGGCTGATACTGACATCAGGCCACCCTGACGACTTACTTACTTACATAAAAGCAGGATGTGACACAAGGTCAATTTTTAAGCAGGTTCAAATTCAGAGTTTTTTTCTCCTAAATCAGTTGCAATACCAGGCTTAAAGAGCTCAGTCTGACCTATATTTACCCATAGCTGGAAGGAGAACAGTTTGTTCATATGTTTCCCAAGAGTATTAGCGTTATGTGAAATGCAACCAGACTCATCCAGGATTTGAACTCATTTTGCTATGTCTATTACCTATGATGATAACCATTACACCACATGTGCCTTCATTATTTATTTATGAACGAAAACTCTGCATTGTTTAGAATTGGTTTATAGCACAAAATATTTAATTTTGCAAAAATAGTTGTTTTGAGGCTATTCAAAAATGGCAGCAAATTAAGCAGTGCTCCAGACGTGTAACGTACTGGTTTTCATTTCTTATAAATGGAGTCATTTCTTCATGTGTGAAAATGACTCTTAAATCAAAATCCCGGGTAACTCTGTGCGGCTTTTAAAAATAAATTCGGGTGCCAAGTCTTTTTGTCCCTCATGGCAAGCCCCAACCCCTTTTATCATATGGGCGCTAGAAGCAGTGGCTGAGGGTTTACATGTCCTGGAATGACGTTAAACTCTATCTGATGGTGAGGTTCCAGTTTTGGAGGTTTTGGGAATGTGGAGCACCCCTCATCACCATTGCTCACTGGTCCACTCTGACCCAGATGGTAGAACCTTTAGGGTTCCATCTATGGGTTAAATAGAAAAGATGTATTTATAAAAAAATTTATTATCCATTAAGAATTAATCTATTTCAAAACTTCATTGGCATTGAGTGACCCACTGAGGTTGATATGCCATAAAACAAAAATCAAAACCAAAGTCTTTTTGTCAACAAGTTTATTGTCCTCCAATTGTCCTATAGTAATCAGCCACACAGAGAGAGATAGGGAGATGTTTATAATAACAGAATTGCATGATTGAAGTTAGTAAACTTATCATGTTCAAATAACAGAGGTTTGTCATCAAATTTTTGTGGCTGTGATAACCATTACACCATAAGTGCCTTTAATTTTTAAAAGTAGTTAAAAAATCACCCTGAAAAATTATGCTAGGTCTTATTTTGCAGATAGGTCTTCCCTTTCAGGGAAATACATGCAATGATAGGGTGCTTTTTTTAACTACTTTTAAAATTAAAGGCACTTATTGGTGTAATGGTTATCACAGCCACCAAAAATTTGATGACAAACCTCTGTTATTTGAACATTGATAAGTTTACTAACTCCAATCATGCCAATTCTGTTATTATAAACATCTCCCTATCTCTCTCTGTGTGGCTGATTACTATAGGACAATTGGAGGACAATAAACTTGTTGACAAAAAAGACTTTGGTTTGATTTTGTTTTATGGCATATCAACCTCAGTGGGTCACTCAATGCCAATGAAGTTTTGAAATAGATTAATTCTTAATGGATAAACAATTTTTTTATAATACATCTTTCTATTTAACCCATAGATGGAACCCTAACAGTACTACCACTCTGGGTCAGAGTGGACCAGTGAGCAATGGTGATGAAGGGGTGCTCCACATTCCCCAAACCTCCAAAACTGGAACCTCACCATCAGATAGAGTTTAACGTCATTCCAGGACATGTAGACCCTCAGCCACTGCCTTCTAGCGCCCATATGATAAAAGGGTTGGGGCTTGCCATGAGGGACAAAAAGACTTGCACCCGAATTTATTTTTAAAAGCCAGCACAGAGTTACCCGGGATTTTGATTTAAGAGTCATTTTCACACATGAAGAAATGACTCCATTTATAAGAAATGAAAACCCAGTACGTTACACGTCTGGAGCACTGCTTAATTTGCTGCCATTTTGAATAGCCTCAAAACAACTATTTTTGCAAAATTAAAATATTTTGTGCTATAAACCAATTCTAAACAATGCAGAGTTTTCGTTCATAAATAAATAATGAAGGCACATGTGGTGTAATGGTTATCATCATAGGTAATAGACATAGCAAAATGAGTTCAAGTCCTGGATGAGTCTGGTTGCATTTCACATAACGCTAATACTCTTGGGAAACATATGAACCAAACTGTTCTCCTTCCAGCTATGGGTAAATAGTAGGTCAGACTGAGCTCTTTAAGCCTGGTATTGCAACTGATTTAGGAGAAGAAAAACTCTGAATTTGAACCTGCTTAAAAATTGACCTTGTGTCACATCCTGCTTTTATGTAAGTAAGTAAAGTCGTCAGGGTGGCCTGAAGTCAGTATCAGCCAGACAGCAAGGGAGTCTATCCCCTTTACATTAGTGCTAGACCAAGAAGATTGTTTTGGCATCTGAGGTGGAGTGTCACACCTATCATCAGTTCCTCACTTTACTGCACTGATCTCTGTGCTACTCATACGCTGAATTGGTGAGGGCCAGTTTCAAAGCTAGAACCTTGTGGTTCCTTGGCGGACACTCTCCCGACTAAGTTAAACTGGTGTGTAGGCGTTGGTATATCATGTCAAAGTCTCTGCACAGGATACAGTCAGCATATTCTAAACCCCACCAACAGAGCACCTGCACACTTTGTAACCTTCTGTTCGACAATTTAGTTATTTACACATCGCTGAAGGTGTCATGAAGTGAAATACCATTCACTTTAGACTAACACAGCTTAAAGTCAGCAGAGTGGCCTATTGTCGATATCAACCATACAACGAGGGGTCTATCCCCTTTTCGCTAGCGCTAGACCAGGGATATTGTTTTTGCATCTGAGGTGGAGTGCTTACACCTACATTCAGCTCCACACTATACTGCACAGATCCAAGCTGTTCTACTCACGCACTGAGTTGGCAAGGGCCGGTATCAAACCCATCCAAGATGAAAGTTTTTATCATAAACAAGGAAAGGGAAGAAAAATGATATGCTACATAGAAAAAATATGATAAGAAAGAAAGAAAGAAGAGAGATGGGGAAAGATAAAGATAGGGTGAACGCACGGAAGCGATAACGCTAATCTGTTTCTATTGAACATGGTGAAAAGATGAAAGAAAGAAAAATGTGAGAGAGAATTAAATCGAAATTATTATACTTTTTAAATATTGAAGTATTTCGCAATAGCTCTTTAGTAAACATATCAAACGTTGTAATAATTAAATTATCATACTGTGGTATATCCACAGGTCCTGCTATTTCGTATTTCATAGATAAATTGAGTTGGCACGTGCCGGTATTGAATCTACTTAAATAGGACAACTGGTTCAGTTACTGTTTGGTTACGTCAAATTGGATCTAGCCACTTTTAAGTGCTATAATAGGGGATATAAGGCTTTAGTGCAATTCTATAGTTCAAATACAAATCCGATTATGTCAATTTGATTGAATTAATTAAGTGCAAATAGATCCTCTCTATTCGGGACGCAGCTGCGAACCAAAAACGATCGCTAATACAAACCATTATTATTTATGGGCGGAATCAAAGTAAACTAAAAAAAATGTCTTTATCAGATTTCTATCATTCATATACTCTGCCCATTCGTATATAATTGACAAACAAGGGTATCCACATATTTAGATGATACTACAAGTACACTGTTTCTACATGGTTATCACGAGCTGACTTGATGAGTCAGTGGTGGACCAATATTTTACGGTATTATTAGTGGTCTGCTCAATATCAGAGATAGAGCTGTTTATATATATATATATATATATATATATGTGTGTGTGTGTGTGTGTGTGTGTGTGTGTTCATAAAAAATTGCTATAATTTTTTAGTTCTCCTGGAGGTGTCCCTTGAACACCGAAACCTTGGTAGAGAGAAAACTTTTTTCCATAACTATATATATATATAAATATATATATATATATTACATAGAAATTTTTGAACCCTGGTTTTCATACTTTAGCGTATTCACTAGACAAATTCTGTCTGACGATATATATATATATATATATATAATATACCAAGCGTGTTGGTAAATCCTCGCGGTGAGAAAAAAAACAGCAAATAGTTTGATTGTAAAAATATACTACCAAACATCAACCGGGGAGAAAAAAATTTTTGAAAAAAAGAAAAGACCAAGATAGTCGTACCAACAAAAAATAATCTATTGGTACAGTATTTGGCCAAAAGAAAAAACAATTTATATGTATATAAGATAGATATGTATTCATATAACCGCTAGGAGAATAGCTAATAAGTAAAAAGTGCTCAATACCTAAGTAGAGCAAATAATATATATATTATATATATATATATATATATATATATATATAGGAGAGAGAGAGAGAGAGAGAGAGATAGAGAGAAGAAATACAAACCATAAATCAGATATAAGCCTAAAAATATTGAATTTATTGCCAACAGAAATCCGTAACTCTAAGTTTCGTGTGGTGTGCCCAATCATCAGACGGAAAGAAGATGATTTCTGCCCTGTCTAACAAGTAAACTCCAATGATTTAATCGATATATTGATACTCGTGTTCCTTAATTGTACTACCGTTATCATTTTTAACAACCTCCTAATCGTGCAAAATGAAATGCAAAAATGTATATCCTGATTATATGGTGTTGCACTGCAACACCGATGGAAGAAGTATATGGACTTCAAGTTGGGATTTTGTTGAAAAATGAAACTTATTTGATCACAATCAAATCGTGATAGCCATGTAGAAACCGTGTAAGAGTATCTATGGTCAGTCTATGAACTTTTCAGCAGGCCCTCGTAGAGCGAGGAATGAATCCTCCCCAATCTGAGACCCACCCTGTCGGTGGGGCAGTAGAATATATCCGATTGCACCTCTGTAGAGGTGTAAGATCCCCTAATGTTAATGTAATCCCCTTGTTAGCCGTGGGTGGTGACCCGCTATGCTTAAATATGGAACGCTGGTAGCTGAGCAGTCCATGACATGTAATACTTCACTTCGGCCCTTACTTGGGCTAGGTGGGTAGTCTAAGAGGCCTCCTCAGATCAATTGGTTGGTCCCGTCAAGCCCTACCACCTATATGATTGTCCCAACCCTATTGCATGTCCCAATCCTTTTTATCATATATCTTCTAGTAAGCGGTGGTTGGGGGTCTTAATGTCCTGGGTATGACGTTAAACTCTCTCTGATGGTGAAGTTCCAATTCTGGAGCTCTGGGGTGTGTGTGGTACCCTTTCATCCCAGGTCCACTCTGACTCGGAGTGGTAGTACCTATTAGGGTCAAATCTATGGGTTAAATAATAAAAAAGAAATGAGTTTGAAAAAAAATGAGTGCCTATAAAGAATGAATGAAACAAAACGTATTCGGCACAGAATAATCCAATAAGGGTTGACATGCCGTAAAATCCAACCAGCCAACAAACCAATCAATCTGAGACAATCATGTCTTTCCTTTCTTTTTTTTTCTTTTTGCTTCATATATCGAAGCACTTATGGCTAATGTAGACAGTCAACTCACGTTTGCTTGATTGCTGGTCGCTATTGGCTTTAATCAACTTAGCAGAGTGAGAACCCCAAACTTACAATAATTATCTGTCCGCTTCTGTGTCATTTACGATAACAAACTAAATCAACTGAGGATATGGTGTCTATCATAAATGGTTATTAATTGGATTATGCCAATTTTTGTATGTTCAAGTTTTAATGATTCTGGTCGCCATTTTAGGCTTTTATGTATCCTATTGGTAAATCCAATGGTAGAAAAAGGGTGTAGTCTCAGTAGTTGAAAGTCTGTTGTATTCCTTGAAATTCTAGGTGTAACAAGAGTGTACTCCTTGTAGCAGAGAATCCAGTTGTATTCCTTGAAATCCTAGGTGGAACAAGAGTGTACTCCTTGTAGCAGAGAATCCAGTTGTATTCCTTGAAATCATGGTGAACAAGAGTGTACTCCTTGTAGCAGAGAATCCAGTTGTATTCCTTGAAATCATTGGTGTAACAAGAGTGTACTCCTTGTAGCAGAGAATCCAGTTGTATTCCTTGAAATCATTGGTGTAACAAGAGTGTACTCCTTGTAGCAGAGAATCCAGTTGTATTCCTTGAAAATCCTAGGTAGAACAAGAGTGTAGCTCCTTATAGCAAAGAATCCAGCCGTATTCCTGGAAATCCAAGAGTGTAGCTCCTTATAGCAAAGATTCTAGCCGTATTCCTTGAAATCCTAGGTAGAACAATAGTCTAGCTCCTTATAGCAGATAATCCAGTTGTAGTGTTCCTTCAATGAGAAAATCCCGTTAACAACTGATTCTAGGATAGTTGCAAAAGATCATAGATGCTCAAATGCATTTTTGGTCTCGTTTCTGATTGGTTCATTTTATTGGAAATGCCTGCTGCTGCTATTTGGGAAAGTCAATAAATATGAGTGTGAATATTACGTGCATCTTATACCAAGATATTCTAGGGCACCTCACGTGGTGTAATGGTTAGCAAGCTCGCTTCGCAAACCATTGTTAGTGAGTTCGATTCTCATTGGGAGCCCCATACTTCTGGCCTTGTGCCATATCTAAGTTAAGCTTAGTAAATAACTATACCAAGATATTCTAGGGCACCTCACGTGGTGTAATGGTTAGCAAGCTAGACGCGTAGTCCATTGTTAGTGAGTTCGATTCTCACTGGGTGCCCTATAATCTGGCCTTGTGCCACATCTAAGCTAAGCTTAGTAAATAACTATACCAAGATATTCTAGGGCACCTCACGTGGTGTAATGGTTAGCAAGCTCGCTTCGCAGACCATTGTTAGTGAGTTCGATTCTCACTGGGCGCCCCACACTTCTGGCCTTGTGCTATATCTAAGCAAAGCTTAGTAAATAACTATACCAAGATATTTTAGGGCACCTCACGTGGTGTAATGGTTAGCAATCTAAATTCGCAGACCATTGTTAGTGAGTTCGATTCTCACTGGGTGCCCCACACTTCTGGCCTTGTACCACATCTAAGCTACGCTTAGTAAATAACTATACCAAGATATTCTAGGCACCTCACGTGGTGTAATGGTTAGCAATCTAGATTCGCAGACCATTATTAGTGAGTTCGATTCTCACTGGGCGCCCCATATTTCTGGCCTTATGCCGCAGCTAAGCTACGCTTAGTAAATAACTATACCAAGATATTCCAACACAAGTAGCGAAATGGTTACTCGCACAGAAAAAGGAATCGATGAGACGAGTTCAAATTCCGATTGAATTTGCTTTTCATTCCTTTTGTTTTAATAACGTTCATCCATCAACATTGAACGCCCTGTCGACAGAGATTAGAATACACTGAATGTATCCCTTGCAAAGATGTAAGAACACTGCCCCCCCCCCCAAAGAATTCTTGTATCTGTTGGGTCAGTAAAATGGCAATTCCTGTGTATAGAGTAAGTGAGTGAGAGGCTTTCTGTGTTTGGATATACCAATCACGTAATGAGCCCAGAAGTTTTGGCGCAAAAATACCAAAATCCAGGTAGAGAGACCCGGACCAGATCCGAGGAGGCAGCGACTTTAAATCCTCTCCAAGAAATCACCCTAAGATACCCGATATCTTCTCCAGCACGCCGGTAAGTCCCTTAAACTCAACTTTATACACAGGAAGGACTTTATATTGTTATGCATTGTTTTATTTACCCGTTAATAAATTGTTAGAATTAAACTAAGTTTTAATTCATTTATTTGTTGCTGTTAGCATTATAATTAAATAGGGGCCGGGTTAGCTCAGTCGGTAGAGCGTTCGGCTAGAAACCACAATGTTCCTAGTTCGATACCGGTCCTCGCCAACTCAGCATATGAGTAGCACAGGGATCTGTGCGGTAAAGTAAGGAGCTGATGGTAGGTGTGGCGCTCCACCTCAGATGCCAAAAACAATCACCTTGGTCTAGCGCTAGTGAAAAAGGGGATAGACTCCCTCGCTGACTGGCTGATACCGACTTTAGACCGCCCCATCGACTTTACTTACTTACTTACTAACACAATATCTTTTTCAGTTCCAAAAAATAAGCGGGATGGTAAGCACGCATTGTACATTTCTATCTTATTTGCATCTTGTTTTATTTTAGGGAATTTACCTCTCTTCAGCCGACTTGCATTTGGTTGAAGGGGGCCACGGCCAAGAACATTGAAAAATACTGCTGTAGACACTATTAAGCCTGAGCAAAACTTAGTGAAATTCTATTAAGCTCGCTTACGACATAGATGACTGATCACTGACAAACAGCAGGTACTCCAAGGCCTGTATGTTAGAATAAGCAAAACTTGATAAACAAATTGTTATTTTAGTTTTGTCTAACTCAATGCTACGACAGGAGGCTATCAAAAACGGGGTGTCGAGTTCAGCACACTAGGGAATTGTCTGCTTGTGTAGCTTGGTAACCCTAGCGCTTTAGCAAGTATATTTTGTTGTCTAAATATTTAAAAACAAAATACTTCTGACTCATGAGGGAGAAACCAACTTCCGGTAGACGGTTTAAAGAAGTGGGCCTCACAGGCAACAGGCACAACATCTTATTATAGTGGAGACGCGTGGTCTAATGGTTAGAGTCTAAGGAAATAGACTCGTCGACCCGAGTTCAATTCCTGGATGAAGCTGTTTGCATTTCACATGGTGCTAATACCCTTGGGAAAGGTATGAATCCAATTCCCCCTCCAGCTATGGGCAAATAGCAGGGCAGACTGGGCTCTTTAACTATGGCTTGGTGAACAGTCTAGGAGAAGGGAAACTCTGAATTCAAATCTGTTAAACTCCGCTTAAGAAATTGACCTCGTATCGTATCCTGCTCAGGCGGAGGAGTTGGTAAATATATATTATAATGGAAATTCGGTGTCTGTCTGTCTGTAACCGAAACTATATCACTGCCTACGTCACAATACCCTCAAGAAATGCACAAGTTTATTAATGAGTATTTAATTTATAGTCAAAATCATTAATACATAGAATAAAACATTTATTATCGGGATCTCCACGAAAATATCAGTTAGATTTGCCTCAAAACTACACATGTTATTTGTGCATTTAAAATCCTGCAAGTTGTTTTCTATATCACTAATAAATAAAGGTTTACATTATTATATGATGTGGCTAATTTGCATACTGGTTTTAACAAAACCGGGTTTAATAAAGAATTACTTGGAATTATTAATATTTAATAATATCGTTTTATTCTCAAACGTATTAGAATCAATCCTATGAATGATTTTATATAGAAACCAATCAAAATGTAATTAAAATAAATGTAATCTTTTTATATGATTTCTTATTTAGTTCTTAGTTTATTTAATAATCACCGTCAAAATTATACAAAGAAGAAATAAATAACATTCAATAAAAGATAACAACAAATACATTTCAAAAGAAATAGAAACACAAGAAAGAAATGGACACTCAGTGTCTTATACAAATTCTTACCGTGTTGCCTCTTTGACCAACAGAAGTGAAACTAAGTAAGGTTTGTATATGGGCTCTGATTCCCTTAGTCCTCTTACCCATTTCCGCTTAGGGTCTCATAGACCGCATTAAATTAAGGGTCAGCAGCAATTGATAAAATGGGATTAAAAATCAATTAATGTATTCTAAGACTGGATATTGTGGTAGTAGTTAAATTGATAAAAAATGATTATATAGAAATAAAGTATGGCTAACAGGTCAATTTAATGACCGTTACACATGACAAGGAAGAACTTATACAGAGTTGTATGAGCGAAATGTCCTAATATGAAAAAAGTTTTTGCTAGAGAAAATATTGAATATTACTTAATATTAAAAAAGATGAAAGATGAGTTCCTAGAGAAAAAGAGTTATTGGAATTGGAGAAGAACGATAGTTGGTTGAATATCGTTCCCTCGTAAAGAATAAACATGAGAACAATTCATGACCATGTAATAACGATAATATTTTATTACCCGAGCAAACTTAACAGAAGAGAATACAATCATGATTTAACTGACGCTGGTCTGCGTGGAAAGGAAATGCTAACGCCTCGATTTGTGTCATCAGGTTTATTTAATAAACACCTATTAAGGTCCCATATATGGGTTAAATAGATTAAAAAGGAGTTTTGAAAAAAATTGAATACACGAGAAGAATGAATAAAACAAAACGTCTTCGGCATAAAATAACTCAACGAGCCAACCAACAAATAAATATGTAGACATCCGTCAAAGAAAACCTCAGCCTATATTAAATTTAGCATGAACACAGGCAATTTTTTGTATGATGTAACACAAACTTGAATAATTTTGAAATTTCGGACAGTTGTCCTCATCTTTATAGTTCAGGCCGCTGTATCCTTGGGCCTTGAAATTTGTGTTTATACATACAGTCCGAAACATCAAAATTATTCACATCAAGCCTCATCTTAAAAAAAAATATAGATAAATAACAAACCACTATACAAAGTCTGGGTACGTGGAGATTTCACTATTGTATTTATGTTATTTTTCCGAGAAGGCAGATGTGGTAATTTAGCAGTAAATAAAATCATAATATAAACAATTAAATATAAGAAATAATAATTTTACTTTTTTTGCTTTTATTTAAATTAGATAAAAATACTTTACTTTTCTAAATTTATTTATGTTATTTTTTCTACCCAGATCGAATGATGGCTCTGTCTAAATAAGAAAGAATTGAGTTAGTACTCTTAAGTGGATGAGAGGGATGGTCTTAATTAACATTATAATTAAATAAAATTGTTTTGTCTTAAAAGTATGTTAATCCCCATGTACCCAGACTTTGTGGACACCCTGTGCATTTACTGGTCATATTACTGGCACCGTATCATCTGTTCGCTCTCAGCACTGACATTTATTTGGCCTTTTGTTTTTGGGGGGATGAGCACAAATCAGCTGTTGCGGTTACAAATAAATATGTAGACATAAGTCAGAGAAAACCACAGTCTATTTTTAACTAGAAGCGGCTTCCCAGCGACGCCTTGGTATAGTGGAATAACCCTGGTATATAGCTTTGTTAACTTTTGAGATTTACAAATGCTGGACATTTTTAAATAGAATTTCAATGCTATTTCTATGTATATCTTAATTTTTAATCGTCATAATTTTTGTACAAAAGCTGAGATCCAGTGATATTCAATGTGTATATGTATTTAAATTTTGTTAATTGTTTTATTTTCGTAATTTCATCCGGACATGCATGCATACACACCAGTTATCCTTTATATATGTTCTAGAAGTGGCTACCCGGCGTCGCCTGGGTAGAGGAAAAAAAAAATGTAAAAAGTGTGTAATGGTTAGCAAGTTAGTCTTGCAGATCCGTCATTACTGAAAAGCTATCCTCGCAGGATGTCCATAAAATCCCCACGTAAAAAGACCTTATGTTAATCCGGCCTGAAAAAGAAAAAAATTAAATTTACTGTTTTGCGCTTCCATATTGACTTGTTTAATTTTGAGATTCTCAGACATTTTTTTGTAGAATTTTAATGCTATTTTAATTTTTAAATATCTTCGCGAATATAAACCAAATCTTTATCATTTTTGCACAAAAATCTAGACTCAGTAACAGTGAATGTGTATATATATTTACTTTGTCATTAACTGTTTTATTTTCGTAATATCCCCCAGTCATACATACATACATACATACATATATACAGATATGATAGCAGTAAACTTGTGTTCGAGTATTGCCATTGCTTGATAAATTAACGTTTATATCTTTATTAGCCTTCATTGGATGTTTGTTTTGCCGTTTTAGGCTACAGCCAGCCTTCGTGTTAACAAGAACACATAAATGGTAAGATATGTATTGCATATCAAGCTATGCCTGTGCATGAAGCTTTTTTTAAGTGGGAAAAGACTTTGCACAGAACCAATCCCACTCTCAGAGCGACTGCCACACTGAACCAAAAAGAAGAACAAGTCGACATCATTATACGCAGCAGCCACCGCATGTTATATCTTAGTGTTTTTCCTTCTCCTAGACGCTTGCCTTGACAAGGCTGAGGGATGCGTATCTCTAGGTGGTTTTGCTACGCGCCTGGATACCAATCCAGGTATTTCTATGTCCCCACGTATGTATGTAACATACATATATACATACATACACACCAACTGTCTTTTATATGTGTTTAGAAAGATATAGATTTAGAGCGAACAATGGCAAATTTGGGTATGAGGTAACACAAAAGATTCTTGTTGGTTAAATTAGAACGCCAATTGCTTTAATTCAGTATTCTGCAATTACAATAGCTTAGTTTAGTTTTTTACGGCATATCAACCCTTTTAGGGGTATTTAATGCCGAATCACGTCATCTATACATATATAAAGGGCAGTTGTGTGTATATGTATGTCCGGAGGAAACTTCGAAAATAAAACAATTAACGACAAAGTAAATATACACATTAAATATCTCCAGGGCTTGGTTTTTGAGCAAAAATAATCAAGATTTGATTTATATTCGTGAAGATAATTAAAAAATAAAATGTAAATGATAACAGCATGGATTATTTTTTCATTTAATATCTTAGATAGTAGACATTAACATTTCTTTTTAGAGTAGCTGGATCAATGCAAGGTCTATTTTTTTACATAGGGATTTAATTGGGGCATCCCACGAGGATTCAACTAACGATTAAGTAATAATGGATCTGCGGGACTAACTTTTAAAAATTCCCCTCTACCCGGGTAGCCGCTGCTAGTTTTTGTTAAAGGGCTCAGGTTGCTTACAATACCTGCTATTGCTTAAGTTGTCACCAAATTAAGTATTGAACAAGCCTATCGCTGCTTAACGTTGATGATCTAGCGGGAACCAGTACTTTCAGTATGACCTATTGGCGTTTTTGTATGACGGCATATCAACCCTTTCAGGGTCATTTAATGCCGAATCACGTCATTTTTGCTAAAGGACTCAGGTTGCTTACAGTACCTGCTGTTATTAAAATTAATCATCCAATTAAGTATTGAACAGACCAATTGTTGCTCAACTTTGGTGATCTAGATTAGTTTAGATGTGAATAGATTAGATTCAACCATTTTTCACATTACGTAAACGAAAACAGCTTGATAAATTTTGGTCACTATAAGTCTATCGCATTCCCTTCCCGTAAAATGTGGTTAATTTATTCTCAAACATTTTAAACAAATAAGAATATCTTGATATATACAAAATAATAACATTACGAAATAAATTCATAATACAAGATCAGTTTATTAACTTCTCTTCAATTAAGTTTGTGTTATATAGTACCTAAATAATGAGAATGGAATCGTCTATTCTTCCTATAAATAATATCTTACTAAACCTTGGAAAAAAGAAACACCGAGATCTCACGGAACTTGTTAATTCAACCTAACAATTGCTAATTACTCTGTTTACCTTTTATATTTGCTTAGTCAACCTTTTTCCCTATCGTTAATACCCGTTGTGTTTCTTTCTATTATTTATCTGTTAACTTATACTCGAGTTACAACAATTTGCCCAGGCAATAAAATATCTCGCCCAGTCGAATACACCGACTGAACCTCAGCAGAAGAGTAAAATTCCACCTGGAAACACCTTTTGGCCGTGAGTAGCGACGCGTGATGCTGAAGGATGGAATCCTGGTGGCCGAACAGTTCATGACATGTAACACTCCACTGGTCATGTCAAGCCCTTAGCACCTATATGATTGTCCTGGTCCTATGGTTCTTATAGCAACCCCGTCCCTTTTTTATCATACATGTGCTAGAAGGCGGTGGCTGATGGTGTTAGTGTCCTGGGTATTACGTTGAACTGCATTTAATGGTGAAGTTCCACTTCTGGAGCTCTGGAGAGTGTGATGTACCTCTACATTGCCATTACTCCCAGGTCTACCCTGATCCGGAATGTTATTACCTGTTATATACGGGTAAGGGATATATTAGTAGAAGTAGTAATGTGGTACACTCGCATGTAAGTAGGGAAGCTGGTGCGTCGTAGTAGTAATAGTAGTAGGCGTAGTAAGAGTAAGCAATTGTATTTCTACATTGTTCGGTATTTATAGGTGACATCAACCAATCATATTACTTACTGGGTATATGCATATTCATTACACCAGTACCTATTAGGGTCCAATCTATGGGTTAAATAGAAGAAAATGAGTTAACAAAAACAATGTATTCGGCATGTAATAACTCAAAAAGGATTTACATGCCGTAAAATCCAACCAACCAACAAATCGTTATGCTTCTTCCTATTATTTCTCTATTGACTCCTACATAAGAATTGTTCCTATTATTATACAATACGAGTAAACGATATACACAATCAACTATCTTTATTCTACAGTGGCTTCGTAGATCTGATTCATTACCATATATTCCCATATACATTTGTGGTCTAATGGTTAGAGTCATAGGAAATGGACTCATCAACCCGAGTTCAATCCCTGGACGAAGCTGTTTGCATTTCACATAGCGCTAATACCCTTGGAAAAGGTATGAATCCAATCCTCCCTCCAGCTATGGGTAAATAGCAGGGCCGACTGGGCTCTTTAACAATGGCTAGGTATCCAGTCTAGAAGAAGGAAAACTCTGAATTCAAACCTGTTAAACTCCGTTTAAGAAATTGACTTTGTGCCGCATCCTACTCGTGCGGAGGGGTTGGTAAATATATATTCCCATATACACCACTTCTCGTGCAGTGCTTTGTTTGCCCTGTCGCCTGGGGCTGTAGAATACACCGACAGCACCACTGTAAAGGGGTAAGACCCTCCCCCACGGGTAGCGACCAATGATGCTTAAGGATAGAACCTGAGCAGTCCATGACATACAAAACTCCCCCTTAGCCCTTAGGCTACACGGTTGATCGGAGAGCCCCCCCCCCACACCTTCGATCAATCGGCTGGTCACGTCAAGCCCTAGCACCTATATGATTGTCACAACCCTATTGCTCTTATGACAAGTCCCAACCCTTTTATCATATATGTGCTAAAAGGCGGTGGCTGAGGGTCTTATTGTCCTGGGTATGACGTTAAACTGTATCTGATGATGAAGTTCCAGTTCTGGAGCTCTGAGGAATGCGGAGTACCCCTTCATTATCATTACTCCCAGGTCCACTCTGACCCGCGGTGGTTGTATCTGTTAGGGTCCCATCTATGGGTTGAATAGAACAAAGTGAGTTTATAAAAATGTTTTTAAAAATTGAGTTTTAAAATAATTGAGTACCTATCAAGAATGTATAAAACAAAATGTCTTCGGCATAAAATAACCAAAGTAAAGTAAAGTCGTCGGGGTGGCCTAAAGGCGGTATCAGCCAATCAGCGAGGGAGTCTATCCCCTTTTTCACTAGCACTAGACCAAGGTGATTGCTTTTGCATCTGAGGTGGAGCGCCACACGTACCATCAGCTCTTTACTTTATCGCACAGATCCTTGAGCTACTCATACGCTGAGTTGGCGAGGGCCGGTATCGAACTAGGAACCTTGTGGTTCCTAGCCGAACGCTCTACCAACTGAGCTAGGGCGGATTTAGGGCCGGATAGACTCCCTCGCTGTATTGTTGATGCCGACATTAGACCGCTCCGACGACTTTACTTAAAATAACCTAACAAGGGTTAATACACTCGTGAACAGAAAAAATGGGCCAAGATTGAAAGAAGGAAGAAAATAGATTTTTCGATATTTTTCAGGAATTTACTGAAATTTAACTACAAATTCCTATTTTTTAGATCATTAATATTAGAGTATATAATAATTTAGTGGTAAAAATGAGTCCTAAAAAGGTAAAACCGCATCTGGGCGAGGATATGAAAAATCGAATTGCAGGATTAAGGCAGTCTAATATGACTTACAAGCAGATTTTCGATATTTTGAAAAAAGAAAATGTGACATCTCTCTCTGCTGTGAAGCGAATTGGTCAAAGGTTCGAAATCGAAGGTTCAGTAAAAAGGAAATCTGGATCTGGTCGCCCTAGAGCATCCACTGTGAAGGACGACCACAGGCTTAAAATGACTGTTTTGAAGGACCGAAAGAAAACTTATGTTGACCATAGTAAACCATTCAAAACAGCGGATGGAAATTCCATTTCTAGAATGACAATATCTAAACGATTGAAGTAAATGGGATTTTCTTCAAAAAGGTGCACAAAGAAGGCATTATTATCTAAGAAGAACATCAATGATAGAAAGACATTTGTCTCATGTTATGGCAAGAAAGATACAGAATGGTTTAGGAATGTTTTCTGGTCCGATGAATCAAGATTTTGTCTTTTTAGTGATGCTCCCGAACGCTGCATTCGAAGATCCGGAGAAGTATTATCGCCAAGTTGCATAAAAATGACAGTGAAACACGGGAATGGAGGCATAATGGTATGGGGAACTTTTAATGCCGCAGGAGTTGGGGAACTTATTAGATGTGAGGCGTCAATCAATGCAAAGGAATACATTCGAATATTAGAAACAGGACTGTTTCCAAGTATCCAGAAACTGGGAGTATCCCATAACATTATTTTTCAACAGGATAATGCACCTGCACACACCGCTAAAGTCACTAAGAAATGGCTTGCCGATAATTCAATTGATGTGATGTTTTGGCCTGGCCAAAGCCCCGATTTAAACCCAATCGAGAATATTTGGGCCATAATATCTCGTGCATTGACTGGAAGAACTTTTTCGAACAAAGAAAAACTGTGGGAAGCTCTGCAAAATGAATGGAATAGCATCCCCTCTTCACAGTGTTCCAAGTTGGTTGAAAGCATGGTTAAAAGGGTTAATCTTTTAAAGAAATCAAAGGGGAAAGCGATTCCATACTAAGCATTTATTAAAGTAAATGTCTTGTTCTGTGTATATAAGACTCGTTTTTGTTTTTTGTTCAATTGTATTTTGTTTAATTTAGCTTTTTGTACAATAAAATGTATAATACTTGCTTGGCCCATTTATTTTGTTCACGAGTGTATACCGTAAAATCCCACCAACCAACCAACCAACCAATGATTTGTACTTTAGCTAGATATCCTGGGTTTAAGAAGACTTCACTTAGTTCTAACTGGTTTTTTTTTTAATTGTTGGTCATGCCTCTTGGCATCTAAACAATTCTTTTTCGGAGCGACGGGAATCAGAGTAACCCCCCCCCCCCGCGCCGTCGCCGAATAAGACCCCTAACTTTAAACCAGCCATGCTACAATCATGACCGATGAGAAAAAAAAAACTTTCAATTTCAAACGAACATCTGTAAATTGTATAAAACCAGCGCCGTGTCTGAACACGTCATCCCCACACTAAAAAGATCTGTTGTTTTGATTTTTCACCCAGCCCCCCAGTCGCCCCTGTCCCTTACCCCAGCCCCTGCTTGTTAGGTCATCTTTCGAAATGTTGGGGGCTTCGGTTTACTTAATGGGAGATTGAGTGACAGGGGCTGGGTGCTGTCAGTAAAAGAAACCTCATCAGAAAGGAGAGCTCTCTACGTTGCCTGACATTGATGACACTACTTGCGAGCAAGGCTTAGTAACATGGCAGGCAGACTAGTATTTTGTGTGCATTAAAATGTCTGTATACCCAAAGTGCCGAGTTGGTGAGGCTTGATGAAATTAAATCGACAAAATTTAAGAACGTTGGGTTGACACTACTTACGAGCAAGGCTTAGTAACATGGCAGGCAGACTAGTATTTTGTGTGCATTAAAATGTCTGTATACCCAAAGTGCCGGGTTGGTGAGGCTTGATGAAATTAAATCGATAAAATTTAAGAATGCTGGGTTGACACTACTTACGAGCAAGTCTTAACAGCATGGCATACAGGCTCGTCTTTTGTGTGCATTGTATGTTGTTAGCATCCTTCTGTCTACTAAAGACGATGGTGCTGTGTCCAATTTTTCTATTTGCATCTGCACAAGTGGCTGACCAGGCCAACATTTGAATGGCAGTGTATGGTCTACTAACTGCACACAAAGCGTCATTCTTGCAGGTTCTGCTGTTGTCTCTCCTTCCTTTCTGATTCTCTTTGCTTGTGGAGGCTACTTTTCTCTCTGTTTCACTCCTTTTCGTGCCTTGTTTGACATTGAGACACCAGGCCGCTCGGTTTTCTGCCCGACCTCCCATGTGTGGTGTTAATGTGTGCATTACAATGTATATCCAAATTGCTGGTTAGTGAGGCTTGATAAAATGAAAGTCGACCAAGATTAAGAACGTTGGGTTGACAAAATAGAAATGTTTTTTCTACTGGAGAAATTCTGGTAAAAGCTGCGACTTGTCGACAGGGCTTAAAATATATCGAGTGTATCCTCTGCAGGGGGGCAAGAGGAAGTTCTGGATATGACACTAAAAATGAATCTGATGATGAGGCTACATGTTCTGGAGAGCTATGGAGCGTGGAATACCCCTTCATTGTTATATACCCCAGGTCACTCTTATCCAGAGTGGTAGTACCTGTTATGGGTCCCATCTATGGGTAAAAAAAAATGCTTTTTAAAGCTTTTTAACAACATACAAATTACATGTTGCGGTGCATCGGAGTTTGTTTATTTTGTTTACGGCATATCAACTTCTTGGGGTTATTAATGCCGACAAAGTTTCGAATAAATTTCTTCTCGATGGTACTCAATTTTTGGGTTTTTATAAACACCTTTTCTATTTTTATCCATGATGCACCCTACAGATAACTCCACCCGGAGACAGAGATGAGACCTTGGAGTAATGGTGATGAAGGGGTGCTCCAC
This sequence comes from Doryteuthis pealeii, assembly GCA_023376005.1. Lineage (NCBI taxonomy): Eukaryota > Metazoa > Mollusca > Cephalopoda > Myopsida > Loliginidae > Doryteuthis > Doryteuthis pealeii. The sequence continues at coordinate 88,293,833 of CM042143.1, read as the reverse complement.
ATTCCCCACCCTCTCTCTGCTCTCTCTCTCTCTCTCTCTCTTCTCTCTCTCTCTCTCTCTCTCCTCTCCTCTCTCTCTCTCTCTCTCTCTGTTGTAAAACTATTGCAACGGTATATGTATGATTTAAAATCACCTAAGTATTATTTTTTACCATCAAAAATAGTCCCTCTGGCGTATGACAGCTACTGCCTGTAAGTCTCCATCGGATAACCCAATGAGTACTTTTTTTGGAATCTCTCTCTTTTTT
>CM042143.1:88264913-88293486 GCA_023376005.1 Doryteuthis pealeii | reverse complement strand
TAAATAAATTTATAAAAGTAAAGTATTTTTATCTAATTAAACAAAAGCAAAAAAGGAAATTTTATTTCTTAAATTTAATTGTTATGTTATATTTTATTTACTGTAAAGATTAACCATATCTGCCTTCTCGGAAAAATAATCATAAATACAATAGTGAAATCTCCATGTACCAAACTTGTGGACACCCTGTATAGTGGTTGTGTTATTTATCTGTATTTTTTTTAGATGAGGCTTTGATGTTGAAAAATTTTATGTTTCGACTGTTGTGCTCATCTTTTTGTCGGTATGTATAAACACAAATTTTCATAGGCCCGAGGGAGGATACAGAGCCTGAACTATAAAATGAGGACAACTGTCCGAATTTCAAAATTTTAAGTCGTGTTTTACATCATTACAAAAATGCCGTGTGTTCATGCTTAATTTAATATAGGCTGAGTTTTCTTTTGACTGATTCTACATATTTATTTGTGGTTGGTTTGTTGGATACGGATGTCAACCCTCGTTGAGTTATTTTAATGCCGAAGAGTTTTGTTTTATTCATTTCTTCTCGTGTATTCAATTTTTTCAAACTCATTTAAACAGATTTTGTAAACTCATCTTTTTAATCTATTTAACCATATATGGGACCTTAAGTTAGGAAGTGCGTGGTATGTAATGGTTAATGTCAGTGGAAGGACTCGTCGCTCCGAGTTCACATCCTGACGTGGGTAATGCATTTCACTTAGCGCTAGACCTTGGGAAAGTATGAATCCCACTCTCCCTCCAGTTATGATAAATAGCAGCAGACGGACTCTTTACCATGGCTAGGACCAAGTTATTAGGGAGAAGGAAAACTCTGAATTTAAACTGTTCAACTCCGCTTAGAAATTGACCTGTGTCGTATCCTGCTCGTGCGGAGAGTTGGTAAATATTATATATGGACCTTAATAGTGTTTATAAAATGAAAAACTGATGGACACAAATCGAGGCGTAGTTTTCTGCCACGCCGACCAGCGCAATTAAATCATGCTTGTATTCTCTTCTGTTAAGTTTGCTCGTGTAATAAAAATTCTCCTTTATTACATGGGTCATGAATTGTTTTTCATGTTATTCTACGGGAACGCATATTCAACAACTTCGTTCTTCTCCATTCCAATAACTCTCTTCTCTCGGAACTTAGATTACTGCTAGTCAAATCCTTAGCAAACATTTTCATCTTTTTAATATTAAGTAATATTCAATTTTCTCTAGCAAAACTCTTTTCATATTAGACATTTCGCTCATACAACTCTGTATAAGTATCTTCCTTGTCATATGTAACGGTCATTAAATCAACCTGTTAGCGATACTTTATTCTATATAATCATTTATCAATTTAACTACCCACCACTATTCCAGTATTAGAATAGATTAATTGATTTTATTAAATCCCATTTTATCAATTGTTGCTGAGCCCTAAAATTTATACGTCTATGAGACTCCAAGTGGAAATAGGTAAGGATCAGAGCCCATATACAAACCTTACTTAGTTTCACTACTGGTCAAAGAGGCAACACGGAACAATTTGTATAAGACATTGAGTGTTCCATTTCTTTTCTTGTGTTTCATTTTTTTGAAAGTATTTGTTGTTATCTTTTGAATGTATTTATTTCTTCTTTGTATAATTTTGACGGTGATTATTAATAAACTAAGCTAAAAGAAATCATAAAAAAAGATTACATTATTTTAATTACATTTTGATTGTTTCTATATAAAATCATTCATAGGATTGATTCTAATATGTTTTGAGAAAAAACGATATTATTAGATATCAATAATTCCAAGTATTCTTTATTAAACCCGGTTTTATTAAAACCAGTATGCAAATTAGCCAACACATCATATAATAATGTAAACCTTTTTATTAGTGATATAGAAAAAACTTTGCAGGTTTAAAATGCACAAATAACATGGGTAGTTTTGAGGCAAATCTAACTGATATTTTTTCGTGGAGATCCCGATAATAAATGTTTTATTCTATGTATTAATGATTTTGACTATAAATTAAAATACTCATTAATAAACTTGTGCATTTTTGAGGGTTGTGACGTAGGCAGTGATATAGTTTCGGTTACAGACAGAGCACCGAATCTCCATTTATAATATATATTTACCAACTCCTCGTCCTGAGCAGGATACGATACGAGGTCAATTTCTTAAGCGGAGTTTAACAGGTTTGAATTCAGAGTTTCCCTTCTCCTAGACTGCTTTACCCAAGCCATAGTTAAAGAGCCCAGTCTGCGCTGCTATTGCCATAGCTGGAGGGGAATTGGATTCATACCTTTCCCAAGGTATAAGCACCATGTGAAATGCAAACAGCTTCATCCAGGAATTTGAACTCGGGGTCGACGATCTATTTTCCTTTAGACTCTAACCATTTAGACACCGCGTCTCCACTATAATAAGATTTGTGTATTGCCTGTGAGGCCCACTTCTTTTAAACCGTTCTACCGGAAGTTGGTTCTCCTCATGAGTCAGAGTAGTATTTTTGTTTTTTAAATATTTAGACAACAAAATATACTTGCTAAAGCGCTAGGGTTACAAGCTACACAAGCAGACAATTCCCTAGTGTGCTGAACTCGACACCCCGTTTTGATAGCCCCTGTTCGTAGCATTGAGTTAGACAAAACTAAAATAACAATTTGTTTATCAAGTTTTGCTTATTCTACATACAGGCCTTGGAGTACCTGCTGTTTGTCAGTGATCAGTCATCTATGTCGTAAGCGAGCTTAATAGAATTTCACTAAGTTTTGCTCAGCTTAATAGTGTCTACAGCAGTATTTTTCAATGTTCTTGGCCGTGGGCCCCTTCAACCAAAATGCAAGTCGGCTGAAGAGAGGTAAATTCCCTCAAATAAAACAAGATGCAAATAAGATAGGAAATGTACAATGCGTGCTTACCATCCCCGCTTATTTTTTGGAACTGAAAAAGATATTGTGTAGTAATAAGTAAGTAAAGTCGATGGGGCGGTCTAAAGTCGGTATCAGCCAGACAGCGAGGGAGTCTATCCCCTTTTCACTAGCGCTAGACCAAGTGATTGTTTTGGCATCTGAGGTGGAGCGCCATACCTACCATCAGCTCCTTACTTACCGCACAGATCCCTGTGCTACTCATATGCTGAGTTGGCGAGGACCGGTATCGAACTAGGAACATTGTGGTTTCTAGCCGAACGCTCTACCGACTGAGCTAACCCGGCCCCTATTTAATATATAATGCTAACAGCAACAAATAAATGAATTAAAACTTAGTTTTAATTTAACAATTTATTAACGGGGTAAAAACAATGAGTAACAATATAAAGTCCTTCCTGTGTATAAAAGTTGAGTTTTAAGGGACTTACCGCGCGGTGCTGGAGAAGATATCGGTATCTTAGGGTGATTTCTTGGAGAGGATTTAAAGTCGCTGCCTCTCAGATCTGGTCCGGGTCTCTCTACCTGTGTTTTTGGTATTTGCGCCAAACTTTCTGGCTCATTATGTGATTGGTATATCCAAACACAGAAAGCCTCTCCACTCACTTACTCTATAACAGGAATTGCCATTTTACTGACCCAACAGATACAAGAATTCTTTGGTGGGGGGGGGGATGCATCTTACACCTTTGCAAGGATACATTCAGTGTATTCTAATCTCTGTCGACAGGGCGTTCAATGTTGATGGATATGAACGTTATTAAAACAAAGGAATGAAAAGCAAATTCAATCGGAATTTGAACTCGTCTCATCGATTCCTTTTCTGTGCGGTAACCATTTCGCTACTTGTGTTGGAATATCTTGGTATAGTTATTTACTAAGCGTAGCTTAGCTGCGGCATAAGGCCAGAAATATGGGGCGCCCAGTGAGAATCGAACTCACTAATAATGGTCTGCGAATCTAGATTGCTAACCATTACACCACGTGAGGTGCCCTAGAATATCTTGGTATAGTTATTTACTAAGCGTAGCTTAGATGTGGTACAAGGCCAGAAGTGTGGGGCACCCAGTGAGAATCGAACTCACTAACAATGGTCTGCGAATCTAGATTGCTAACCATTACACCACGTGAGGTGCCCTAGAATATCTTGGTATAGTTATTTACTAAGCTTAGCTTAGATGTGGCACAAGGCCAGATTATAGGGCACCCAGTGAGAATCGAACTCACTAACAATGGACTACGCGTCTAGCTTGCTAACCATTACACCACGTGAGGTGCCCTAGAATATCTTGGTATAAGATGCACGTAATGTTCACACTCATATTTATTGACTTTCCCAAATAGCAGCAGCAGGCATTTCCAATAAAATGAACCAATCAGAAACGAGACCAAAAATGCATTTGAGCATCTATGATCTTTTGCAACTATCCTAGAATCAGTTGTTAACGGGATTTTCTCATTGAAGGAACACTACAACTGGATTATCTGCTATAAGGAACTAGACTATTGTTCTACCTAGGATTTCAAGGAATACGGCTAGAATCTTTGCTATAAGGAGCTACACTCTTGGATTTCCAGGAATACGGCTGGATTCTTTGCTATAAAGGAGCTACACTCTTGTTCTACCTAGATTTCAAAGGAATACAACTGGATTCTCTGCTGACAAGGAGTACACTCTTGTTCTATGATTTCAAGGACTACAACTGGATGCTCAAGGAGAGGAACTGGACTGCTAGGATTCAAGGATTCTCTGCTACAAGGAGTACACTCTTGTTCCACCTAGATTTCAAGGAATACAACTGGATTCTCTGCTACAAGGAGTACACTTTTAGATTTCAAGGAATACAACTGGATTCTCTGCTACAAGGAGTACACTCTTGTTACACCTTTCAAGGAATACAAACTGGATTCTCTGCTACAAGGAGTACACTCTTGTTCCACTAGATTTCAAGAATACCAACTGGACTAAAGGAGTACACTCTGTTACACCTAGAATTTCAAGGATACAACAGACTTTCAACTACTGAGACTACACCCTTTTTTTCTACCATTGGATTTACCAATAGGACGACAAAAGCCTAAAATGGCGACCAGAATCATTAAAACTTGAACATACAAAAATTGCATAATCCAATTAATAACCATTTATGATAGACACCATATCCTCAGTTGATTTAGTTTGTTATCGTAAATGACACAGAAGCGGACAGATAATTATTGTAAGTTTGGGGTTCTCACTCTGCTAAGTTGATTAAAGCCAATAGCGACCAGCAATCAAGCAAACGTGAGTTGACTGTCTACATTAGCCATAAGTGCTTCGATATATGAAGCAAAAAGAAAAAAAAAAGAAAGGAAAGACATGATTGTCTCAGATTGATTGGTTTGTTGGCTGGTTGGATTTTACGGCATGTCAACCCTTATTGGATATTCTGTGCCGAATACGTTTTGTTTCATTCATTCTTTATAGGCACTTCATTTTTCAAACTCATTTCTTTTTTATTATTTAACCCATAGATTTGACCCTAATAGGTACTACCACTCCGAGTCAGAGTGGACCTGGGATGAAAAGGTACCACACACACCCCAGAGCTCCAGAATTGGAACTTCACCATCAGAGAGAGTTTAACGTCATACCCAGGACATTAAGACCCCCCAACCACCGCTTACTAGAAGATATATGATAAAAAGGATTGGGACATGCAATAGGTTGGGACAATCATATAGGTGGTAGGGCTTGACGGGGACCAACCAATTGATCTGAGGAGGCCTCTTAGACTACCCACCTAGCCCAAGTAAGGGCCGAAGTGAAGTATTACATGTCATGGACTGCTCAGCTACCAGCGTTCCATATTTAAGCATAACGGGTCGCCATCCACGGCTAACAAGGGGATTACATTAACATTAGGGGATCTTACACCTCTACAGGGTGCATCGGATATATTCTACAGCCCCACCGACAGGGTGGGTCTCAGATTGGGGAGGATTCATTCCTCGCTCTACGAGGGGCCTGCTGAAAAGTTCATAGACTGACCAAGATACTCTTACACGGTTTCTGCATGGCTATCACGATTTGATTGTGATCAAATAAGTTTCATTTTTCAACAAAATCCCAACTTGAAGTCCAACACTTCTTTCCATCGGTGTTACAGTGCAACACCAGATAATCAGGATATACATTTTGCATTTCATTTTGCACGGATTAGGAGGTTGTTAAAATGATAACGGTAGTACAATTAAGGAACACGAGTATCAATATATCGATTAAATCATTGGAGTTTACTGTTTAGACAGGGCAGAAATTCATCTTCTTTCCGTCTGATGAATGGGCACACCACACGAAACTTAGAGTTATCTATTTTCTGTTTGGTAATATATATTATATATTATGCTCTACTTAGGTATTGAGCACTTTTTACTTATTAGCTATTCTCCTAGCGGTTATATGAATACATATCTATCTTATATACATATAAATTGTTTTTTCTTTTGGCCAAATACTGTACCAATAGATTATTTTTTTGTTGGTACGACTATCTTTGGTCTTTTCCTTTTTTTCAAAAATTTTTTTCTCCCCGGTTGATGTTTGGTAGTATATTTTTACAATCAAACTATTTGCTGTTTTTTTTTTCTCACGCGAGGGATTTACCAACACGCTTAGTATATATTATATATTATATATATATATATATATATATATATCGTCAGACAGAATTTGTCTAGTGAATACGCTAAAGTATGAAAACAGGTCTCCCAAAAATTTCATATTAAAATATTTATATATAATATATATATATATATTTATATATAGTTATATAAAAAAAAGTTTTCTCTCTACCAAGGTTTCGGTGTTCAAGGGACACCTCCAGGAGAACTAAAAAATTATAGCAATTTTTTTTATGAACACCACCACACACCCCACAACATATATATATATATATATATATATATATATATAAACAGCTCTATCTCTGATATTGAGCAGACCACTAATAATACCGTAAAATATTGGTCCACCACTGACTCATTAAGTCAGCTCGTGATAACCATGTAGAAACCGTGTACTTGTAGTATCATCTAAATATTGAATACCCTTGTTTGTCAATTATATACGAATGGGCAGAGTATATGAATGATAGAAATCTGATAAAGACATTTTTTTTAGTTTACTTTGATTCCGCCCATAAATAATAATGGTTTGTATTAGCGATCGTTTTTGGTTCGCAGCTGCGTCCCGAATAGAGAGGATCTATTTGCACTTAATTAATTCAATCAAATTGACATAATCGGATTTGTATTTTGAACTATAGAATTGCACTAAAGCCTTATATCCCTATTATAGCACTTAAAGTGGCTAGATCCAATTTGACGTAACCAAACAGTAACTGAACCAGTTGTCCTATTTAAGTAGATTCAATACCGGCACGTGCCAACTCAATTTATCTATGAAATACGAAATAGCAGGACCTGTGGATATACCACAGTATGATAATTTAATTATTACAACGTTTGATATGTTTACTAAAGAGCTATTGCGAAATACTTCAATATTTAAAAAGTATAATAATTTCGATTTAATTCTCTCTCACATTTTTCTCTCTTTCATCTTTTCACCATGTTCAATAGAAACAGATTAGCGTTATCGCTTCCGTGCGTTCACCCTATCTTTATCTTTCCCCATCTCTCTTCTTTCTTTCTTTCTTATTATATTTTTCTATGTAGCATATCATTTTTCTTCCCTTTCCTTGTTTATGATAAAAACTTTCATCTTGGATGGGTTGATACCGGCCCTTGCCAACTCAGTGCGTGAGTACAACAGCTTGGATCTGCACGTATAGTGTGGGAGCTGAATGTAGGTGTAAGCACTCCACCTCAGATGCAAAAACAATATCCCTGGTCTAGCGCTAGCGAAAAGGGGATAGACTCCCTCGTTGTATGGTTGATACGACAATAGGCCACTCTGCTGACTTTAAGCTGTGTTAGTCTAAAGTGAATGGTATTTCACTTCATGACACCTTCAGCGATGTGTAAATAACTAAAATGTCGAACAGAAGGTTACAAAGTGTGCAGGTGCTCTGTTGGTGGGGTTTAGAATATGCTGACTGTATCCTGTGCAGAGACTTTGACATGATATACCAACGCCTACACACCAGTTTAACTTAGTCGGGAGAGTGTCCGCCAAGGAACCACAAGGTTCTAGCTTTGAAACTGGCCCTCACCAATTCAGCGTATGAGTAGCACAGAGATCAGTGCAGTAAAGTGAGGAACTGATGATAGGTGTGACACTCCACCTCAGATGCCAAAACAATCTTCTTAGTCTAGCACTAATGTAAAGGGGATAGACTCCCTTGCTGTCTGTCTGCTGATACTGACTTCAGGCCACCCTGACGACTTTACTTACTTACATAAAAGCAGGATGTGACACAAGGTCAATTTTTAAGCAGGTTCAAATTCAGAGTTTTTCTTTCTCCTAAATCAGTTGCAATACCAGGCTTAAAGAGCTCAGTCTGACCTAATATTTACCCATAGCTGGAAGGAGAACAGTTTGGTTCATATGTTTCCCAAGAGTATTAGCGTTATGTGAAATGCAACCAGACTCATCCAGGATTGAACTCATTTTGCTATGTCTATTACCTATGATGATAACCATTACACCACATGTGCCTTCATTATTTATTTTGAACGAAAACTCTGCATTGTTTAGAATTGGTTTATAGCACAAAATATTTTAATTTTGCAAAAAAATAGTTGTTTTGAGGCTATTCAAAATGGCAGCAAATTAAGCAGTGCTCCAGACGTGTAACGTACTGGGTTTTCATTTCTTATAAATGGAGTCATTTCTTCATGTGTGAAAATGACTCTTAAATCAAAATCCCGGGTAACTCTGTGCTGGCTTTTAAAAATAAATTCGGGTGCAAGTCTTTTTGTCCCTCATGGCAAGCCCCAACCCCTTTTTATCATATGGGCGCTAGAAGGCAGTGGCTGAGGGTCTACATGTCCTGGGAATGACGTTAAACTCTATCTGATGGTGAGGTTCCAGTTTTGGAGGTTTGGGGAATGTGGAGCACCCCTTCATCACCATTGCTCACTGGTCCACTCTGACCCAGAGTGGTAGTACCTGTTAGGGTTCCATCTATGGGTTAAATAGAAAGATGTATTTATAAAAAAATTGTATTATCCATTAAGAATTAATCTATTTCAAAACTTCATTGGCATTGAGTGACCCACTGAGGTTGATATGCCATAAAACAAAATCAAACCAAAGTCTTTTTGTCAACAAGTTTATTGTCCTCCAATTGTCCTATAGTAATCAGCCACACAGAGAGAGATAGGGAGATGTTTATAATAACAGAATTGGCATGATTGAGTTAGTAAACTTATCATGTTCAAATAACAGAGGTTTGTCATCAAATTTTTGGTGGCTGTGATAACCATTACACCATAAGTGCCTTTAATTTTAAAAGTAGTTAAAAAAAGCACCCTATCATTGCATGTATTTCCCTGAAAGGAAGACCTATCTGCAAAATAAGACCTAGCATAATTTTTCAGGGTGATTTTGATATAAGCTCTCCCCTTAAAATAAGCCTTAGTTGAGATTGTGGCGTTATTTTCGTATTTGCCTGGAGAGTTGTCTGCCCGTTTAGTTTCGCTGGTTCCCGCTAGGGGCCTCGGGTGTATTTAAGCGGCTGATTTGAATTTCTCTTTCTCTCTTTGCCTGCCGAACTACGAGACACTATGGGTTAGACTCTGGTCTACCCCCTTCTCGTTGGGGCTTTGGCCCCCCCTTACATTACTGTAAGTGATTTATACAGCATGGACTATTCCTAGTCTAATGTCTGTTGCTTTTATGTTTATCCTTTTACATGTAACTCTGTATTACTTATGTATGTATGTTCATGTACACCTCTATGTATTATGTACCGTTTATTCTGTGCTGTATATAAAATGTTTTGTCTATCAACCTTTGTCGGAGTTTTATCTTCAAGTATTATCACTATGAATCTTACAAGATCATCAGAAAGATGAAAGAAATAAACATTAACAGGCTACCTGGCTAAGAACTTCACATTGCTCGGCATGAGAGAGTAGGAATGAAAATTCTACAAGAAATTGAGTCATACAAAAAGTCTGCAGGAATTTTGGAATCCAGTGACTTGCAGAACAATAACATTCCAGAGGATGATAGGATTATTTTTGAATGAATTGTCATTCAGGATGTTTTTGAATAAAAGAATATGTTAATCTATACACATTTAAAGGGCAGTTTGTGTGTATGTATATATGTATGTATGTAAGGAGGAAACTATGAAAATAAAACAATTAATGACAAAGTAAATATATACATATACATGTTCACTATCACCAGATCTTGCTTTTTGAGCAAAAATAATGAAGATTTGATTTATATTTACAAAGATAATTAAAAAATAAGATTTAAATAGCAACAGCATGGATTTTTCTTTGCCTTTGATATTTTAAATAGGAGACATTAATTTTTTTCAGTGTCTGTGCACTTTTTTTTTTCTGACGCCTCACCAAGCCGGATCAATGCAAAGTCTTTTTTACTTGGGGATTTTAACGGGGAATCCTGCGAGTATCAAATTTGGGATTTAGTAATAATGGATCTGTGAGACTAACATTTTTGCTCCCCTCTACCCAGACGTCGCCGGGTAGATTTTTTTTCTTTTATTTAGAAATTTCTTTTCTTTTATTTAGAAATTTCGTAATTTTCTACTTTGTAATGTCATTTTTCAATATATCAAGAATAAGACACCCCCCCCCAAAAAAAAATAAGCCCTAGTGTTATATTTCAGAGTGAAAATTAATATAAGCCCTGTCTTATTTGGGGTGAAACAGGGTATTATGAATAGGAGGTTGATTACTGATAACTCAAACTGTAAAGTCAGAAGATAAATTTTTGGTAAGCAGCAGTTAAAACTACCCTCATAACCCCAGCCCCACCCCCAACATTTCATGGCACCGGTATTTATTTGGCTCCCCATGAGGCCAAAATGTGGCACAATGTCGTTTAATGTTGGGTTACCCGGCAGGAAGTGAGCATCCCGTGGGGCATTTTATGGCAGGTATATATTGTGCATTGCTGGTAGATGAGTTATTTATATCCAGGTCTGTGAGTGTGTGAGGGGGGATAAGAGTGCATTGTCAGCTGCTCGAGACTGGAGTGACAAAGAGAGCAAAGGGCAACCAAAGAGTTTTTTGCGGGTAAAATGTAACAATGGCTCAAAGTTTATTATAAAAATGAATTGAAGAAAATATAAAATGTAATTTCTCAAAACATGTGAATGTAAATACAAATGATAATGATCAAATTTCAAGAAGAAATAAAATTTGCATCAAAAAAGTTTTAATCCTTTCATTTGAAATTCTGATTATAGCCAACATTTCGTTTGTTTTGTTTGATGGCATATCAACCCTTTTTGGGTCATTTAATGCCAAAACACATCATTTTGATAAACATTTCTATCTTTCAAGATCTTAATATCTTCAAATTGGTATAAATAATTTTCATTAATTTCATTTGGTTTGGTTTGTTTGTTTTACGGCGTATCAACTCTTTTTGGGTTATTTAATGGCGAAACATGTCATTTTAATGAAAGTTTCTATCTTTCAAGTCCTTAATATCTTCAAAGTGGTATAAATAATTTTCATTAACTTCATTTGGTTTGGTTTGTTTAATGGTATAATAACCCTGTGGGTTATTTAAAGCCAAAAGCTGTTAGAGTGTGAGATAAAAGTTGGTACTTAAGTTTCCTTTACAGGTGTAATTTTTGTAAATGTATTTCGTGGATGTATTTTATATCTGATTCGATATATTTTTATTTCTCTCAAGAAGGATAAAATATCATCCATGTTAGTATTCTCAAACAGATCCATCATATTATTTGCATTGAAATATTTCTTTCTGTTTGGAGCGAAAACTGCACACACAATGAGGAAATGTTTGGCAGTGTAGGGTGTTTGGTATGTCCCGCACGTGATTGAATTTCCTGCTTGAGCATAAAAGAGTATGCATGATTTGTATGGCCAATGCACAACCGAGCCAGTATTACTTCTTCCCATCAGAATTTTCTATATCCCAGCTTCCATTCTCCTATTGTTGGCTTAATTGATGCACTACTAGTACTATTCCAATGTTGTTGCCATTTTTGCTTGATAAATCTTATTTGGTTCTTTAGATCTGTATGTAAATGCAAGATAATTATCTCCCTTGTTTTGTTCGGCCATCCTATTGCATGGGTACAGGCACCGTTTGACACCGGTAAAAGTCACATGTTTGCGTGGCGCTGGTTTTGAATTCTTTTAGCAGCAGGATTTGAGGCGACAAGAAGGTAAATACATGCTTGGAACTTTTCCTCCTCTTTTCGATTTTATTAGTTGTATATTAGAGAAACTACATAGCCCTTTGTATTCTATTGTAGTTTCACGTTGAAGACCAGTTGCGAAACAGGAGGATAGGTGACAACTCCCGTATTTACCCAAATAAAAGTGTCTTCAGCAGTCGGACTCTGTCATTACTCATTTCCTAGCTGGGGCGGCTGTCATACTGTATATGAGACCTTGGAGTTTGGGTCAATTTCTTTATTCAATACATTTTGCAGCTGAATCAGCTTTGTCATTTCCTGTTATTTCTACATATCTTGGGATCCATTGCATCACAACTTCTTTTGACTTGATAGTGAATTTAGTTTACATAGTAACCTGACTATTAATGGGTTGTCAAGTGTTTTGTTTTTTAGTGTAACTAGCAAATATATGCACCCTACGGGTGCAAGTATTTTAGTTTTAATTTAATGAAATATCGTATAAAATTAGAAAGTCTAATAAGAAGGCAGATAAAAAGATATGTAACAGAGTGGGGGTATAATAGAAAAATAGAAATGAAACTTACTCTTCCATCACTCCCGTCTTTCATTACTGAATTTTACTTATTTAACTATTTAGTTAAATTAGGAAATAAAGAATAAAATGACAGTTATTTTTTCTTGTTAATGGATTTCATTTAAGATTCATTGAAGAGATTTTTGCTTATATTCATTAAAATAAAACCAAACAATTAAAAATCAATAATACTAAGCACATATTTAATAAAATCACATTTTTAATATCAATATGCAAATTAGCCTTCCCATTCACACTGTAAACCGCTATTTTTTGTATATATAAATACAATTGCATGTTATTTGTATGTAGATATGGACAACACTAATAAAAAGGTGAAGCAATTTTATTAATAATTGAGGTTTAAATATAAATAAAATCATGGAGAATGTGATATAAATAATGAAGGGAATTGTGACTTGAGTAGTAATATAGTTTCGGTTACAGACAGAAAAACACACAATCTCCATTATAATAAGATTAGTACAAATAATGAATCAGAAAATATTATAAATTTTTGGTTTGTATTTATTGAAATAATTCTAAGTGCTAGATCTATAGCACATGCTTCAGCATTGAAGATAGACATTTCACTTTTCATGTCTGTAGTCAAGGCACATTGTCTGCAGATGTTTATATTATAATTAAATCCTGCATTGCAATATAAAAGGATATTCAAATGTAAGTTCTTTTCATTTGCTTGTTTTGTTTTACAGCATATCAACCTTTTTTGGGTCATTTAAATCTTTGCTTACCAAATTTCTCTGTACTAAATTCTTTTGGTATTATTTCTTGGAATCAGACACATAGCCTAGTGGATAAAGAAGTTAGGTTAAGACAGTTCTAAGTGACATTTATCTCTAGACTGCAGGTTCAATCCTGGTCAGGGGCAACAGTAACATAGAATAATAATTAGCACAGCTTAACACCTGTACCCCAGCTACGGTTAGCGGAATGAGAACAGGATACCCTGTGGACTGAATAAAGTTCCGTGATGGCTCCTGATTATGACAAGAAGGTTCCAGAGTCTGACAAAGAAAAATACCTGAAGAAGGTGGAGAGCACATCGGCTAAAACATTGTACAGATAACAATGAAGATGAGGACAATAGTCCAAATAATACTAATTCTTTTGGTATTTTTACCTGAATGATAGGATCTTTCAAAGTTCACTATTTATTCATCTCAGAACTCATTCTATTCAAATAAAGTCCTATTAGTATTGTAATCTGAATCCTTCTGCTCAATTATAATGAACTAACCATCACTTTTTGTACTTTGCTCGGGTGTGGTATGTGCGGTGATGGGAGAGCTGCTATGAGTGGTTTAAAGTAGGCAAAGAGTTAATGCCAGACCAAGTCTTGGTTTGAAAATCTCATAAATGAGAAACTGTTACCAAGTGCTGTTGACGTCATGTCTTCACTACTCTAACCTATTGTATCATTGATACATGCTTTATTAATGATACTGAGCACCCTTTGCTTATAAATATAGCAAACTATATTCCCTCTGTCTCTCTCTCATATATATATATATATATATATATATATATATATATATTTAGTAGAGATATGTGGAACACAGGAACAAAACTCAGACAAGCATATGTAGGAATATATTTCGCTTGTCTGAGTTTTGTTCCTGTGTTCCACATATCTCTACTACATTCTCTCAGATTTACTCCAATCCTTCTTCCTCATATATATATATATATATATATATATATATATATATATATATATATGTGTGTGTGTGTGTGTGTGTCCATAATACATATCACAGTGAAATTTTTCTTAGAACGATACATTTTCCAGTCCAACTTGCATTGGAATGAAAATCTTGAGAGGGGAGGGTGTCATCTTGAATATCATTTTTAAGCCTCCGAATTCTTGATATAATGAAGGTAACTATAAAATGCTAATTAGAATTATTCACTCCTTTCTAAATAGAAGCATCAATATCTTCATGGACAGCTGTTAACTATGAAATGCTAATTAGAATCCTTGATGCTTTAAAAAAAAATAGAAGCATCAATATCATTATGGACAGCTGTTAACTATGAAATGCTAATTAGAATCCTTCACCCCTTCCTAAATAGAAGCATCAATATCATCATGGACAGCTGTTAACTATGAAATGCTAATTAGAATCCTTCACCCCTTCCTAAATAGAAGCATCAATATCATCATGGACAGCAGTTAACTATAAAGTGCTAATTAGAATCCTTCACTCCTTCCTAAATAGGAGCATCAATATCATCATGGACAGCTGTTAACTATAAAGTGCTAATTGGAATCCATCACTCCTTCCTAAATAGAAGCATCAATATCATCATGGACAGCTGTTATATATTTGAGAACCCAAGAGATTCATGGCTCATCTAGTCTCTTCTAGAAACAGTCATGGTAATTCACCGTATGTCAAGTGGTCTGATGTTGAAGTCCTAAAAGGATACAGCACTTTCTAGACGCACATCAAAGTAGTCTGTGTTTTGTTATCGATGAGGTACTAATAGGGTTTTTATACATTTTTTATGCCATTGTAGCTGAGAGTACTCTCTAGAGAGGTTAATAAACTCTTATCATAGACAAAGAAGGAAATGAGGTTAGATACTGGAGGCTTTTTATCATTAAATCATGTGTGACCTTTTATAAAAGCTTTCATATTCATCTGCACTAATTGACTGTCTAAAGAATTCAGTAAAGTTTTAGTAGTAAGTATATTTGAAACTGTTGGAAACCCAAGTGTGAAGATTATTCCTGATAATTCTAGAATTAAGTAGAATAACAGGTTCTTAGAATTACCATTATTATGCCAGTTGATTTGATTCACAGAGAAAAGAGAGAAACAGGTTGAATGGTAATAAAATGTTTTTTATAATGTCATCTACTGTTAAACAGCATAATTTTATATTACACATCTCTTATACTGTATATGATTTCAGCTTAAATTTGAGATAACCGATTGTCATTACTAGCTGAAAAATTTCCCTATTGAAAAAGAGGTCAGATTGTACAAACTGATAATATTTATCTTTATAGGAAATGGACTCAGTGATACGGGTTCAAATCTTGAACAAGGCTGTTTGCATTTCCCATGGGTAATATTCAACAATGTATCAAATAAGTAAAAAAAAAAGTAAAGTATACGGGGCGACCTAAAGTTGATATCAGCCAGTCAGCGAGAGAGTCTATCCCCTTTTCAATAACGCTAGACCAAGGAGATTGTTTTAGTATCTGAGGTGGAGGGCCACACCTACCATCAGCTCCTTACTTTACTGCACAGATCCCTGTGCTACTTCATATGCTGAGTTGATGCAGACCGGTATCGAACTAGGAACCTTGTGGTTTCTAGCCGAACGCTCTACCAACTGAGCTAACCCGGCCCCTTGAATCGTGTATCAAATAGGAAGATTGAATTAAAATGATATGCGAGATAAACACATTTTATTTCTCTGAATTTTTGAGATGAGGCTTGAGAATTAGGATTATTTGGATTATTTGGACTATTGTCCTCATCTTCATTGTTATCTGTACAACATTTTGGCCGATGTGCCCTCCAGCCTTCTTCAGGTATTTCTTGTCGGACTCAGGAACCTTCTCGGATTCAGGAACCTTCTTGTTGTAATCAGGAGCCATCACGGAACTTTGAACCTAACCCTTTATTCAGTCCATGGGGGTATCCTGTTCTCATTCTGCTAAACATAGCTGCGGTACAGGTGTTAAGCTGTATTAATTATTATTCTATGTTACACCTGTATCCCAGCTATGGTTAGCGGAATGAGAACAGGATACCCCCATGGACTGAATAAAGGGTTAGGTTCAAAGTTCTGTGATGGCTCCAGATTTACCAAACATACACCAAGATATCCAAATAAAGCGCTGAAACTGAAGCACGTTGGGTCCAGACACACATAAAAGCAAAATGGTTGGAAGATGATAAACATGATATGATTATATTCATGCCCCATCCCCTCAAACCTTTCTGTGCATGTGTATGTTTTGTTTTAATGCCCCTCCCTCCAAGATATTGTGCTCTTTAGTCCATCCCTGAGAAATCTTTCAGGGATTTCTTGAAACAACAACAAAACAAAAAAAAATATTTGTTATGCATTTTGAAAAGTGAACAAAGAATGAGTTATTCAACGAATTTATTTCAATAAAGATTTACAAAAATGATTAGAGTAAGAAAGGAAAGAAATCTGTGTGTGTATTTATGTGTGTATATAGATGCATATGCATGTTGTCATGTATGTATGATTAGAATTAGTAGTTATATATATATATATATATATATATATATATATATATATATTATGTAGATGATATGGGTGCTATATTTATAAGTAAACAGTGCTCAATATCATTTATAGAGCATTTATATTTAAGTTAAGGTAACACGAACATGAAGTCAATGGTGTCTGGGTAAAGACAGATTCTCGCATATGCAATCTTCAGACCAGAAATATCATTATCAAATTCTATGATATGGCCTGTAGATTGCATAGGTGAGAAAGTTTCAGTAACTAGGTACCATTGTGTGTTTATGTGTGAATGTATGTATATGAGTTTGTGTGTGTATATACGTATGTGTGTGAATATGTGTATCTGCATATGTATGTGTGTGTGTGTGTGTGTGTGTGTGTGAGAGAGAGAGGGAGGGAAAAGCAAAATGAAAGAATACATTTTCTTTGTTTTCAATAATTTTTTTCCATTCTTTCTCTACAAGAATTGGTCAGTAGAGAAATAATTGTTCTTTTTTATTTTTTATTTTTTTGGTTCTGAATGTTGAAACATCACCAATCACATTTTTGGTAAAATTGATCTATTTTATCAGGTCAATTATGAATGCAAATAGAATTTTCTTTCTTTTTTTTTTCTGATGTTCCAACAGAACTGAAAACATGCATATACAATTTAAAAAAAAAAAGTTTTTTTTCACTTTATAAAAGTTTTGATCTAAATTTTTTTTTTCTTAATAAAATCTGAATTTATAAATCGAATAAAAACTTGGAATATTATGAGAACATTTTTTGGATGTTAGATTTATACTTTCTATTATTTTGTTCATAAGTTATGTTAAAAAAAATTATATATATATATACATATATATCTATCTATATATATATATATATATATATATATATACATACACATACATATATATATAAAGTTTGTGGTACGTACAGAATATAAGGATTACTTTAAAAAGTGTGTGCATTTTAAAATATATAAGTATATTCTAAAAAAAAAAAAAAAAAAGGAACCCTTTTTTTTTATCATGTCTCATCAGGGAAGAATTCTGTGATAGAACAAAAAGTAAAAGAAAATAATCCTGAATACCGAATATCATGAAGAGGAAGAAAACAAAGCAAAAAAAAAATATATAATGCTTTTTGGTATTCAGTAATATTTTCTCTTTTACTACTTGTTCTGTCACAGAATACTTCCCTGATGAGACGTGACCAAAAAAGAATTTTAGAATATCTTAATATATTGTAAAATGCATATGCTTTTTAAAGCAATCCTTATATATATATATATATATATATATATATATAGTTAAGAATTAATGGAAAAAATGAATGAATGAAATAAAAAAATGAATGGAATAAATTAAAAAACCTTTTCCAAAGGACCTCTTGCAAAAAAAAAAAAAAATTTTTAAGAGAAGTCCCTAATGGAAAAGCTTTTTTCATTCTTACTGGACTCTTTTTGAAACATTAAATTAATATAATTAACATATAGATATTGGAGAAGATAAATAGGTGTTTTATCTTTGTGTAGTTTTGTTGAGAAATGATTCAAATTTATTTTATTGTATCTAATGTCTGTCCTACATCCGGTATTTATTATAACTTAATGTATATATTTGAATTTAAGATAAAAACGGTCAACATTTTTTTTATTTCATTCATTCATTTTTTCCATTAATTCTTAACTAAATAATTTAGAAGCATATATGAAGACTGACACACACACATATATATATATATATATATATATATTACAATATTTTTTTAAAGTCTCAAATTGAGACACAATCAGAATTTTCTGTAAAATTTGAAAAAAAAAAAAAAAAATTCTTGAATTTTCAAAATCATAAAACAAAAAACAAAACAAATATCAATGAAGATCAATTTAAAGAAAAAATAAATTGATTAGATCAGGTATGGTATATTTGTTTAATGGCAGATCAACCTTTGAGGGTTATTTAACACCAAAGCTATCCTTGTAGAAGATTAGTAGTGGTACTATCTAATCCATAGCTGGGGGATGATATTATACCTTTCCCAAGAGTATTAATCTAAAGGTGAATGTAATAGCATGACTGGAGTTTGAACTTGCTTACTATGATGTTGCAGTCCAGTATGTTAGCCACAACACTACGCGGAATCCCTCACATAGGTTTTAAGATTTACTTTATTACTGTATATAAATAATACAATCACAATGAGGGGATTCATACCTTTCCCAAGGGTATTAGTCCAAATGTAAACATAATAGCATGATGAGAGTTTGAACTCATTTACTACACTGTTGCAATCCAGCACATTAGCCACTATGCCATGAGGACTCTCTACATTTGAATGTTTGGTTTGGTTTCTTTGTTTAATGGTATATCAACCTTCATGGATTATCTAATACCAAAGCCACCCTTGTAGAAGAATAGTAGTGGTACTATTTAACCCATAGCTAGGGAAATTTGAGACTTCATACCTTTACTATGGGTATTAGTCTGGAATTGAACGCAATAGCATGACTGAAGTCTGAACACGCTTACCATGATGTTGCAGTCCAGCAGATTAGCCACAGGACTCCCTCCGATTAGATAAGAAATATTACATAAATTATAGCAAATTTTTTTTCTAAAAGTCAATAATTCATTATTTAAGGCCAAAAATTTCTATATCTACAGGATTTTAAAACTTTTAATTTTACTATTAATTTAAAATTAAAAATTATATTTTCTCTACATGATAACATGTAATCACTGATCCTTGTTTTGTTCATAGTTTATCATTAAAACCCTTGGGTAGGAGCTACCAAAAATTAAATCTGATACCCACTGAGTTATGGGTAAATCGTCTGACCCATTTAATAGGTTCAGATTTTTCGATTATTTAAATCCAAAACTCTGAAAAATAAAAGGTTTACAGAAATTGGATTCAGATAATAACCACAAAATAATGATGATGATAATAATAATAATAATTACAAAATGTTATTACAACATGTTAATGGAGAAATGACAGAACAATGGGACAGGAATGGAATGGGGGGGGGAGTAGATATCATCCGAGAAGAACAAGTTTGATTGCTTATATACATACTGTACATTCTTTTTTACACTAATCTAGACACTTATAAAATATATATTATATATAAAAAAAAAAACTAGGGTGGAGTTGTGGGGTTATTATTTTTTTGTTTTTTATGTATGTGGAAAAGTATATCTCTCCAGGGCTGTTCTAGTGAGTCATCTGAGAAAACACAAGGATACAGTGCCAAGTGCTACTGGCACTCAAGTATGTCTCTCCAGGGCTAGGCTGGTGAGTCATCTAAAAAAACACAAGGATACAGTGTCAAGTGCTACTGGCACTCAAGTATGTCTCTCCAGGGCTAGGCTGGTGAGTCATCTAAAAAACACAAGGATACAGTGTCAAGTGCTACTGGCACTCAAGATGTCTCTCCAGGGCTAGGCTGGTGAGTCATCTAAGAAAATACATGGATACAGTGCCAAATGCTACTGGCACCCAAGTATGTCTCTCCAGGGCTAGGCTGGTGAGTCATCTAAGAAAACACAAGGATACAGTGCCAAATGCTACTGGCATTCGAGTATGTTTACTATATAGTAGATTCTTCAGAAGTCTCAGTGGACTGAAGAATCATGTTTGTGCATGCAAATGAAAAAAAACCCAAAAACAAAAGAAAAAACAGGAAATTATCTTGCTTATGCACGAGTCGACAGCCAATATTTGGGATGGGGAATAGAGAAAGCTTTGTCCATAGAAAAAAAAATCTATCACTAAGCAAGTGTGACTGATTACACATTTTCAGCCAATCATATTGGATCGTTGTGTCATACTAAAAAGAAATTGCAACAAACAAGTCCATGATTAAAATACAGTGGAACCTCAAATGAATCTGAAGTCAAACAATTTAGTTTTCAAACAAAAAATTTAAGTAAATAAGACCTCAGTTGTCGAAAAATTTTTTAGGACTTCAAACATTCAAATCAAGCCAATTAAAATGGAAGTCACGCGAATCATTGCCAAGGCAAAATGAAGACTGCTGGTTGAATCTGCCAAAGCAGCATCAGTTAGCGTCAGTCATTATCTTGAATGAGTGTCTGATATTGTTTTTGTGAAAATTCTTTGCTTCATTTGTGTTTATTCTCTATTTTACGGCTTATTTTCTCATCTAAAAATTCCGAGAAATAACAAATAACCCTAATATGATTACATTGTATCTTATCAAATATCTATTTTTCAAAATCTTTAAGAATTATTCTTTACAGAAAAAAAAATCAAATGAACAAAAATAACCTTAATTTTATCAATACAACTGTGCAAATCATTTTACAAAAAGGATTTTAATCTAAAAAAAAAAAAAAAAAAAAAAAAAAATGAAGGCTTCAAAAGGATAAGGTCTTTCAATTCTCTTCTGTCTATTAAACCAACTGAACTGATTCACTGGTTCACCATCCCAGCTTCTCACCTGTAGCACTGTTAAACCTGTAAGAGCATGAACCCCAATTTTAGTGTCTGTAAAAATGGCTTGTAACTTCCTATGGTTCCTTTATGAAGAGGATATGTCTAATGGCTGCATCTTGTGTCAATATATATCTGCAAATAATTCAAAAAGTGTTTGTATCTTGATGAAGATGGAGATGTTGATCAAGTTGTCAGATGTGAATATTACCAGAGATCTTTGAGTAGAATAGTGGTTCCCAACCTTTTTTAACCTATGAACCCCCTATGAAATTTGAAATTGGAGGAGCTTTTTAAGTAGTTTTGACAAACGAGAAGAGAGCCTCTTTGGTTTGAATTTAGAATTTTCCTTCTCCTAGACTGGTTGCTTAACCAAGGTTAACGAGCCCAGTTTACCCTACTATTTACCCATAGCTGGAGGGAGAATAGTAGGATTTGTATTAGCACTATGTGAAATGCAAACAGCTGCGTCCAGAATTTGAACTCGTCTTGCTGTGTCCATTTCCTATGATGGTAACCATTACACCATGTTCCTCCTCGTAATCTTTTTTTTGTGGAACTCCACAGCCATTCTACAGAAAAAGCTTTTTATATTTTTCACTAATAAAAAAGTAAAGGAATAGTAGATGATTGTACTTTATTTTGAAGGAAAATGAATTCATTGCAAATAAACATATTTAACAATTAAATTCTATATATTTTATGTACACTAGTAAATAATTTATAATAAACCATTTTAAGATCAGCCTAAGTGAGTAATTAAAAAAAAAAAAATTAGTTATTTAATTATTAGTTATTATTAGTTATTTAATGAGATCCTTGTGGTTGATGCTGATCTGCGAGTTTAAAAAAAAATTATATTTGGCTCCATTGGGGTCAATGATAGTTGAAAATGACACTTTTTCACAATGTTGAGTCTATTCCACAGAGATTTATATAACTCCCCAGCTT
Source organism: Doryteuthis pealeii (assembly GCA_023376005.1). Lineage (NCBI taxonomy): Eukaryota > Metazoa > Mollusca > Cephalopoda > Myopsida > Loliginidae > Doryteuthis > Doryteuthis pealeii. Next base: position 88,270,999 of record CM042143.1, on the reverse strand, counting down.
GTGTTCTCTACTGAGACAGCGTCGTCTCTGATGGCTGGATCATGTCCCCCGGATGGATGATGGATGAATCCTGAAGGCCATCCTTTATGCAGAGCTTTCATCTGGTAAGAGACAGATTGGTCGCCCCCAGCTGCATTTCAAGGATGTCTGCAAGAATGATCTCAGGTGCTTTAGCATTGCTCCTTCCAGCTGGGAAAATTTGGCTCAGGACCGCCCTCAGTGGTAGCAGGCTCTCTGTAGAGGACTGTTCATGTCGGAAGTCACCCTGATGCAACACCATGAAGCTAAGAGGTCCAGAAGAAAGCAGCTGTAACAAAGGACCGGCACATCATCATCTTCAGGTACAGCCTTCAAATGCGATATATGTGGTCGAAAATGTTTTTCAAACATTGGACTTCACAGTCACATGAGGTGCTGTAACTTCAGGGGCACAAAAACTATATTATAGTCTTCCGAAACTGAAATGCCAATATATATATATATATATATATATATATATATAATATAAATTAATTCTCAGTAATAACTATTGTTCTTAAGTAGAATTTCTCTATGGACCACCGTGTTTTTTTTTTTGTGTGTGTGAACCCCCAATTCGGTATTTTTTTGTGTGTGAACCCCCAGTAATGTTACATGGACCTTGAGGGTCCATGCGAACCTCAGTTAAAAATCCCTGGTGTAGAACTAAGATCTACCTGCTTGCAGAACTGACATACCAAAAAGAATTATACAGCTTAAGATAAGAAAGCTAAGACTGTTTATATGAGCAACTTTGTATGAGACATTTTTTCCTCTTCTGTATGACAAGCAATTCTGAAATAGCGAAATTTAACCAACATGTCCAGGAGTCATGTATCATCAGCAAGTGATCAGGTCTCAGCGTTGAATGGGTTAATCTTCACAAATGTCAACCGCCGTACAGTGGGCTATGATAAGTTTTTAGCCACCCTTGTTTACAACAATTTTGGTTTTTGTAATAAGGTCTTGATGGAAATGCAAGGAATCAAGTCACTGCTACAGCGAGCCCTGACATTAATCTAATAGAGTTTGATCGAAAACTTCTATTCCTCAAATACCTTTTATTACAGGAATATTGTTATAATTATTATATTTTATCATTATTCATAGTTGATAATCTCTTATTGTGCCTAATTTTTGAATTGAACTTTATGAGTATCTATGTATAAGAAAAATATAGGCTAGATATATATATATATATATATATATATATATATATGGTGGACCCTCCTATCATGAATGATAGATGAGGGTCAGCAGTGAGTGATTTGTTTCCTCCCACATTGTACATGCAATCAAGAAGACATTTTGTCTTTCCTTGAGTATGATAACAGTCCAGCCTTGCTGTGAGCTATGAAGCCACACTAACAGATGGAATTTTCTAAAGCGGGAGTCAGATGGAGCTGATCTCGGTGTTTCAGTCTATTTTCTTCAAAGCTCTTTAATCTTGCAAAACATGTCTTATGCCATTCTTTCTGATTTAATGCTAGATTTTCCCAAGCACTCAGGTTAATATTGAGACGTTTCAAATTGTCCTTCAATTTGTCTTTATATATATTATTAATATATATATATATATATATATATATATATATATATATATATATATATACACGCACATACATACAGTGGGCTATGATAAGTCTTTAGCCACCCTTGATTAAAGCAATCTCTGATTCTTGATGATGAGTAGTTTAATGGACTATTCCCACTATTTGAAATCAATTAGATTGACAAGAATGTCTACCTTTATCAAGAACATGGAGTGCCATGTCATACGAGCAAAGTAGCAAAGGCCTAGAAGGATTCACAAGGACTGTCATAGGTAGCCCAAAGTCCTGACATGAATCCAATTGGGAGCACATTGACCAAAAATTTCAAGAGTGTGCAACCAAAATCATGTCAGTGGCAACTGTTAAAGAAACATTGGTAAAGGAGTGGCAAAATATGGATCAGACAATTGTTGATAATTTGATCAAATTGATGAAAAATTGAAGACAAGCACTGAAATTGATAAATGGAGGACCTACTCTATATTAGTTTTAAATATTGTTTATTTATGTTGAGTTGGTATTATTGAGTTATCTCCCCTAACGATTCAACACCGGATATACTCACTGACAAGCAGTGAGACAAAAAACTGACAAACAGAGAGGCAGACAAGGACTTGGTCCTATGTGATGAACACACATATGATACACAGTTGAATTCTATCCAAAACCATCCCACTGTATTTGTGAGTGTTTTGAAATAATTTTATGTCATAATAATGACATTTTTTAGGTAGAATTCAGAATTCATGTTTTTCTTTTTTACAAAAAAAAAAAAAATTCCCGTATAGAAACTTCTAAAAATCTTTTGATATAATTATTCAGACTATTATCATTATAGAAAAGAAAAAAATTAAAAATCGTTTTTTTATCGGTGAGAATAAATAAAACAAATATTGTTATATGTTAAACATATTTCACTGTTTTTGTTATCATTTGTTATTCCTACATCTTGGGATATAACATTTATGTAATTAAACTTTGAAATTGGATGTTTATTTCTCCTGGCTAAAAACTTTTCATAAGCCACAGTAGATGACATTGAGAATTTAGATTTACGTTTGATTTTAAAATGTGCAATTGTGTTGATTTTTCTATGTAACATTCTGAATAAGTTAGAAAACATTTATTTAGAGAAACTTTTTTCTTGTTTTTTTTTTTTTTTAAGGCAATTTAGAGAATTTGAAATTCATCAAGTTAAAGAATGTAAAAAGTATAATTTTTTTTTGGTTTTTTTTCATAAAAAATTTGATTGATAAAAGATGAAAATATTCATTAAACTGATCTTCAAATATTTTATATGTAAAAACAGATGACAATAATAAATTTGAAGAATAAAAAAAAAAAAAAAAAAAAAATTGCATTTAAAAGAAATTTTGTTTTCTGTACACAGTTCACTTATTGTTAGAAACAATAATATCAGGGCTGTAGCAGAGATAAACGTTTGTTTTTTTTTTGGTGGGAGGGGTGCAAATAAAATTTAATCATTGGTTGGTTTGTGGCATATCAACCCTTTTCGGGTTATTTAAAGCCAAATCAAGTCATTTTGATATATATTGCTTGCAGTACCTGCTGTTGCCTAAACGGTCACCCATTTAAGTATTGAACAGGTTCATTGCAGATTAACTTAATAAAACTGATGACAGAATTCTTTGTCACAGCATGGCAAAGAATTTTGGCATTGGAATTTTATGAAACTTATATTATTCTTTGCTTTGATAGTAATTTTTTTTAATGTATTTCTTTACTGTATTTTGATAAAACATTACAAGTAGTAAGAATTCGTTTTTTTTTTTTGTTGTAGGAGGAGAGCAACCCCACCTTCCCTAACTGCTACAGCCCTGATAAAGATTTGGAAAATATTTGATGATGAAAATTGCTTATTTTATTAACTATAAAGATTAATAAAGAATTTGGAAGAATACCTTTAAAAAAAAGGAAGAAAAGTAACTTTAATAACATATATAAGAAATATACAAGGGTCATTCAATAAATAAAGAACTTTTTTGCAAAAACGAAAATAATTTTTTTTTTCAGAATTTTTTTTCAATAAATGTAAACTCTGCATTATTTGGAATTGGTTTATAGCCCAAATTATTTTATTTTTATAAAAAAATATTTCTTTTGAGGCTATTCAAAATGCTGGCAAATTAACAGAGTGCTCCAAGGCTTGAACAGAGGTCTGTCATCAAATTTTCGGTGGCTGAGAAGTGCAAAACATATGAAATTTACAGAAGAATGTGTGATGTGTACAGAGAAATATGTTTTAAATCAAAAATGTTTACAAATGGTCTAAACATGGGTTTGCCACGATGAGTCTGTATCACAAAGACATTCCTTGCAGTGGAAACACACAGACTCTCCAGTAAAGAAAAAATTTGGGCTGCTGAGGTCAGTAAAGAAGGTCATGCTGACAGTGTTCTGAGGCATAAAAGGATCCATTACTATTGATTTAAACAGTGCTTCTTATTGCCAACTCCTTAGACAATATTCAACTTATTCATTGAATGAACCTTTAAGGTATTTATATATAATATATATATATATATAAAAAAAGTCGACGGGGTGGCCTAAAGTCGGTATCAGCCAGTCAGCGAGGGAGTCTATCCCTTTTTCAATAGCGCTAGACCAAGGAGAGTGTTTTTTAGCATCTGAGGTGGAGCGCCACACCTACCATCAGCTCCTTACTTTACCGCACAGATCCCTGTGCTACTCATAACGCTGAGTTGGTGAGGACTGGAATCGAACTAGGAACCTTGTGGTTTCTAGCCGAACGCTCTACCGACTGAGCTAACCCGGCTCATATATATATATACACACATATATACTTATCTGCCCTTTGAGACCAGTGCCTAGTGGTTTCAGCAATTGGATCGGTAAGATATTAATATCAGCATGATCCCAGGGGGCTATACCCCCAGGCAACACCTGCCTCCTCTATTTAAAGGGGCAGGGTTGGGTTTATTGCCCAGTGCCTGAGGCACTTCAAAAGAGGAATGCTGAAGGGATTTACGCAATTTTTGAACATTAGCCATGCATGAGCTTTGGTTTGTGTGTGGTTCTCCACTATAAAGATCCTTGTGTTCAACTGACATGGTGGGATGTCAGTATATACTTACTCCTTAGGCAAAATGCACCTTATTTATTGAATGACCCTCGTATAAAATACATAAAATAGTATTCGGTCAATAAGTAGGATATAAATGATTATTTATTATAATAGTTGATTCCACAATAGAGTTAATAATCTTTTAACTAATAATGACAATTTAGAATTTAAGGCACCAAGTCTATAATGTAAAAATGATGCCATTTTAGTATATTGAAATTGGTTCAAATTATACAGGGTGATTGAAAAATAACTCCCTATTTTAAGCTATCATTTTTTTTATATGCCGTTACATTTTTCTCAATTTTTTAATGTATGTTCCTTAATATATGGGAGACTGGAGACCAACTTTAAGGAAGTCTAGAAAGGAACAAGTCATTGTGTCCCGATTACGCATTGGTCATACAAGACTAACGCACTCCTATATACTCAAACAAGAACAACAACCACAATGCGGAACATGTCAAACACCTTTCACAGTTAAACACTTATTCATGGAATGCAGGTTTTTTGCTCACATCAGAAACCGTTTTTTTTTAAGCAAACAATATGAAAGATCTGTTTGAAAATGTCAACATGGTGGATATTCTCTCTTTTTTGAGAGAAATAAAATTATACCATAAAATATAGACATGAAACAAATCAATACCATACAACATAATTCCCAATAATGCTAACACATTGTAAAAACCAATTAGTATAAATATAAATACACAATATGTATTACTTCCTAACTATTAGGCATGACATAACCCCAGACAGGTTGATATGCCGTTAAAATGAATAAACAAATAAACAAACATTAATATATGGCAATTAAATGTGTGCTGTTATTTTTCTTTTCAGATAGATTATATTTTCAAAATTCAAAGCCTTATAAAGATGTCTGAATGTTTAACTTAAAAAAAGGGTACCTAGCTAATGGCACGCTATAAAGTTTGTAAATCAATTGTTCAAGTACAAAGATTCTGGAGGATCATCAAAAGAAGACAATGCTTAAATTTATTCAAAGACCATCAAGAATTGTCAACCCAAAACACATTGCTACAGGATCTGTACGAATGCTCAAAGAATCGGTCAACCTTCCAATGCCAATGACTCAGAGTCACTGAAACCAGTGTAACGTTACGGCACCAATTTGTAATATGTAACGTAGTGCCTTTCTTTTCACGGCACTACATTAGCGATACGTAACGTACGGGGTTTGTTAATATAGTTTGTCTAAATAATCTTCCAGAAGATTCTTCTTCTGGTATTTTCGAGCTCGTTCTGGACATAATCGAATGTTCGAAAAGTTCCAACGCTTTTTGATCACACAGAGTTCACGAGCCTAAGATCAAAAGACTCTCTGTAGTCACTAATCCTGTTTTTTCGTTAAACATAGACTTATCGTCTCCTTTCTCTCGTTA
>CM042143.1:88229913-88259913 GCA_023376005.1 Doryteuthis pealeii | reverse complement strand
AATAGACAAAATTTGATAATTTTGATCTTTTCTCGTCCCGGACTCCAGTCCTAATTTATGTTATGTTTTAGCATGTCGGCATCAGGCAAATTTAAGGCTGAACTTAGATATTTTCTGAGTCCTGTTTTTGTCACTTTTTTGTTGGCAGGTTAATGTAGATGTTTTAAACTCCCCCCTCGCGATTTTTATTGGCAAATCAATGTAAATATTTTAAAACACCCCACTTTTAAAAAATGTTTTGATTTTGAAACTCAAATGAGTTTAAATTGTATTAAAAAGAGGGTGACATTTGAGTTTGTATTTTATAGGAAGAGGGTATTGTAAAATCAAAACGGACAGTACGTACAGAATGAAAATTATTTTGAAATTTGAATTTTGTGAAAATTCAATTGAAATTTCTACAAATTCAATTGAAAAAAAAAATTTTTTTAAAAGTGGGGAGTTTTAAAATATTTACATTGATTTGCCAATAAAAATCTGGGCATGGGGGTGGAGGCATATAAGCCATACATTAATTTGCCGACAAAAATGCGACTGAAACACGACTTGGAAAAGTTTGGCCCTAAATTTGCCTGGCACTAGCTCTCTAAAATATGGTGTAAATTGTGGCAGGAGGCCAAGACAAGAAAAGATCAAAATACCCCAGGATTTATTCATAAAATCGTAGGGAATAAATATATTTTTTTTTTTGCTAACAAAATTTTTTCAAGTCTTAGCTATTAGGGTTCAGATGTAGCACCAATAGTATGAGATAATTATTTAAAAATGAATCAGGTGTAATATCAATCAGACACAAGCATTTTTTTTTAATACACCACTCCAATTGCCAAATCTTTGTTATCTCCCTTTGAATTAAGGAAATCTTTATAAATGCATCAATTGTCTTTTTTTTTTTTTTTTTTTTTTTTTAATTCGGAATTATTTCTAATGTTACACCATGAAACATTCTTTTTGTTTTTTTTAGTTGCCCTTCACGTACATGGTCAATTAAAAATAGCAAACTATATAATCCATTATTATACTCCCTATTTTAACTTCACCCCCCGCCCTAATGTCTGAAGGATCAAAGTATGATGGATGTTACACCTGATGAATAAAGGAAAAAAAAAAAAAAATCATAAAGGTGATTTATTTTTATTGGAGAAAAAAAAGGGGGTGGGAAAATTGTTTTATATCTTAAAGTGTAATAAAAAGTTTTTTTTTTAATATTTTCTTTTTTCAAAATGCAGTATATAATGGCTAGTGTAGTCAAAAGGTTGTTTTTTTTAAAAAAAAAAAAGTATATAATGGCTTAGAATTCAGCCAAAAAAATTTAAAAAAAGAAAAAAAAAAAAAGAAATTTTTTCCCAGATTATAAAAAATATAGAAAAAAAAAAAGAAAAAAAAAAGTTCGCTGGAAAGCTAAAGGTTTCCTTCCTCGATCATTTTATGCATATCGGTCACTATAACGCCAAGCTGGTCCCTGTAGGTACCAGACGGCTGAAACAGGGCGTCTAAGAGTCCTACATCAGAAAAGAAATGAAACACTGTATCAATTCTTGACTTGGACTTTTCAGTCAAATGTCGGCCAACAATCTCTTGGATGAGACTACGGCTTTCCTCGAGGGTCTTCTGAAGAAATGTCTTGTCGTATGTAAATTCAACTTCATGGAAGCTTATCACAGTCATTGCCAGAGAGTTGAACTTTTGTTTAAATGTTTCAATCTTTACAAGCTCTTCTTGGTTGAATTGGTCATTCCGGAAAAGAATTCCAATTTTCACAATTGTTTTTATCGTATATTTGAGTATTTTCTCAGCCTCTTTCTTGTCTGATGTGTAATCTTTAATGACCCGATACATATTGTCCAATACACGTCCGAGAGTGTCGTCGATGAAAATTTTGGCTATTTTTTTGTTGAACACATTTCCAAGGAGCTTCTTCTGGACACGGAGTCCCAACCCCCGAGAATCAAATCCGGCTCCAGCCTCAGTGGCCACTGAAAACAAAGAAAAAACAAATCATTAGATAAAGGAATATATTCATTCATATTTATAGTTTTTTCATTAATAATTTTCAAGCCAAACAGGATATAAAAATATAAGTACCAGCTTGTAATACAATAAGGTGGTTTGGTTTGTTTTATGGCATATCAACCTCAGTGGGTCATTTAATGTTATGCCATAGGGAGTCCCCCAAAGAACAAAAAACCAGGTTAGTTTCTGTGCATATAACCATTGTGCTGAATATTAATGTTCCTCTTTCTGAAAAGTTCTCAATCCAACCAAGATCTGAATTATGTTTTTTATTGAATTGTTTTTTGTATTGTTAAAAAAAAATTAAGCAATGATATTTGGGGTGCGGGATGTAATTGTAGAAAATGGACATGGCGAGACGAGTTCAAATCCTGGACACGTCTGTTTGCATTTCACATAGTGCTAATACCCTTGCAAAAGGTATGAATCCAACTATTCTCCCTCTAGCTATGGCTAAATAGTTGAGCAGACTAGGCTCTTTAACCTTGGCTTGGTAAGCAGTCTAGGAGAAGAAAACTCTAAATTCAAACCAAAGATGCTCTCTTATTAGTCAAAAAATTACTTTGAGAGCTCCTCCTCCCCCTCCTGTAGATAGCCAAAATTTTATGGCATATCAATCTCAGTGGGTCATTTAATGCTGATAAAGTTTTGAAATAAATTCATTCTTAATGAATACTCAATTTTTTTATAAACACATTTTTCTATTTAGACCAGAGATGGGACCCTAACAGGTACTACCCCTCCAGGTCAGAGAGGACCAGGGAGCAATGGTGATGAAGGGGTGCTCCACATTCTCCAAACTTCCAGAACTGGGACCTCAGAACATTTCATAACCGTTACATAATTAATAGGTAGCCTATTAATTGTGTATGATAAGTGAAGCCTTATACAAAACTAATAGTTATAGAAAAATACAGGAAAAATGATTGACTGATTTTGACCTGCATTTGACCTCTCTTCTGAATTGTCAGAACAAGCTGTGTGAAAGTTACTTTAGAAAGTCAGATTTTAGTTGGGTGCTGAACAGGACGGTTGCAATGGTGAACTGTCCATTGAAACTAAATTCTCACACATGTGTGTGTTGATCTGGATCTTATAAAATAATAAAGAGCTTTAAGAAAAAACCCAAAGTCTTGTGTTCGTTTACTAAAAACAAACAAATGGCCAAGACACAGAAGACTTCCCAGAATAACATCTACCAGACCAAATATAGAGATATATCTAGCTAAGAATAATATCTAGCAGCTCAAATAGCAAGATAGAAGATAACAGATAGATGAAGCCACCTACCCAGAACTATAGAAGATGCACAAGATAAGAGACACCTGTGTTGGCTTGGCTATGTCAGGAGGGTGGACAAAGGCCACATCCCCAAAGACCTACTGTATGTTGAGTTAGTAGAGGGCACCCGACTGGTAGGGAGAAAACGCCTGCACTTTAAAAATGTCTGCAAGAGGGACATGAAGACATGCCACATCAACATCAACACATGGGAGGCTTATGCAGAAGACCATATGACCTAGCACCTCCTTGTCAAACAAGGAACGAAAAGGAGTGAAAAAGCGGGAAAGAAGCCGCCACAGCATTTTTTTTTTTTTAATACACCACTCCAATTGCCAAATCTTTGTTATCTCCCTTTGAATTAAGGAAATCTTTATAAATGCATCAATTGTCTTTTTTTTTTTTTTTTTTTCTTAATTCGGAATTATTTCTAATGTTACACCATGAAACATTCTTTTTGTTTTTTTTAGTTGCCATAAGGAAGGAGAGACAATAGCATCTCCAGCAAGCAGCACCGTTTGTTTGCAATCACTGCACCAGAGATTGCCATTCAAAAATTGGTCTGTTCAGCCACTCACGCAGTTGTGCAGATAAAAAAAAAAAAAAAGTGGACACTACACCATCTTTAGTAGATGGAAGGTTGCCAACACAACATAAGTATAAAAGAAGATAAGTATATCTGTATACAACCATGGGTATGCAGGTATATTCTATACTCTACAAAATACTACACTATATGTAAGTTCCATCTGATATAAAAATGGCTATGCAACATAAATCATTTCCATCTTGGTTGGGCAGAGGACATTTTGCGTGCATGAGTGGGAGTGTAAATTAGATGATTGTACATGAGACTTACCGGATGTTTTTTTTTGTATGCAATATTAGGCGGGGGGGGGGGAAGAAGAAGACATCCCGAATTACAGTTACAAGATATAGATGAATAGATTAAAACAAATGATAAAGATCAATGTCTTAATTCTAATAAGAAAATATTAAAAAGAAGCAAATAGTAATGGTTGTTGAGTTGGTTAGGATGTAAGTGGCCTGGTCGTACAGAGAAAATCCTTGTCTAAATGCTTATCAAGGTTCCCATCTTGAAAGTGTCCCCCCAGAATGTCCTGGGGGCGGGGGACAGTTGCTGGCTGGGTTTGAAAGAAACTTTTGTGACTGACCTGAAACCTGAATGCAGTGAAGTGAACTGGAGAGGGGGGGGGTCATATCCTGGGTGTGGCACTGTAGCATATTTTCAAATAGCTTTTAAAGTAAACAAATTCACAAACACATACACACACACATATATATATATATATATACACACGCACACACACACATACATATACACAAGTCATGTATGTGCACATATGCAGATAAATATACACACAGACATGTACACACACACACATATATATATATACATATATATATACACATATATATAGTCATCCACAGATACTTTTTTTAGACTTATCAAGTCTCTTCAGTGTGGCTAGACATTTGTAAGCTACCTACAGCCAGGATTGAAATCTGATCAGTTTAGCATCAGTCAGACACTTAACCACTAGTTTATAGTCACCCGCAGAATGCAAAGGGGATTTTAACTGTTTTTAATACACACATCCCTATGTCTGTAAAGGCCGCCATATAGTGCTCCATCCCTTATATAGGAGAGCGTATGTACACACATATGTATACACAAGTCATGTACGTGTACATGTGCAGATAAATATAAGCACAGACATGTATGTACACACAAATACACACATAAAATTTTGTATTATATTTCACAACAATCTCATTTTATCATTTTCTTATAACTCAAGTGCAAAATATTTTATATACAAACAAACTTATATACCATGATAAATCAAATAAAAAAATGTTGCTTTTTTAAATCACATTTTAATAATTGTTTCACAAATATTTACTTAGTAAAATGTCTTAAATGCTTATTAGATGTTAAACATTTCAAATACTTACCAGAAACCTTAAATTCTCTTAAAAGAAAAAAAAAAACACAACAAAAAACACTTAATTCATTTATGCAGTGTCCAATTCATTAAAACAGTAAAAAAAAATAAATGCAATTTTTGTTGGGGACATTCATCCAAGAAAACATTCTCTAAAAAAAGCATTTAGATTTTTGTTATAAATTTATGTTGATTTACAAAAAACTCTGATATTTAGATATACACAAAGTTTAAAAGTCATGTTTCATATAGCATTTAAAATTAGAAAGATAATTTATGGTACCAACATTGATTACATAGGGATTACTTATTGTATCCCTCATTGGGAGAGAGATATATATATATATATATATATATAGCTTAGATGAAAGAGGTTGTCTGAACCTCATACGTTGAAATCGACGGGAGAGTCCATCATATATATATATATATATAGATAGATAGAGAGAGAGAGAGATGACATTTTTATACAAAAGGCCAGGCTATAGCAGTAACCTCTGAACTTATTATTAGATAATAAAAATGGCTTTATCAGAAACCTGAATATTAAATATTATAAGATATTAAATACAATATGATAAAATATTAAAATATAATATAAAATATTATAAAACTGAACATTAAATATCATAATCAGACAAAAACCTTCAAGAAGGCACATTCTGGATATCTGGGGAGTGTGGAGTACCCCTTCATTACCATTACTCCAAAGTCCACTCTGACTCAGAGTGGAGTACCTGTTAGGGTCTCATGTAAGAGTAAAATAGATTGGTTTAAAAATGATTTATATTAATAGGAATACCTGATATCATAACCATGTGCAAAAAAAGAAAAGAAAAAAAATGGAAGAATATTTGTGACTTTTGAATAGAAATGATTATTTGAAACCATTATTAGTATTAGATAGGAATATTGAAACTGTGTGCAAATTATTTGTATTAGATATAAAAACTTGAAACCATATAACTGTGCAAATTATTTGTATTAGACAGAAATACTTGAAACCATAGAACTGTGTGCAAATTATTTGTATTAGACAGAAATACTTGAAACCATAGAACTGTGTGCAAATTATTTGTATTAGACAGAAATACTTGAAACCATACAATGTGTGCAAACTAAAAATGAAGATGAAAGAAAATATGAATGAAAATGAATGGTTACCAATAATCCCTTTAAGTTTGTATTATTTAAATCTTTTTGACTGTTGTCCTCATCTTGTTATATACACAACGTTTCAGCCAATGTATTCTCTGGCCTTCTTCAAGTGTTCCTTGCCAAACTCAAGAGCTTTCCTGCCTTCACGGAACTTCGATCTAAACCCTTTATTTAATACATTGGGGTACATTGTTTTCATTCCATTAACCATTACCAGGTACAAGTGTTAACAATACTTAACTATGTTAAGTATTCTGTTATTTTTCTCCTGTAGTCAAGATTGAACCTGCAACCTCCAGATGATTGTCACTTAGAACTTTGCACCATATGTCCAACTGTCACTTTAAGTATCTGTAACCTTTTATACTCTTAATTAGTCATTATGTGTAAACTGGTATTAGGTGGTACTATTACAGAATGAATGGCCATTAGTTTTCCTCTCAAGATGATGGTCTACAGCTGAAAGGAGAACCATCAGTAAGTGAACAAGAAACAGCTGCCATTGCCAATTGTAGGAAAGTTGGTTGGTTGGGTTTTATGGCATGTCAACTCTTCTTGGGTTATTTTATGCAGAAGACATTTTGTTATATTCGTTCTTGATGGGTACTCAATTTTTTTTAAAACTCAAATTTTTAAAAACATTTGTTTAAACTCATTTTGTCTAGTATTATTTGAACTATTCTCCTTATCTTCATTGTTATCTGTACAACGTTTCGGCCGATGTGCCCTCTGGCCTTCTTCAGGTATTTCTTGTTGGACTTGGGAACCTTCTTGTCATAATCGGGAGCCATCACAGAACTTTGAACCTAACCCTTTATTCAGTCCATGGGGGTATCCTGTCCTCATTCCACTAACCATAGCTGGGGTACAGGTGTTAAGCTGTGTTAATTATTATTCTATGTTACTGCTGCCCCTGACCAGGATTGAACCTGCAGTCTAATAACTGTCACTTAGAACTGTCTTAACCTAACTCCTTTATCCACTAGGCAATGTGTCCAATTGGACACATTTTGTCTATTTAACCCATAGATGGGATCCTAACATGTACATTGATGTACTCAGACTATATATAAACTCATTTTTTTTTTTTTTAACTCATAGTTGGGACACAAACAGGTACTACCACTCCAAGTCAGAGTAAACCTGGAGTAATGGAGATGAATAGGTACTCTATATTCCCCACAGCTCCAGAATTTGAAGTTCACCATCAGTTAGAGTCTAATGTCATACCCAGAACACCAAGACCCTCGACCACCGCCTTCTAGCACATATATGATAAAAAGGGTTGGGGCTTGCCATCAGGATAATAGGGTTGGGATAATCATATAGGAGCTAGGGCTTGATGTGACCTGTCGATTGATTAAAAGGGGCCTATCTGACTGCCCGTCTAGCCTAATTAAGGGCCAATGTGGAGTGTTGCATGTCATGGACTGCTCAGCCACCAGGGTTCCATCCTTAAGCATCACGAGTCTCCACCCATGGCCAATAGGTGGCTCCATTGTGGGGATCTTGTCACTCTGCAGAGGGGTAGTTGGTGTATTCTAAAACCCCAACCAACAGGGCTGAGATTGGAAGAAAGAAAGAAATGGCAAAGCCTGTTACATTCCACTCCAACTTTCAATCCTCAGTTTCATTTTTGTTTAACAAAAGTTAAACCCAACATTAAAATGAAAATTATTATTACTAACAAGAATATGCACCCCCTGGGTGCAAGTATTCAAGTTTTAGTATAATAAAATACTATATTAAATTAGAAAGACTAATGAAACTAAATAAGAATGATTGTAAAAAAGATTACACTTATTCTAATTATATTTTAATTGGTTTCTATATAAATATGGACATAGTACACCTTTATATAAGTAAGTAAAGTCGTCTGGGTGACCTAAAGTTGGTATCAGCCTGACAGCAAGGGAGTCTATCTCCTTTTCTCTAATGCTAGACCAAGGAGATTGTTTTTATATCTGGGGTTGAGCACCACACCTACCATCAAGTCCTTACTTTACCGCTCATATCCCTTTGCAACTCATACGCTGAGTTGGCGAGGGCTGGTACTGAACCTGGAACCTTGTGGTTTCTAGACGGATTCTCTACTGACTGAAAAAAAAGCCTTGAAGTTTACCAGAAGTTGTAATATAGGACACCTTGTTCAAATTTAAATTAAAATGATACCTACTATTTTTTTTAGTACAAGTTTGTTCCATGTAGTATTCCATCTGGTAATATTATGGTTATTTCCTATAACTCCAACCTAAAATAAGGGGAACCACTCTGATTGACTGATAAATTATTTATTTATTCATTGATCTACTAGGAAAAAAGAAGACAGGGTTAGAGGTTAGGGTTAAGGTTAGTTTAATGGGAAAATAATAGGTAGATTAATTAACAGATAAAATTCACTCAGAGTGGTTCCCCTTTTTCTAGGTTTGAGTTATAGGAAATAACCAATATTATTTTATATTAATTTACATATGCAAATTAGAAACCATTTAGATTCAGATTAGAACAGGATGTCTTGTGTTTCTCGTTGGAAAATCTACCAAAACTGACTTGTTGACCGTTAGAATTAGTAGATCTTTTGATATAACATTTCTTATCAACTTGGAAAGAACAACAAACCAGTTGATACCGATACATGCTGTCGGCCATTAAGTGTGACTGACTTGAAGAAATTTAGATCAAAAGGTTAATGGTGTTACTTAGCAACAGTTCAATTTCCTTTCAAAGAATTACACCTGTCTTTTCTGATAATAAAACAGGAAACACTAATTCAGAAATGGTGATAGCAGAAAAAACCAAAACTTTTTGTCACTTGAGAGGAATCGGGCGATAAACTACTGGAGCTTCAAAAATGAATAACCAGATTTAAGTATGTTGCAGAAATTAGAGAAATATAACACACCATTTTTAGTTTTGATTAGCTAGGGTACTATTATTATATTAAAGCTGAGTAAGTCAATGATTATTTCCTAAAAGCTTTTTTCCTATTTAGTTTAATGACACAAAATACAAGCTAAACTATTCCTTAGTTCTAAGGTGGAGTTATGTTTGAAAAAAATTCAATTCTAATGGTTTCTAATAAGTCATAATTTGCAGTCAAGTCAGAAACTGACCCATCCCTTACTTTACATTCTGCCTGTCACTTTCCTCCACTTTCTATATAAGATGAAGTCAAATAATTAAATAGTTAGAAATAATTCTAAGATATATCATTCAGAAGGTGACTGGAAGCATGAAGTTAATTGGTGCATTATAAGTTAAAACTTGATTCTTAAAGATTCCTTTGAAATACATAACCAAATATGTATATAAAGTTAAACTTAATGAGTCAGATATAACTAAGTTTCACTTAGTAGCTCATCAGGGCAAGAATTCTTGCCCTGATGAACTACTAAGCAGAACTATTAGTAGGTATATCTGACTCATTAGGTTTAACTTTATTATTTGCTCTACTTAGGTATTGAGCACTTTTTACATTTTAGCTTTAGATAATCCTAGTGGTTTATGTATATATATATATATATATATATATATACTTTTTTTCTTTTGGTCAAGTGTTATAGTATTAATCGATTGTTTCTGGTTGGTATGACCCTCTTGGTCTTTTCTTTTTTTTCATTTTTCCCCCCCAGGTGAAGTTTGGTAGTATATTTTCACTATCAAACTATATGCTGTTTTTTTTTTATTACTGCAAGGGTTTACCAATGAATTTTATATATTTTAAGTCAATTTTTGGGAGATACCCTGTATAATTTTTTTACTTTTTTTCTTTGCTTTAAAAAAAAATTTAAAACAACCGAAAACACATAAAACACACAAAAAAAATAAAAAATTGTGAATAAAATAATAATCTAGACATAAAGCGTCTTATTCCATCAGATGAAATTTTGGTAATTTTTTGGCAATTTTTTTTCTTAATGGCCCAGTTATCTATAGTGAATGGATAAATAAAAATATTAAAAAGGTAAAGGATGATGTGTAAAAGGTAAAAGGTACCAATTACCAGGTATAGTGAGATTGCGAGCAATTATAAGTTGGATCACCCATAAGTAAAAGGTACCACTGTATATATTTTTTTTCCTTCTTTTCTTTGTCTTAAAAAAACTTAAATAAAAAACAAACTCATAAGACACAAAATAAAAGATAAATACAAATGAAATAATAATCCATATATAAAAGCATCATATTTCATCAGATGAAATTTTGGTATTTTTTTTCTCTTAATGGCCCAGTTATCTGTTATCTACAGTGAATGGATAAATGAATAAATTAAAAGGTAAAGGATATGTAAAAAGTACCAGTTACCAGGTATAGTGAGGTTGCGAGCACAGCAAAGGCCTTCCAAAAAGGTGCCAAGGGTGTAAGCATAGCGAGCCTGTCGTGAAATAACAAAGCTATCTGCAAGCCCTAGTGCAAACCCACCCTACACATGGTGAATTCACAACTAACAATAACCAGAATACAAGAGTAGGCATGACTGGGTAGGAAAGGTGATCAACTGGGAATTGTGCAAGAGATATAAATTTGACCATGCTGACAAATGGTATATGCACAAACCAGAATCTGCCCTAGAAAATGAGATGCATAAAATTCTCTGGGACTTTGAGATACAAATGGATCGCCCAATGCCAACCAGACTTATTATTAATTAACAAGAGGAAAAGAACTTGTCAACTCATAGATTTTGGCGTTCTAGCAGAGCGTAGAGTGAAAATGAAAGAAAGCAAAAAGATAGACAAATACTAGGATCTTGCCAGAGGACTTAAAAACAAAAACAAACATGGAACATGAAAGTGATGGTGATACCAATTGTAATTTGTATGCTTGGAATACTCTTCAAAGGTAAAGAGGCTGGGTGAACTGGAGATTAGAAGCAGAATCAAGACCACAGCACTGCCAAAATCAGCTAGATTACTTAGAATAGTCCAACAAAATGAATACAACATAGCCACATAAATAACCATGCAGTATAAACTAGAATGCTCTTATCAAAATGACCTACAGACTAGATCACCCTTCCCATCATGGGGACCACTTGGTTTGAGGATTGAAATCAGGACATCCATGAAGACTTCACCTTAAACTTAATTTCTTTTTGCCTGCCTCTTCTACAGAGTCAGTTTTTTTTTTTTTTTTTTTTTTTTTTTTTGCGTGCATACTGTGATGGTTACTGCCATAGGAAACAGACATGGCGAACAGAGATCAAGTCCTGGACAAGGTTGTTTGCATTTCCCATAGTGCTAATACTCTTGGGAAAAGTGTGAATCCAACTATTCTCCCTCCAGCTATATGTAAAATAGCAGGGCAGGCTGGGTTCTTTAACCTTGGTATGCCAACCAGTCTAGGAGAAAGAAAGCTCTGAATTAAAACTTGTTAAACTCTGCTTTAAAAAATAGCATTGTGTTATATCCTACTTGTATGGAGGGGTTGGTAAATATGTAGGTATATATATATTTTTGTGTGTGTGAATATAACAACCAAGATAAGGATAATTGCTTGAGGTATCTTATCATAATGGAGATTGTATGTCTGTAACCGAACTATGTCACCACCAATATACTATCTAATTATAAAGTAAGTAAAGTCGTCGGGGCGGCCTAAAGTCGGTATCAGCCAGTCAGCGAGGGAGTCTATCTCCTTTTCAATAGCGCTAGACCAAGGAGATTGTTTTGGCATCTGAGGTGGAGTACCACACCTACCATCAGCTCCTTACTTTACCACACAGATCTCTGTGCTACTCATATGTTGAGTTGGCGAGGACCGGTATCGAACTAGGAATGCTCTACCGACTGTAAAGCTGGAACATACTTTTGAAGTAACAAAAATATTTTGATGCATTTAAAGTAAATTAAAAATTAAATTAAGAAGAAGAAAAAAAGGAGAGTTTATATATTTTAGATAATTTAAATGCTTGAAGGTTAGAAATATTTTATTCAGTGAATTGTCAAAAAACAGACTTAATGTTTCTTACCAATGTTTTCTACATTCGGATCTACACACAAAAAACAGATTCTTATTTCTTCTTCAATTCGTCTTTTATTCTATTTTTATTTCATTTTATTTGTATTTAATGTTCGATTGTAACAGATTAGGGTTATCACTTCTGCACACTCATGCCCTCTCTCTATCTTTCCCCATCTCTTTCTTTTCTTCTTATGTTTTTTTCTGTGTGGCATGTCCTTTTTCTTCCCTTTCTTTGTAATAAAAACGGAATGGTCCATAGTTTAGCTTAGGTGACAACACTCATAAGAGAAGAATTTGGCAGATAAGCAACAGCAGATAATCAGGATTTACATTTTTGCATTTGGTTGATTTGGACGGTCTCATTTTTAACCAAAGGGTGTTGCAAGATGATAATGGTCGTACAATTAAGGAACATGAGTATTAATATATAAATTTAGACTTAAGAGAATTAAGGAAAGCTGTCAAAAAAAAAAACAGACTTTATGTTTCTTAGCAATGTTTTCTACATTCAGATCTATGCATGAAAAACAGATTCTTATTTCCTCTTCAATGCACATTTCATTTTATTCTATTTTGTATTCAATGTTAAGAAAAGAAAATCCCAATTTATGTAAATATGAAACGGAAAACTGGATCAAAATAGTTTTATTACATTTTTTTTAAGCTATTGGAGGACGCTCTTCTCTAACAGGAATCTAAAATGTATAAGTAGGTTTTCTTGCATACTCAAAGTCCACATCCACCACAAAAAAAAAAAAAAGAAGACACCCCCCACCCAATTCTTCTTCATATAATTCTAAACAAATATTAGAAACAATTTTTCTTTATAAAAAGATTTTGGACCAATCATAATCGGTTTTACTAATAGAAAATAAAAGTTTAATTTCTGTTTCAAATTAAGAATAACGTAAATGTGTCTTTTTTGGAAACCATTTATATTTTATTAGCAGAGCTACCAAGTGTTGCACAGGATTTATGATTCATGATTGAATTAAGCTATCAGATCATTGTTAGTGACTTCAATTCTCTCTTAGTGTCTCATATTTCTGACCATGTGCAAAAAATGCTTATGAGAGCTAATTCCTCTCTTATTTATCAGACACTAGCAGAACTACCCAGTTTTGCCTGGGATTTCAAACGTTAAAAATCAATCTCTTATTTATATATAAAAACTTATTTTTCTATATATTTATTTTATTATCTTTTATTTTTAATACATTCTTGCTTTTAGGTTGTTTATTTTTATTCTACTTCTTGTTTGCATTTTTTCTTTTATTTGTATATATATATATATATATATATATATATATATATATTATTCTGATGAAGATTTTGAGACCAGCAGAGCTGAAATATAATTGAATGTAACTGTCTGTTCCGTTATTCACTTTTCCTTAATTTTTCCTCACATTTTGTCAGATTTTTCCTAAGATTTCCTAATGTTTTTCTTATACATAGATATTCATGAATTAGGCATAATAAAAGATTAACAACTATGGCTAATAATAAAATATAATAACTATATATATATATATATATATATATATATATATATATATATTTTATTTATTTTATAATTGAAAATACAATTTAAAAGTCGGTCCTACCATTGGTTTCTGAATAACACTTTTTCGGTGTTATTCGTCATCAGAGGCGTTGACTTTTGAAAAAAATGTGTGTGTGTGTATGTGGAGAAGTGTCGACAAACACGGGATGTTTTACAAAATGGATGTTTCTTGTAGGTGGTGATGTCGATGTTATAACGTTTCGGTCTGTTAGACCATCTTCCAGATGTTGGATTGAGTTCTAGCTTCAATGGTGAACATTTTCATACTGAGAGTTAGGAGGTCGTGAATAGGGGAGGGGTTGTCAATTGTTGGTGTGAGTTAGTTGGTAGTGGAAGTTCTATTTATTTATTCATTTTATTCTATTTTATTTGATGGGCTGTGTAGCTAGTAGGGTCCTGTTAATGATGCCACATATACATACATACATACACATATATATATATATATATATATATATATATATGAGGTTAAGTAAACAAACAAATGTGTTTATTGTTATATGGCTTTAAGCCGACAATTTTTGGAGGTTATGTGCTTAATTGGAGTCATACCTAATTTTGAAAATTAATTAGTTAATAATTAATGAATTTAGGCGGGCATATATGTTCAAATGTAAGGCTAAACAAATCAGGAAAATGTCAATCCCTGAATGTACATTTCGACCTATTAGGTCTTATACACAATATATATATATATATATATATATATATAAGGAATGTAATGAATAGAAAATTTGTTCTTACTTTTGATCTTATTAATCTCACAATACAGTTTGTTATAATGCTCACTTAGCTAAACTCGCAGATGATTGTCAGTGAGTCTAATTCTTTGTGTTTCTTGCCTTTTAGGCTCATCTTAATAAATGAAAACATCACAATACAGTTTTTTTTTGTCTTTCCTTGGGAAGTTTCACCTTTTCACTAAAAGGAAAAACTTTTCTTTGTCTGAAGATGTTTGAGATGAGGCTTGGTAATTTGTATTATTTGGATTTTTCAGAATATTGTTCTCACCTTTATTGTTCAAACAAATTTAGTTGAAAATAATAGAAAGAGTTGCACGTAATAATTCCAGACAATAGATAAATGCCTTTCAAGATAACATAAAAAAAAAAAATTGTTAGGAAACTTGAAAGAAAAAAAGAAAAAAAAGTTGAAAACAATAAGGATTCTATCATTTTCAACCAAATTTGTTTGAATGAAAAGGTGCTGCCTGAATATATCTTTATTGTTATATACACAACGTTTTAACTGTTGTGCCATCTGGTATTCTTCAGGTGTTTCTTGTCGAATTCTGGAACCTTCTGTTTAAACTTGGGAACATTCTTGTCAAACTTGGCAGCCTTCAAAGTCTACCTTGGTGGATTGAATATAAGTTTGGTTCAAAGTTCAGTGAAGGTTCCTGGTTATGATATGAGGGTTTCTGAGTTTGACAAGAAACACCTGAAGAAGGCCGGAGTGCACATCGGCTGAAATGTTGTGGGTTAAATCCTACTTAACAGACATAAATTCCACCATCGTATGTCACCCCGCCAAAAGAAAAAAATACTAAAAATCAAGGAATTAACCGAATTTAATGAAATTTTCAGTGTTGATACATTTATGAATAAAAAATAAAATGCACCAGTTATTTTATTTAAAAACTTTTACATTTTTTCAGGTCAATTAACTTTGAACCATGTATGTTTGCAAATCTGTGTTACCCCTCAAAAATATATGGTTCAAAGTTAACTGACCTGAAAAAAATGTAAGAGTTTTCAAATAAAATAACTGGTACATTATATTGTTTATTCATTAATATATCAACGCTGAAAATTTCATTAAATTCGGTTAATTCCTTGATTTTTAGTATTTTCTTTCTTTCGGCAGGGTGACATATGAAGGTAGAATTTATGTCCATTAAGTAGGATTTAACCATGTTGGATATATAACAATAAAGATGAGGACAACAGGGTGAAAAATCCAGATAATACAACTTTCTGTCTTCTCTTTGGTATATATCTGTATTGTCAGCCTCCCTATTGCTGCATGTTGGGACCATTCATGAAATTGATAATTGTTAATTGAATCTCCATATAAATGGCAGTGGGATGGACTGTTCACTGAATTTCAATAAATTAGTAAAAAAAATGAGTTGAAAGATGCAAGCAATTTATTCTTTCACGATGGCTTAATTGGGATGACTTGGGTTATAAGAGAATGCCATGTTCGTTAGGGACAGAAAGGAATTAAAAAAACACCATACATAAAGCATTATGCCAGGTCTTTAATAAAGGATGCAAACCTATGAATAAAAGGGTAGAATTTATGAGCTAGGCTCACTTGAGCATCCATTCCTTTGGAATGTATCAGTTTTTTTTTTAGCTACAGCAAAACTGTGAATTTTACCTAAAGGCAAAATATATTTTATTGACTGACACCTAATTACAAAGAAAAAGAACTTTAATATGATTTTAACAAAAAATATAATCCCATAAAAACTGAGATACAGTATTTATGATTGAGTTAAAAAAAACAACAACCCATAAACAAACACTTAAGACTAAAAGTTATGGAGTCAACATCAGATGTAGTATGCAATATGAATATTATTGTGAATTATTTGGAGTATAAATTTTAGAAATGTGTGACTGATGAATTTGCATTTGAAATGTTTCAATTCTGTTTTCTAAGATATTGGTAATATTGTGTTTGGTTGATAAATTTCATAACACTAGGAATGTATACACTACCGACCAAAAGTTTGGAATCACCCTGAATTGTTTCTGCAAGTTCATAGTAAAGACTAATTTTGCATATTTGGACAAATAAATTCACCTAATGTGTACTTAAAAACCCTTATATAAAATTCAAACACATTTTTCTACAAGCATTGTAAATTTATTTGCATAAGCTTTAGAAATTTTGTTACAACCTCATACCTCTTCTGAATTGTATGCTACATAGTTCGTAGGTAGCCTATAAATTATGTATGAAGTGTAGTTAGATTTTTGAATTAAAGTTTGTTGAAAATTCAAATAACGGAGGTAAATGGAAAGTTACTGTTAGCTGTTAGAGTTACTGACAGCAGTTAACCTTTATTTGACCTGCCAACTTCTGCCAAAAAAAGGTGTTTGAAAAGAAATTGAATTAGTTAAGTGGATTTTGGCTGTCAGGTGCAGCAGACATTAAAATCTTCACTCCTAAAATGCCAACTTCTCACCATGTGGTTAGAAACACTTTTGGGTTGTGGTTTCTTAATAAAGAATGAAAAAAAAAAACAACAAAAATCTTGCTTTGTTATTAACAAAGAAATGAACAGACACCCAGCCCAGAGAAGAAATCAGCCCAGAGGAATATGGCGGCTGATGAAGTAGAACAAGCAGAATAGTAAGAGCCTATCACCTTACTCAATCTCTCTCTCCTCTTGTCATTTATATACCTGATATGTAAAAGGGTATATAACATGTAAAGCAGAAATTTACAAATATTTCCATTCTGCTGCTTGGGAGATGTTCCATCTAGATTGTGTGACAGGAAATGGACATGGCTGTAATGGTTACTGTCATAGGAAATGGACATGGCGAACAGAGTTCAAGTCCTGGACAAGGTTGTTTGCATTTCCCATAGTGCTAATACTCTTGGGAAAAGTGTGAATACAACTATTCTCCCTTGAGCTATATGTAAAATAACAGGGCAGACTGAGTTCTTTAACCTTGGCATGGCAACCATTCTAGGAGAAAGAAAACTGATTTAAATTATTGGATAATTACATCCAGACAGAAAAAAATCAATTTGTTTCTTTATCTCTCTGCCTACCAAATGGTAGGAGAGCTGCTGTGAATGGCTTAAAGTAGGCAAAGAGTTAACCCTTTACCTACCAAATTTTGCCCGGGGCTGTACAAAATTTTCTGGGCATTTTTTACCTGTTTGATGGGATATTTTTCACTATTTATTCGCCTCAGAACTCGTTATATTTAAATAAAGTCCTATCATTATTGTAATCTAAGTCCTTCTGCTCAGTTATAATGAGCTAACTATCAGTTTTTGCATTTTGCTTGGGTGTGGATAACAGTGATAGGAGAGCTACTGTGAGCAGCTTAAAATAGGTGAAGTGTTAAAGGCATAAACTTTTTAAGTTTAAAGAAAAAAAAAAAAAAAAAAAATCAATGTGGTCTCCAAATTTTGGTCGGTAGATTTGAAAGAACTTGAAGGTGGGTTGTCTTTGTGAAGTGCCAAAGCCTGGGCATTTGAACCATTCACCCAGAAATCTACAATCTGGGTAGATTGGGCTGTCTACAACTATTGTTTTCATGGATACAAAGAAGTTAAAATAGTTTAATTAAAAGTTGTCAAAAAGAGGGTTGCATCCTTTTAAAGACTCTGTATATTGCTGGACGAGGGAGACAAACTGAATTACTGCAAGGACAAACTCCAAAAGAAGAACGATAACACGAGGAAAACTCACAAGCATTGCTTCAGGTTTCATTGGTTAACTAGAAATGTGCACGTAAATGCACGTATCTACTGTATGCACAATGAAGAACATACATGCATAGGTTTTTCTGTATCTATTACACTGGCCTGCAATGTTTTTTAAGGTTGAATATATAATAGCTGATTTTAAAGCAGTTTTTTTTTATGCTGAATCCAAAAATCATACTCATTTTTTCTAATCAGATCAAATTTTTAAGATACAAGCTCTTACTTGAAATGTATAGAATGTGTATAACTATTTATTTGTGACAAGTAGAGTCCACGTACTTTTGAATAAATTTTATTATTATTATGTACAACTTGTTGTAAAGTATTCAGGTACATCTTAAAAACCAGACCTGATCAAACACAATGAATGGTATTTTTGAATTCAGTATGAAATGGCAATTATATATCCCCTTTGATCTGTGGAAAATTTTTTTTAAACGCGGGCCAGTGTTATGAAACAACAAGAGCATTCATTGTAGAGCGGGGTTAGCATGCAGGTCTTGCAAGCTGTTGCTAGTGAGTTTGATCCTCACAGGAAGCTCCACGATTCAGACCTTGAGTCAGACTTGGCTCAGCGATACAAGTATCTATCTACAGAAGAACATGTATTTTTGTGTGCATTTTATTAATGAAGGTAAATGATTTGATGAGTATGTATATGTGCAACCGTATATGCATTTGTTCAAATACCTTTGTGAGTGCGTGTGCACGCCTATTAGTTTGTAAGCGTGTATAAATTAACTCCGTGTGTGTGTGTGTGTGTGTGTGTGTGTGTGTGTGTTGTGTGTGTGTATGTGCAACCATTTAGGCATTGGTTCAAATACACATTTCTGTATTTCTGCTCGCACAATAGTTTGTGAGTGTATAGAT
This sequence comes from Doryteuthis pealeii, assembly GCA_023376005.1. Classification (NCBI taxonomy): domain Eukaryota; kingdom Metazoa; phylum Mollusca; class Cephalopoda; order Myopsida; family Loliginidae; genus Doryteuthis; species Doryteuthis pealeii. The sequence continues at coordinate 88,240,629 of CM042143.1, read as the reverse complement.
TAACTACTTGTGTGTGTGTATATGTATGTATTTGCATCGTTTATGCATTAGCTCAAATATAAGTGTGTGTGTATGTGTGTGTACACATATTAGTGTGTGAGCATATAAATTAACTGTGTGTATGTGTGTGTTTGTGCAATTGTTTAAGCATTAGTTCAGATACACATTTCTGTATATAAGTATGTGGGTGTGTGTATGTACTCATAATAGTTTGTGAGCATGTATAAACTAACTCCTTGTGTGTGTGTGTGTGCAACCGTTTAGTCATTAGTTCAAATACACAATTTTGTATATAAACATGTGTGTGTGTCTGCACGCGTATTAGTTTGTAAGCATGTATAAATTAACTGTGTGTGTGTATGTGCACTCATAATAGTTTGTGAGCATGTATTAACTAATGTGGGTGTGTAATCAATTATTCATTAGTTCAAATACACATTTTTGTATATAAATATGTGTGTATCTGCACGCATATTAGTTTGTAGGCATGTATAAATTAACTCTGTGTGTGTGTGTGTGTGCATGGCCTTGCAATTATGTCTGTGTGTGTGTGTGTTTATTTGGACAAAGCTTACCTTCATCATCACTGCTGTCAGCCATTACCAAAATACACAAATCTCTCTAATCAGTTCCTGGAACAAATAGATCAAACAAAATTGATACAGACTAAGAACATTGATGTCTTTTTAGATTTGATGAGAATTTTGTCCACCCAATGTTGATCTGCCTAATGCAACCGTTGATATTTCTAATGTTTCAGAATAATGAAAACAGATTTTGATTTGTAACCAGAATTTTTGGACTTCGGACACACGAGTCAAGCCAATGAAAAATAAGATGCATTGGGAGTTTCACAGATATGAGAGAGACTGATCACTGAAAGGTAAAGCTAAGAAATTGGCATGAATAGTTGTAATAAGCAGAAACAAAACAAACAAACCAAAAATAAAAACACCTTGTTTAAAGTTGGGTCTTTTTTATTTTCTCTCATTGGTAGATGGGGACATGAAAGAAACAAGTGTAGCATGGATATGGAGTGATTGAACCATTCAAAGAAGAGCTGGTTCCAACGAGAATGAAGAATTTAGCTCACATATTGGGATGAGTAATAATAAGTAGAAACCAAAAAAAACCTCTAAAATCATATTGTTTAAAGCTGTTTTTTTTTTTTTTTTAATTCTCTTTTTGGTTGCTAGGAACATGGGTGAAACAAGAGTAGTGTGGATATAGAGGGATTAAACCATTCAAAGAATAGAGAAGAGCTGGTTCATACAAAATTGAAAAATCTAGCCCACATATTGGGATAAGTAGTAAAAAGTTAAAAAAAAAAAATCACAATGTTTAATGCTGTTTTTTTTATTCTCTCACTTTTTGGTTGCTGGGAGAGATGAATGAGACAAGTGTAGTATGGACGTAGAATAATTGAACCATTTAAAGATATGAGAAGAGCTGGTTCATATAAGATTGAAAAATCGGAACAAGTAACCAATAAGCACCCCAGTTGGGAACTGTTTTGAAAGGAACACCTTTTGCTTTTCACCGTAAACTCCCAGTTGTTTGTTTACAAACAACAGACGATTTTTTTTTGCATTAGAATAAGCTAGGTTGCTTATAGGTTACTTGGTCCGAAAACTCTAGTCCACACATTTGGATGAGTAGTAATAAACAGAAACAGAAACAGAAAACCTTATTTAAATCTGGATTTTAAAAATGTTCTCTCTCTTTGGTGTCTGGGTATATGAGCTATACAGGTGTAGTGTGGATGGAAAATTATTGAACCATTCAAGGATGTCCAATCATAGTGTAATGGTTAGCAAGCTATTCTTGCAGATCCATTACTACTGAATGGCAAGTTTGATCCTTGCTGGATGCCCATGCATGCAACCGTCACATCCAACCTGTGGCGAACAGATTGGGTAAAAAGACATTCCATCATGGTGTAATGGTAAACAAGCTATTACTACTGAATAGCAAGTTTGATCCTTGTTGAATGCTCCATACTTGTGGCCTTGTGTCACATCCTACTCGTGGTGAATGGGTTGAGTAAATACCAAAATTTCTCATGGATATGGGTAACTCACCTTGATGTAATAGTTAGCAAGCTAGTCTCACAGATCCATTACAACTGAATATTGAATATGATCCTCACTGGTTGCCCATACATGCAACCTTGTGTCACATCCTACCCATTGCAAACAGGTTGGCTAAATACCTACCTCAGTATTTTCTCCTAAAATTTCAAAATCATTATTTGATGAAATCAGCCGAGGGTGAATTATTAAAATAAATAAATAGATACTCCACCAAGGTTGGATTTCAAGTTATCTTCTGCTTCCAATATTGACCTATAATGCATTGTCACTGTAAAGGCAGAGTTATCTCCCTTAAACAATTGACTCTTAACTAAAAAAAATGTAATATCAGACAAAAACATGGCTGATTGATGAACACACCACTTGTCAATTGTTTATCCAAATCAGTCCTGCTGCATTCCTGGTCAGTGAGAAAAAAAATGAATATTGTTGTGTTTTAAAAATATGTTATCTTTTAAAATCATTATTACAATTTAGATACAAACTGATAAAATAAGAGTTAATAGATAAGCTAAAACTTTTTCATCTTTAATCCTTCTCTCTACAACAGGGTGACCCCCCAAAAAACAACCCAAATTCTGTGTTTTTTGGGCCTCCTGTATTTTGTTCAACCTGCAAGTACACCTTTTGTTAGTTGTTAAGGCAGAGTTATCTCCCTTAACAAACTATTGACTCTTCACTGAAAAAGTGTAGTATCAGACAACAACATGGCTGCTTGATGAACACACCATTTGTTGACAGTTAATTGTTTATCCAACCCATCCTGCTGTTTCTGGGTTGGTGAGAAAATAAAAACAAATATTGTTGCATTTTAAAAATACTGTTTTGTTATAATTCATTATTCCTAACATCTTGGGATATAAAAGTCCCATTGGACAATTAAGGGTCCATTTTTAAGAACCTTAAACTTAATTTCTTTTTGTCTGTCTCTTCAACCTGAGTAGGTATGTTTTTTTTGGCATGTGTATTGTAATGGTTATTGTTGTAGAAAATGGACATTGTGAACAGAGTTCAAATCCTGGATAAGGTTGTTTGTATTTCACATAGTGCTAGTAACTTGGGAAAGGTATGCATCCAAATATATTTAACTGTTTTGTTATAATTTGTTATTCCTAACATCTTGGGATGTAACACTCTTCTAAAATTAAAAGAATTTCCAAATCATTATTTGATGAAGTCTATTGAGGGTGAACCATTGAAATAAATAAATACCCCTCCAAGGTTGGGTTTTGTGCTATCCATTACCCCCAGATCTGTTAGGTAAACAGAAATGTCAAGAACCCCTCAAATTATGATATTATTTAAAAAATATTATTTCTATTGCATTCTGTTGTTTTGCTTCATATAGAGCTTATTGAGTGGCTGACATGAGTGACAATTTTTCTTTTTTCTGGATGATTTAATATGAAATTACTCAATAATAATAATTCCCATTCTGTTTGATCAATACTGTTTTTTAAACATTTAAACCCCTGTAAATACTTTTAGTAGATAAACATGTTTTATTTGTATATTGTTATCATTTCCAATTTTCAATTCCATCATGAAATGTGGTGCCGATATTGAGCTTTGTATATTGTCAGAATTTTGCAGGCAATACAATTGATACAAGGGAAATGTATTGTTTCTATATTAATTTAAATATATCCCACCACCAACATTATCCTAATCATTTCTGTTATAGGTGATACACCCTATAAGACTAATGGAATGCGCCGACAGGTTACTATAAGTAACAGGGATAATTGTGGCTTAGCAGTAAGCCAATGCGAGTATGCCAATAACACTGTTCGTCGGACGTAATTTCCACATCTCTCTATTGTATTTGTCTACTTTCTGTTAATACATTTTTTTACATTTGTTTACCGTCGTTTTGTTCTTATTTGACCCCTTAAAACCTCACAACAATTTCTGTTGCACTGTGACAGTTATTTTGAATTTTAACTGATATTGTAGCTTCGGTTCTGAGCAAAAACCAAACTATCTTATTGGTTCAAGTAATATTCAATATATGTAAAATAATAAAAACATTTTTTTTTTATTGATGAAGTGCCACATTGGGATTTTTCCACCTATTGATCTTACTATGAAAAAATAAGAAATCATTAATGACTTAAAATTGATTAATTTCATGACTTTTTGATAGCATTTTCAGAGCCCTTGGACCAAAAAGCTTTTATAAACCAATTTTTAGGAGTAGGGAAGCTCTAAAACACATTTTACAGACAAAAATAGATTACAAAAAGTTGTCATTTTTCGTGCATTTTTAAAAATTTGGAGATCTATAATTCGGCATAACTCGACCAATTTTTGGAATTGGAAGCTTAAATTTTGGGGATTTTCTGACTTTAACACAGTCTACATCTGGATAAAATTTCATAAGAATTGAAGGGGGTGATTTTGACATGGAATTACATGACAACTAGTTAAAGAAATAATCCAATCCTGAATTGTCTTAGACTAAAGCAATGGCATGACTAGTGTAGTTGCACCATTTGCAAAACTTTTGACTCACCTTTCTATTTTATACAAAACTAGCAGTGGCTACCCGGCGTCATCTGGGTAGATAGGGAAAATTTAGTTCTGCAGATCCATTATTACTGAATTGTGAGTTGAATCCTCATGGGATATCCCATTTAAATCCCTATGCAAAAAAAAATAGACCTTGCATTGATCCAGCTACTCTGAAAAGAAATGTTCATGTCTACTATCTAAAATATTAAATGAAAAAAAATCCATGCTGTTATTATTTAAATTTTATTTTTTAATTATCTTCATGAATATAGATCAAATTTATTATTTTTGCTCAAAAACCAAGCCCTGGTGATATTTAATGTGTATATATATTTACTTTGTCATAAATTGTTTTATTTTCAAAGTTTCCTCCAGAAATACATATACATACAACTGCCTTTTATATATGTAGAGATTAAAAGCTGAATTTAAAAAAATAAAAAGATAGAGATTACAAACTTGACGAATATTATTCAAATCTTTAATGGCATTGCGCAATAAACAAACAGAAACTGTGAGAATTTCTGATAAAATTTCTCTCTCTCTCCCTCATCTTCCTTTATTAACATTTCTATTATTCAAATTTTGCCAAAAGAGAAAAACTAATCTGCATATTTGATGTGGATTCAACTGTGTTTATTTACGTTGCATTTTGATTTCATAATGCATTTCAGTATTTATCTAGTGGACATCCATCTGCAGAATGCGAGATTCTGATTTATCTAAGCGAGCTGCTTTTTATTCCGTTACATTTAGAATGTCAATGGACTTAACAGTAATGGTAAATATCAATAGGTAAATGTTGAAAAATGATACAAAATAAAAAGATGAAGAGAGAAAAAAAGATGAAACAAAGAATTGGTAAATAGACCTTTAAAAAAAAAAGAAAAAGAAACCAAAACATCTGCCCACTCGAGAAGCTGCTACTGCTACTGCAACAGATTCGCTGATAATGAATTGTCATATCAAATAGCAGATAAAACACTTCCCCCCACTTAAAAACTTTATCAATTGGAATGGAATATGTTATTCAGCTTATTTCAAATACATTAATTTTCCATGAGGAATTTAACACTGCTCTTCCAGATGTGTAAGGATTTAGAAAAACAAAAAGTGGTCATATAAAACTTTAATCTGCTTATTTCTACTTGCATAATACCTGTCAAAAATGATGGGATTATTTTATTATTATTATTATATTTAGAAATAAAGAATTCTCAATATAATTGATAGAGTATATGTATATATATATATATTTAAGGGCCGGGTTTGTTCAGCCGGTAGAGTGTTCGGCTAGAAACCACAAGGTTCCAAGTTTGATACCGGCCCTCACCAACTCAGTGTATGAGTAGCACAGGAATATGTGCAGTAAAGTAAGGAGCTGATGGTAGGTGTGGTACTCCACCTCCGATGCCAAAACAATCTCCTTGTCTAGCGCTAGTGAAAAGGGGATAGACTCTCTCGCTGATTGGCTGATACCAACTTTAGGCTGCCCCGACAACTTATATATATATATATATATATATATATATATGTGTGTGTATGTGTGTGTGTGTGTGTGTGGATTACTGTGATATATGCTCCCAAAACTTGGTGGAGCTCTTTGGAAGGGAATTTAACTGACACTCACTATATTAGCCTAAGTAAGGTTCTCTGTTATTTACAGATATGAGCTAAGTGGCCTATGTATGTATTTATCAGTTAAAAATTCTGCTCTTGCTTGTAGGTGCTGACGGCTGAGGGGTTAAGAAATCGGACTGCTAAGTCTAGCTACACTGAAGAGCAAAGTACATTGAAACACAGTCTGTGGATGACTGTTATATATATATATGTTTTTTTTATATATTTTTTATGTTTAAAAACATAAAAATATATACTGAGAGAAGCATACGGAGACCCCTAAAATACAATATCCAAGTTAAAAGATAGATGAGACATAACAGAACAGCAAATGTAGGGTGTATGGAGACCATAACCCATGTATTTCATATATATTAACATTCCATTTAACACTGCTCTTCCAGATGTGTAGGGATTTAGAACACCAAAAACAAAAATATAAAATTTTAATTTGCTTATTTCTACTTGCATAATACCTGTCAAAAATGATGGGATTACTTATGTTAGCATTTTGTGAGCATTTTCATATTACTGAAATTGAAATGTCAAGTTTGGTGTACTGATTTTTTTTTTTGTGTTTGCCCCCCCCAAAAAAAAAATCACATAAAAAACATTGCCAAAAACAATCCGGTAACTAAAAATTAAAACATTGCCAAAAACAATCATGTAACTAAAAAATTGGGAATTTAAAATGGTGTGATATATTGGTTTTGTTTTACGACATATCAAATCTTTTCGGGTCATTTAATGCCAAATAAAGTCCTTTTGATGAACAAAGGACAAAGGTTGCTTAATTATGCAAGAGCAGCATTAAATGGAAACCCTACAACAGAAAATGACATGACAAAGTTTTTCTAATACATTCTCACTTAACTATTTACACTCCTTCTAGTATAGTGAAGACTCTTAAGAATCTGCCACTGCAGGATAAAATTTTATCAACTCTACAACAGAAAATGCAGACATGTATTGTATCTTCAGAAAATCTACACATCTGTTTTTTTTTATGCAGTTAAATGAAAATTTTAACATTTTTAACAAAGAATGTTCAGCTATTTTGAATATATTGAAAACAGATTCGGTGACTTTTTCACAATTAATTTTGATTATTCCCAAATTCATTTACAAGTTATAAAAATCATCATAAAAAAAAAAAATGGTCGCAAAAAATCACCAAAAACAATCATTGTAATTAAAAATTGGGAATCAAAAATTTTAGGATTGTGGATCTGGATTAGACCTGGAATGTTTTTAATTTGGTCATGGAGTCAGCCTGATGCCAAAATGTATGATATGTTGGGTTATGGCCTCTAGAAGTAAAGTTGAAAAAATGTGACACACTGACACATGAACCTTTGCATTTATTATTAAGAATATATACTTGTTAATGCTCTCATACAGGCCCATAATTATTATCTTTTTTTCGCAATATATTCACTTAAAGAACTATCAATTGGAATGGAATATGTTATTCAGCTTATTTCATATACATTAACATTCCATGAGGAATCTAACACAGCTCTTCCAGATGTTTAGGATTTCTTTCTTTCTTTTTTTGGATTTTACAACATGTCAACCCTTATTGGATTATTTTATGCCAAAACATTTTTGTTTTATTCATTCTTGATGGGTACTCAATTTTTTTAAACACTTTTTTTAAAACTCAAGTTTTTATATTTAACCTATATATGAGACCCTCTGGGTCAGAGTGACCTGGGGGGATGACAATGAAGGGATACTCTCCAGAGCTCCAAAATTGGAACTTCACCATTAGATACAGTTGAATGCCATACCTAAGACACTAAGACCCTCAGCCACCATCTTCTTGCACATATATGATAAAAATTGCATAATACTTGCAAAAAATGGGGTTATTATCATATTTAGAAATAAAGAGTGCTCAATATAATTGAGATTATATATATATATATATATATATATATATATATATATATAAACACACACATTATATAAGTTAGAGTAGTGAAAACAAAGTCAACACTTGGTAACTGTCAATATTTTTTCAAATCAAATTGCATAGGTGAGAAACTGACAGTTACCAAGTGCCACCGACTTTATGTCTTCACTACCCCAATTATATGTGTGTGTGTAGAGATAGATAGATAGATAGATAGATAAAAGCCATTGGCCTTGTTTTATAATATGCACTGTTTTTTTTAGCTTTCCTTACCAGTATGTGATAATATCTTAATTAAATTGATGATTATCTTATATGACAGCTGAAGTATAGATGACCAAAAAATGATAAAAGCTGATATTACCCAAAATGGTATATCCTAAAATCCTGAGATCATTTAACATCAGTTATTTATAAAGACAAAATCATTGAGTCATTTTCCTTTTGACTCTAGAAACCAAAATTCATTGTGAATGAGATGAGTACAAATTTTTATAATGGAGATTCAGTGTCTGTTTGTCAGTAATCATCACTGCATATGTCAATACACTCAAGAATTGTGCAAGTTTATTAATGAGTATTTAATATATTGTCAAAATCATTAATATATATGAAGAATAATTAAAGTTCCAATTACCGTCGAACTGGGAAGACAAGGCAACAAACGGTTGTAACTCAAATACAAACTTGAATGCTACAAAGTCCACTTCAAAATGACAAAGTATATATAAGACTCCACAATGTCATTCAAATCAAGCAGTCAAGCAGAACTCAAGGAATGGAATCACCCAAATCACCCAGATTCATGGATGGATCATTCTTGATTCCTATTTATACCAGCTGTCTTGGACACTGCTTGAGTTGTACTTAGTTAGCTGCTGTTATTAAAACCAACAGTTGACTGGCTTCAATAATATAGATTAAAATAAATCTTATTTACTAATGATCTATTTATGAAAATCTGAGTTAGATTTTCCTCAAAACAGCCCATGTAGTGCTTTTAAAATCCTGCAATGTGTCTTATATATCACTAAGAAATAAAGGTTTATATAATATGTGGTGTGTTTAATTTGCATACTGGTTTTAACAAAATTGGGTTTAATAAATAATTACTTGGTGTTATTGATCTCTAATATTATTGTTTTATTCCCCAATGTGTTAAAATCAATCCTATGAAACAAAATTGAATAAGGATGCATATAAAAAGATCACACTTATTTTAATTATATCTGAATTGTTTTCTATATAAAATCATTCATAGGATTGATATTGATATCGCAGGCAACACAATGATAACATGGGCTGTTTTGAGGCAAATCTAACTCAGATTTTCATAAATACATTATTAGTAAATAAGACTTATTCTATGTATCAATTATTTTGATGATAAATTAAATACTCATTGATAAACTTTCCTGAGGGTATTGTGACATAAGCAGTGATGTTTTTTTTTAGTTACAGACAGACAAAATAACTAAGAAAAGAAATGAAGTTATGAAAAATATAAATTCTATGTTTGAAGAAAATGTAATTGGCAAACAAACAAAAATTAACAGAAAAGGCCAAGCAGAACCATTAATCAAAATGAAAATTTACAGATCATTTAAAAAAGAAGGTAAATGGTGGTTAGGAATAAAAGGGGGAGGGGGGTCTAGGGGGGATCTCAGAGAAATTGCAGGGGGGGGGAGAGAAATGCAGGGGGGGGGGGTCTCAGAGAAATTGCAGGGGGGGAGGGGTCTCAGAGAAATTGCAGGGGAGGGGAGGGGGGTCTCAGAGAAATTGCAGAGGAAGGGAGGGGGATCTCAGAGAAATTGTCAGGAGAGGGATCTCAGAGAAATTGTCAGGGGAGGGATCTCAGAGAAATTGTCAGGGAGGGGGATCTCAGAGAAATTGTCAGGGGAGGGGGGATCTCAGAGAAATTGTCAGGGGGGGGGTCTCAGAGAAAATAGCAGGCTTTAATATAAGTGGAACCATTTTTTAAATAATTGAATATTTATTAACCAGAGAAAATAAAAATAAATTCTATTTGAGTTGAATAATGATGATGAAAAAAAAAGGGGTTTTATTAATTTTGGTAGGAAATAAAACAAAAGAAGCTCCTACATTTTAGCCATCACTGACATAGCAGCTGTTGGTGACTATGCTACAGTAGTAAATAAAGGATAAAATATTGGCATGAAATTGAATTATTTTGGTTTTCCTCTTTGTGAGAAAGATGAAGTTTTTTTTTAATAATTGGAGAAGATTATAAATGGCCAGTTTAGCTCAGTCGGTAGAGCACCCACCTGTGAATCGCAAGGTTCCTGGTTTTGATACTGGTCCCACCAACTCAGACTATGATTAGCACAGATTGGGTAATCTGATCTGTACAGTAAAGTGGGTAGCTGACAGTAGGTGTGGCACTCCGCACCAGCAGAAAACAATCTCCCTGGTCTAGCCCTAGCAAAAAGGGTATAGGCTCCCTCACACTCTTGCTGATAGCAACAATAGGTCATTTATGAATGGACGAGAATGGTGAAGCCCCAAAAAAAAACATTTCAATTCCCCTTTTCCTGGATCACCCATCGTGCA
>CM042143.1:88220449-88229813 GCA_023376005.1 Doryteuthis pealeii | reverse complement strand
AGAGAGATCGGAGGAAAGATGTTCGGGCTGCTGAAAGTCGTCAGGTTTCGCTTCTCAACTAGAAGTAGTTATGTTCTAGCCAACTGATGAGACATAAACGTTGAATCATGGTGCCGCTGGGATATATATATACACAGATAATATATATATATATAATATAATTATAAATATATATATATAATATATATATATATAGGTTAGCCATTCGCAAGGTATCATTTTATCACAGCCAACATAGATGTGTTCCGCACATGAATAATCCTGTGTACGTTTGAGGGTTCGGTTTTATATATATCTTGGATTATTACCATCATCAGGGCAATATTAAGTTGCAATATGGATTAATATAAAAAAACAGATTGAAACCAATTTCCGAACCTTATTCCTTTTTAATCATTCATATATATATATATATATATATATTATATATAAGTGTGTGGTGTGTTGTGTGTGTGTGTGTGTGTGTGTGTGTGTGTGTAAACTAAAAGATGTCATCTTTTACTATGTCTCCTAACTATAAGTTTCATTTACGCTTCTATAGAACTCTATAAAACTTATTTGGAAGAAATGAAACAGATAATAAATTAACATATACAAAAAATTATTGGTTAATACGGTAACAATTACCGCAGAGTACAGGAGTAAGAAGTGGGATAGAATGAGAAAAGTGAATAAAAATCCATTTTTCCTTAATATTTATTGCCAATAAACTCAAGCGTAGAATGCTAAGATGATTAGATAGTTGGCCTTGAGTATGAATAAGGAGAAAAACCAAACTAACCGTACTTATTAAATTAGTGCACTGTATAAAAATTGCAGCATAGAATGTCAGTATGAGGTAAATTTTCCATGTATATATTAATACGCTAGTACCTACCTAGATGTGTCATACTTTATCACGCCTCCAATCCGGAGATGCTTCGTGTAGTTGGGTAGTTGGTAGCGGAGCGGTTTGGATCGGAGAATGTGTGTTGTCACGCCTCAGTTAACTAAATGGGCATTCTATTTTTTCTAGTGGAGAAATAAAGGGGACAAGACATGCTAACCCAATCATCAAGTTAAATGAAAAGGTTCACATTTTAACTCATCACCAGTAACTTCCACTTCCAAATTTTTGAAAATAAAGAACAGATTTGAAAACTCAATTGAAAAATCTTTGGAGTATTCTCAAGAGGCAGGTGCTTGAATTTGGGAAACCAAAGAATATTTATGGCCAGATATTATTATTGAGGTCAGTCAGTCAGTGAGTCAGTCTACTGTTGGTTGGAACAACAGCAACTGGCTAAGCACAACTGAAGTAGTGTCCAAGACAGTTGGTATTTATGGGAATCAAGAATAGTCCATTCATGTATCTGGGTGATTTCATTCCTTGAGTTCTGATTGGCTGCTTGGTTTCTATGATGTTGTGGAGTTTCTAAATACCCTGTCATTTTGCAGTAGAGTTGCAACAAGACAGGATCGTATTAAGTTATGACTGCTTGTTGCCGTGTCTTACCAATTCGATGGTAATTGGATCTTAGCTTGATTATTCTACAATTATGACAACTACGAAAGTTATGAGGGTTGAAGAAGTTAACAATTTAACAATGTCAATGGATGATAGATTAATATCTCGGATTCATCGGTAAAAATCTTGCATTTCAAAGTAAATAATTTGTATAATTTGGATTTTTTTTTACTATTGTCCCCATTTTTATTATACATGTTATATACACAACATTTCAGCTGATGTGCCTTTTGGCTTTCTTCAGGTGTTTCTTGTCGAACTTGGGAATGTTCTATTTGAACTCATCATCTTGTCTCCCAATCAATCTCCCAGGAAAATGGTGATTTAGCTATTCATGAACAATAATAGTGGAGGAGCATCATCTTGCATAAAAATCAAGACTTCAATATTCTCCCAAGTATTGATAACTGACCAGAAAAAAAATTATAAATGGGTTAAAATATGGAATTACTTTTCAATCCCATTGTATTTTCTAATTCTTTTGAGACATAAACAAAAAAATCTATGAGAGGAGACGGTTTTAGGATAAATTTGGTATAACCAATTCTAAAAAGCATAAATTAAAGATTCCCCGTACAATATGAATCACCTAAATTTTGATTGGACAGCAACCTCCCCACCACCCTTTTTTTAAAGAAAAAGAAAAGAAAAAAGAAAAGAAAAAAAGAAAAGAAAAAGAAAAGAAAAAAAGAAAGAAAAAGAAAAGAAAAAAAGAAAAGAACAAAGAAAAACAAAAAAGAACAAAGAAAGACAAGAAAGAAACAAAGAAAGAAAGAAAGAAAAAAGAAAAGAACAAAGAAAAGGAGAAAAGGAGAAAAAAGGAGAAAGAAAAGAAGGAAAAGAAAAGAAAAGAAAAGAAAAGAAAAAAGAAAAGAAAAGAAAAAAGAAAAGAAAGAAAAAAGAAAAGAAAAAGAAAAAGAAAGTAAAAGAAAAGAGAAAGAAGAAAAGAAGAAAGAAGAAATTTAAAAAAAAAAAATAAACAGAAAAAAAAATATCCAAAATTTTGCTAAAACTTTCATTTTTTAAAGCAATATTACAAAAGTTGGATTTATACAAAATGATATTCAGAATTCAATTCTTTACAAGATGGCACAGATTTTATTAAAAATTATTTTGAATTTTACACAAGTTATTACAAAATTAAAGATTTGTGTAAAATGCAGATTCAACAATATTAATGGCTGCAAGCTACAATGCTCATCTGATTAATTGATAAAATTGTTTATTTATGAGGGATGGATGCCCATTGCCCAACCCTTTACAAGGATGGAATATGGAATATTTGTTTAATTCATTCTTCATTTTCAGATATGGAAGATGCCACCCCCCCCTACTGATTCAGTTCAACTTGAATGAGATACAAACTGAATAGAATTTCACCTTGTCAGCAGGGTTTAGAACAGGCCTGTTAAACACGCAACCCATGGGCAGCATACATCCCTCAGCAAGAACAGGCGAGGCCTGCACACAGACTGTGCTCTTATATGGCATGTTGTGGTATAATGGTTACCATTGTAGGAAATGGATATGATGAGACAAATTCAGATCCTAGACGAGACTATTTGAATTTTACATTGCGTTAATACACTTGGGAAAGGTATGAATCTAGCTATTCTCCCTCCAGCAATGGGTAAATAGTAGGGTGGGCTGGGCTTTTTAATCTTGGTTAGGCAACCAGTCTAAGAGAAGGGAACATCTGAATTCTAACCTGTTAAACTCCGCTTAAGAAATTGACCTTGTGTCACATCCTGCTCATGTGGAGCGGTTGGTAAATATGTATATGGTGTTTTTACAGTACCCCAGACTTTTTAAAAGCTCTTTCCAAACAAAAACGCTAATTCATTTTCATTAGGGCAATGTGTTGTTAAGAAACAGAGTCTATTATCAATGCATTGTCTCTCACCCTTTCCTCTGTGTTGTGGAAGGAGGAGGCTAACTCAGTCAATAAAAGGGAGAGAGCCTTTCCTCTTGTCCTCTCCTGCTTTCAATCAACTCATGGTAATAACTGAAAGTGACACTTGTACGTTTTATAATTTGAACACGGTCAATAATATTCTTTTTTCCTTTCTTTTGAACAAAAATATTTTTTAGATATGTATTCATTGGCTTTTAGTTGATAATAAAGAAATTAATGATAGCAATCATCAATTTTTTCTGTTAATGTAGAAGTCATGTGCAGCCCTCCTGACATACATATGTAATCCATGTGGGGCTATTCAGTTTGACAGAACTGGTTTAGAATGTGCTGACTGTATCCCCCTGCAGAGGGGTAAGACCCTCCATGGCCGCCAAAAGGGTGTCTGGTTTGGTTTGTTGGAGTTTATGGCATGTCAACCCTTGTTGGGTTATTTTATGCGGAAGACATTTTGTTCTCTTCATGCTTGATGGGTATTAAATTTTTTTTTAACTCAATTTTTATTAACACTTTTTTTAAAAACTCATTTTTTTTTATTTAACCCATAGATGGGACCCTAACAGGTACTACCACTCTGGTTCAGTGTGGATCTGGGAGTAAGGGTAATGATGGTGTACTCCACAACTCTCCAGTGTTTAAAATCAATCAATGATCTAATATTAGTAATAGTCTCTAGCCTCTAACTGTAATAGCCCCTAACATATGTGGGATTAAAAAAAAGAAAACTCTCATGGACCTTCACCAGAAAGAACCCGCGCATGTCTGACAAAAAGGACTGTCCCCCGACCCCCAAAAGAATCTCTCGGCCATTTTCGAGTTGAGGCCTTAACCGGGTCTATTCGCTCCTACTATCTAGGGAGATATTCCCTTGCTACAGGTGACTATGACCCAGCCAATAAAGCCTAAGTCATAAAACTACCTCTTGCCTTTGTCTCTTTCTTTTTATTACCTTAAATTCCTTCTTTTCAATGCAACCACCAAATGAGATGGGGTATAAAGCAAGAAACTCTAAGAACATGCAACCGAGAATATTCAGCTACATTTAAACCTTAAAACCCCCAAACCTCATCATACCCCATACATATTGGTAATAGTCTCTAATGGTAATAGTCTCTAGTCACCAATGGTTATATCCTCTGATGGTAATAGAAGTTTACAGCCTATGGATTGTTATTTCTATAGAAATCAGCATTCACTTATAAAAGATAAAAAGCTGAACCAAAAATCTTGTTCATCTCATCAACACTTTGTGGTAATTGGTGTTTTGAATAGAGTTTGGCTGCATCATCACTTATGTGCCACTTAGCATTGATTAAATAAATTGAAATTAATTAAATAAATAATAGAATCCAAATTAATGAATAAATTGGAAATGAAAACGTTCAAGTCGGAGCAAACATCTTAATGATCTTTACGTCAGTCAATGATAAAAATAATTTAAAAAAATGAACAATGTATAAAAAAAAAAAAAAAAAAAAAAAGAAAGAAAAGGAAAGAAAAGAAAAAAAAATCTCTTATCCGTCAGTCAATGAATGTCAAGCCTTTTTTGTTTTGTTTTGCAGAAAACAAACTCAGAACTTTTGAGTAATAACAAAAGAAAATAAAAATCATTTTGGACAAATAAAAATCAATTTTTAGAAATTCAGCTCTTTGTAATTGAATGTCAAATTTACATTTCTAAACTTTTCTTTGAAGGAGGAGGAGGAGGAGAAGGAGGAGGAGAAGGAGGAGGCGACAGAGTTAAAAAGAAAATAATTAATAGAATATATAATTCAATTTGTATTAAGCACGAGAAAATGATTGACTGGAATGAGTACTGTAAAGTAAGAGTTACTTTGCTAATATCACAAGGCATGATTTAACTCGTATAAAGCATGAGTGAATGACCACCCTACTGGCTGGGGCTGTAGAATATACCGACTGCACCTCTGCAGAGGGGTAAAATCTCCCTGATGGGGCCACCCGTTGACCGTGAATAAGGAGTTAGCTGAAATATTAACAACACAAATAATACCAAGAAGTGGTTAGATTGTCTGATGAATTTACAGTATGTAAATAACATCTCAAAATTCTAGATTTTATTTAAAACTGTAGAAGCCCAATTACCGTCAAATGATAGACAAAGGTAGCAAGCAAGCTGTAACTCAAATATGGTTCCTGCATTGCTACAAGCATAGTACAGAATGTTGCTTAGATAAATAAACCACCATTCTGTACTGTGCTAACACAGTCCAACAGCATACTGATTCACTCACTTCAACAAAAACTAGCAGAACTACACTGTGTTGACTGGGATTAAAAAGGTAAAAAAAACATAAATCTTGAGTATAGTCCGGCCTTGAGTATAATACGCAGGAGATTTTTAGGGGGCTGTACCTCTGAAAAAAAAATGTGTCTGAATAAACATTGCCAGACAACAAATAGAGACTCGGACATTGCTTAGAAAATATTTTTCATTTTTAACCTCGTATATAGTATACACTAGGGATTTTGAGCTTTAAATTTTGGGAAAAAGTGCGGATTATAATTGAGGATTTATGGTAAATCTCATATCTATATTTATAAAAATTCTCTTATTATATATTTATTTTATTATCTTTTATTCTTTATATATTCTTGTTTTTTTAAGTTGTTAATTTTTATTATTATTCTTGTTTGTATTTTTGTCTTAATATTTGCTTTTTATTATTGTATTTTTTAATGATTTTTTAAATTAATTTTTAAATCTATCATTGATTTATACCCTTATATATTTTTATTTATATTTTCTTATAGAAAATGAAGAGTAAAAAGTTTTTTTTAACCCTCTCCCAGACAAAAATAGGGTGGATTTTATTGAACTTTGGTCTTTGCTGGTCTTCCCCATTTTTCCTTAAAAAAGGATGTGCACTTGGTCATTGTAAAACAAACATACAGAATCTTTCTTATATATATATATATATATATATATATATATATATATATATATACACACACAACATCTGATTTTACTTAATTTAAACTGCACACACTATGGTGACTTACTGGTGAAAATGGTCACAATGGTTAGTTGATGCAAGTTTCACAATGATAAGACAGCGATATAACAAATATAAAGTGCTCAATACGTGAGTAGAGCAAATTTATTATTATAATGGTACACAGTAATAACCTACTCAAGTTTCACCATAAGGATCTTCAGGGTTAAATCCACTGAATTAATCAAGATATTGATTAATTACATGGATTTAACCCTGAAGATCCTTATGATGAAACTCAAGTAGGTTATTACTGTGTACCATTATAATAATAATAATAACACACACATTATATATATATATATATATATATATGTGTGTGTGTGTGTGTCCTGGGTTTTTCAAATTATAGGAAAATAAACATTTTAAAAAATAGATTTATAAAATAGATTTATAACTCACCTTCCCTGTTTGATTTGTGTTTATATAATATATATATATATATATATATATATATATATATATATATAAACACAAATCAAACAGGGAAGGTGAGTTATAAATCTATTTTTTAAAATGTTTATTTTCCTATAATTTGAAAACCCAGGACACACACACATATATATATATATATATATATATATATATATATATATATATATATATTATACATACTGCTTTCAAATATTCAATATGTATATATTAAAAAAATAAAAATAATCCAAACAAATTTAACCAGAAGATGGTTTACACTAAACAGACTTGTCACATTTAAGAGTACATTTTCCTAAAAAGAATCTTTTGTAGCTTGTCAAACACTTTGAAAACCAAAAAAATAAATGTTTTTTTTAAAATAATTTATTTCAAAAGTAATTTTCTCCTGATGATGACCTTAGGTCGAAACTAGTTGAGAACTATTAAAAAATGATTAATGTAAAAAAATATTCCTGTTTGTCTTATCACTTTTTGTTCATCTTATATATATATATTTTGAAATAGGATTGACAGATTTGGGGTGATACAGGAATACCTAAATAAACAAACTACGCTTAATTTACAACACCACCCTCCCATGCTTAACATATACCTCCAAAATGGAGAACATAGAGCTAGGTGTCTTGACAGCAGATATATAAAAGGTCAGTTGAAGACACTTGGATATCAGAAAATAATTTTAATTTAAAGATTGGATATCAAATCTTGTAAAAAGCATCTTAAAAACCTTCCAAAAAGAGACCAATCAAAAAAGAAATAACACAAAAGAAATATTCCTATTTGTCTTATCACTTTTGTTCATCTTATATATAACATGCTCTGGGTGTCACATTAGAAACCAAATGAAATATGGTAGCCATAACTCTAAGTGTTCTTGGGTTATGTATGGACAATGTTTGATGAAACTAATAAGTGTCTCTCTTGAAAAATGATACAAGACAGATAATTAGAGAGATATGAACAAACTGATTGTATATATATGAACTGACTTATATAGATAGATAGATATGAACATGCTACATTGACTCCAATAAGTTTAATTTGTTCCACTCATAACTCAATTTCCTCATATATAAAATCAATTTTCCCCATTGAAATAAACAGAAATGCCTTCCAGCCTTCCCCCAGAAAAACGCCCTAATTTTTATGTTTTTTTTTTTAAAATTTGAAAAATAGCACTGTAAAACAGAATGTAATGAATTATGTGCTGTTATATATGTTAATGTTTATTTTTTTTTTATGAATAATATTTTTCTTTCGCACAATAAATTTGGAAACTTAAATGTTTTTAGTGAACTTATTAATATAAGTGTGTTTGAGATATGCATGTACTATTAAACAGCACTGTGCAGCATTATCAGTTATGTTATTACTATTTTTCAGGGGTTTCAGTTCTTTCAACATAATACCCCCTCCCTGCAAGCTAGACTCCACCAGGGACGATCAATCCCTAGTGCATCACCCATCTAATTCAACGCTAGCAGCTAAACTGGCTTATAGAGAGTTTTACCAATGTAGACTTCGATTTCTGTGCACCTGATTGGCTAATGCTAGAGCCAATCAGTGTGCAGAGTGGGTGTTATAAACAGGTTTATGTGGCACAGACATTTTTTGTTAATTCATTGGCAGGGTTGGAACTAGCAGTAAGTTAACAAACTAAAAAAAGTTTTTTTACGATGCATGCGGCACGACATGTTAAATATTTATAAAACTACACTGGCTAAAATCAATTAACTGTATATCTATACACACACATATATGAGGGTGGATTAAAATATGCTGTCCAATATTGAAAGAAAGAAAAAAAAAACGGTAATTTCAATACTTTTGGGGTAAGATTTTTTTTTAAAATACAAGAGTATCTGAAGCTTGCTTGTACCTCAAATTTTAGATCTCAACACAAAGCAAAAAAAAAAAAAAAAAAAAAAAAAAATCACCTGAGTGACAGATCGTAACTTGGAAAATTCCTTAGTTGAGGCACTTGTAAATCAATGTACTACAATGCTTTCTAATACTGGTTACCAAAAAAAACACAAAAAAAGAACCCACAAATAAATATTTAAAAAAAAATGTTTTAAATAGAAGCTATTGAACTCAGTATAGTAAACTTGGCCAAGTTTGGCACAAGACTAGAATAGATGAGCATTCAATGAGTAAAATCAATGAACCTTATAAGATAATTCTGACCTCTATAATTTTTCAGGGTGGTTGAAAAGTAATTCCCTATTTTAAACTATCAAAATTGAATATGCAGTTATATTTTTCTCAATTCTTTAATGTATATTCCTTAATATATAGCAATTAAATCGGTGTTGTTTTTCTTTTCTCCTCCACATTTTGCTATTGTTGTTTGTGAATGGTTGAATCATCATTTTCCTGGGGGATGGATGGGTAGACGGGATCTGCATGGGTGGCTGACCAGAAACCCTGGTTTAACACCTTGTAACTTTTTTTTGGGGGGGGGTTGTAGGAGCAATTCTACTCTACGAA
>CM042143.1:88212949-88215449 GCA_023376005.1 Doryteuthis pealeii | reverse complement strand
ATACTGTTGCATATTGATATTGATCTTTAAAGTATGCTCCCTTACTTATGCCCTTGTGAAGCGTATGGTGGTGTAAGGATTACTGTCGTAGGAAATGGACATGACGAGTTCAAATCCTTGACGAGGCTGTTTGTATTTCACATAGTGCTGATACCCTTGGTGGAAGGTATGAATCTAAATACTCTCCCTCCAGCTATGGATAAAATAGTAGGGCAGATTGAGCTCTTTAACCTTGGTAAGGTAACCAGTCTAGGAGATGGAAAACTGACTAAACCTGTTAAACTGTTTAAGAAATTGACCTTGTGTCGCATCCTGCTCGTGCGGAAGGGTTTGGTAAATATATACCTGTACCCTTGTATCAAAACTGAGCTTAGTAAATGTTGGGTTTGCCAAAAATGTCATCCATTTGTTGTTGTTGTTGTTATTGGATGTCATTTTGTGTTTAAGCTTGATGCATCTTCATTTGAAAAGATATTTCTTTGATTGTATTCTGACAGCTGTCATAGCAGACATGTTTTTAATTTGTCAACATTGGCAGATTTTTGTTTCTTTATTGATACAACCTTTGAAGAAAATAAGCAACATTTTCAACACATTACACTTAGTAGCTCTATAGCTGATTCTTTGAACATTGGGACCACAGCTCCTACCTCAGCAGAATGTGCTCCTTGTTGACCCACATGAAGGGCAATCTGCTTTGAATGTCTCGTTTGAATTGGAGTCAAGGTTATCTTTTGTGCTGCAATTATAAGAATTTCAGTTTCTCCTTCTTAGCCAGGTCCATGTCTTATGTGCGATCTCTCCAGTTTGTTGCTTGAAGTATCCATATAGTGGTTTTTCTTCTCATTTCGGTTTTCTTTCTTTTTTAAAATCATATTTGTGCTAGTCCATCTGGCTATCTGATGAGACTGGGCTCTTTTATGGAGTTACCAGCTGAAATAAATTTATAATAGCCAAATGACATCCTGTTGAATTTTTCTTTCTTATTGGAAGTGTGTGTGTGTGTGTGTGTGTGTTTTTATATATGTGTATGCATATATATATATATATAAATATATATTGTTGTTGTTGTTGGCATTCTTCTGTCTACTAAAGATAATGGTGTAGTGTCCATTTAAAAAATTTTTTTTTTATCTGCAACTGTGTGAGTGGCTGAACAGACCAATTTTTGAATGGTAATCTCTGGTGCAGTGACTGCAAACAAACAGTGATGCTTGTTGGAGTTGCATGGCATGTGTGTGTGTATTTATATGAAAATAAATCATCATCATCATCATCACCATGTTGTGCTAGTAACACAACTATCCATAACAATTTCTCACCAACTGTCCCAATCATTTATTGTCCTTGGGACAACATCCGAAATCCATGCAGAGGTGGTCTATGTAGATCTTTGCTGGGCGGGCAGCACTGGTGTGCCCATGTGCTGGTTTCTATAGGAAAACATCACTAATGAGTTTGTCCCCGCTTCTATAGCAGTACCCAGCATGTCTTATTAACCAAATTTTTATTTCTTATGAGTGTCATCACCTTAGCTAGATAATGAACCATTTCTTTTTTCATTTAAAAAGAAAGAGAAGAAAAAGGATGTGCTACACAGAAAAGAAAGAAGAAAGAGTAGGGAATAGATAAAGAGTGGGGTTGAGCATGTAGAAGCTATAATGCTAATCTGTTTCAGTCGAACATAGTGAGAAGATTACTATACTTTTTACTTATTGAACTATTTTTAATAGCTCTTAAGTAAGCATATCAAACATGGTAATAATTAGATTATCATACTGTGGTATATCCACAGGTTCTGCTAGTTCCTAGAAGTAAACAGATCTCAGCATCTCACCGTCCAGTGTGTGTGTGTTTTTTACCCCCATGACCTCAGTAAAAGCATTTGGAGCAGCCAAATTGTGCCTTACATTACCAAACAGATTTATTTGACACATGGGTTGGTTTGTTTTATGGCATTTCAACCCTCATTGGGTTATTTAGTACAGAAGTCTTTTTTCAAGCAATTTTATGGTTTCAAGAAACTATTCCTATTTAATAATAATAATAATAATAATAATAATAATAATAATACTGGCCTGCATTAAAAAAGTTTTACCAGGTGATATATGATTGCCATTTTATGCTGAATTCATAAAATACCATGCATTGTGTTTAGTAAGGTCTAGTTTTTAAGATGTGCTTCAATACTTCACAACAAGTAGTACATAACATTAAAAGCACTTATTCAAAAACCTATGGACTTGACTTTTCATAAATAAATTGTTATAATACTATTTTGGGTGGTTACTACCCACCCACTTCTGTAAAGGATGTTGTTGGGTTGGATTTTATGGCATGACAACCCTTGTTAGGTTATTTCATGCCAAAGACATTTTGTTTTATTCATTCTTGATGGGTATTGAAAATTTTTCTTTCAAACTCAATTTCTTTAAAACAATTTTTAAAACTATTTTTTTCTATTTAACCCAGAGATGAGACTCTAAAAGGTACTATCACT
>CM042143.1:88177949-88207949 GCA_023376005.1 Doryteuthis pealeii | reverse complement strand
AAAATCATTTTTTACTCTCACCCTTTTTCAGTAACAAGAGGTTAAAAAAAAGTTTACAAATGTATAAATGCCTATGATTTTTGTGTAAACTTTATGTGTAGTTCTTTTGGTAGTTAATAATAATAGTTAATAATAATTAGTAATTTCTTGTTTAGTTTGTAACTGAGTGTTAATTTTCATGTGGATCTACATTCAAGATGAACATCTATATATTAATGCTCATGTTCCTTAAAAGTACAACCATTATCATCTTGCAACACCCTCTGTTTAAAAATTAGACTGCCCAAGATGAAAATCCTGATTATCTGGTGCTGCTTACCAACCAAATTTTTATTTCTCATGAGTGTTGTCACCTCAGCTAAATTATGGACCATTCTGTTTTTATTATAAAAAAGGAAGGGAAGAAAAAGGACATCGTACACAGAAAAATATAATAAGAAAAAAAAGAAAGAGTAGTAGAAAGATAAAGAGGGTGTAAACGTGCGGACGTGATAACGCTAATCTGTTTCAATTGAACATAATATAAAGATAAAAAGAAGAAAAAAAAAGTGAGAGAGAGTTAATTCAAGATTATTATTATACTTTTTACATAATGAATTATTTGCAATAGCTCTTAAGTAAACATATCAAACATCATGATAATTAAATTATCATACTGTGGTATATCCACAGATCCTGTTAGTAATAATAATGGAAACTACACAAGGATACTGCATGTTGTTTTGCACAAATCCTGGTAGCAGCATTCTACAAAAAAGCAGCTGTAAGGCCATTTACCTCCCATCTCACAAACCATCCAAGTAAGACGAGTAAGACATGTTGGGCATTGTTAGAGAAGTAAGAATAGAACTCATAAGCAACATTCTCCTATGGACTCCTACTTATGGACACACCTGTGTTGTCTGACTAGCAACGTGTCAAAACATATCAAACATTGGAATAATTAAATTATCATACTGTGGTATATCCACAAATTACAAATATTTCTTTTTAAATTTTTTAGTCACTTGATTCAAATCTTGGAATTTTACTTATATGCATATTTACTAACCCCTCCGCACATGCAGGATGTGACACAAGGTCAATTTCTTAAGCGGAGTTCAACAGGTTTGAATTCAGATTTTCCTTCTCCAGCTTTTGGTAAATAGCAGACTGGGCTCTTTAACCTTGGTTAGGCAACCGGTCTAGGAGAAGGAAAACTCTGAATTCAAACCTGTTGAACTCCGCTTAAGAAATTGACTGTGTCACATCCTGCTTGTGTGGAGGGGTTGGTAAATATATATATATATATGGTTCATGGAGGCACGTCGGCTAATGGTTAGAGTCGTAGAAAATGGACTCGTTGATTAGAGTTCAATTCCTAGATGAAGCTGTTGGCATTTCACATACCGCTAATACCCTTGGGAAAGGTATGAATCCATATATTCTCCCTCCAGCTATGGGTTAAATAGTTGGGTAGATTGGGCCCTTCAGCCTTGGGTAGGTAAACAGTCTAGGAGAAGGATAACTCTGAATTCAAAATTCCTGAGGTCGGTCGTTGATTGGGTTTGTGGCAACCCTTGATGCATCAATTCTTTCCTATCAACTGTGCCAAAAAGTGTGGATGGTCCAACACAAGCCTTCACCACTATAAACAAATCACTGTGTTGATGTTCATTGTATGAACACTCATACGTCGAAATCGATGGGAGGATCCATCATATGCTTCAGCACAATCAGGATTATCCAATAAGTGTTGCCCATTGCCCAATGGTGGGGATGAGTTTTGATTGCTCGGTGGAGTAGAGCGGTCCAAGTTATTGTTGTGGATAACAGAGTAAATATGTTGGTTTACTCTAACCTAAAATCTTTGGGTCGTGTGCCCAATGTAGCAAACATCACATAAATTTCAGTGCAAATACAGTACTGTGGTACACCCACAGGTCCTGCTAGTCATTTGAAAAAATTTTTTTCCGAATTCTCGATATAACGAAGATAACTTTGAAATGCTAATTAGAAGATCTTTTCACTCCTTTTTAAATAAAAAAGCAATGATATTATCATGAAACTCTTTCCATTGGAACCCCAATTGGGGTCATGGGTCATCTGGTATTTTACATTTCTTTTTTTTTTGTGTCCAATTATCTGAATTTGTATTTGCAAAATCTTTGATGTTCTCATATCAAAGCAGATTCTTGGATATCAAATTTTCATCATATTAAAATTTTTCAACTCATTTAAAATGTCTGCATACAAATTTTTTAAGTTCAAGGTAGGTGGGGGGTGGGGTGTTGGGAGTGGTGGTGGTGGTGGTGATGGCACGGGGTGAGGGGGGAACATAAAAAAGAGAAAAAATGCTCATTGAACTTTATATGATCTAAATTTTCATTTTTAACTCGGGGAAAGTTTATATTTTATTATTTGATGCATAAATTCATAAGATGAACCGTGTGCGAATGTGAGCATATATATATATATATATGTATATGTGTGTGTGTGTGTGTGTGTGCAGATATATGTGTGTGTGCATGTGAATATATATATATATAGATATTTGTGAATTAAACATTTTTAGAAAAAACAAACAAATGATGTTTTTTCTAAAAATGTTTAATTCATACTGTCGGATTCACTTCCATTTACTTTTCATAGATATTTGTGTGTGTGTGTCTGTATGCATATATATATGTGTGTGGAGAGAGAGAGAGAGAGAGAGAGAGAGAGAGATGTGTGAGTGTGTGTGTTCTTTTTTTATCTGCCTATAACTTCTGCAGGGATGAGAGTGTAGTATCTGCACACTCTCAAGAATCAAAGTATAGGATTTGTTCCAATGAAAATCTAAATATATTTTCAGAAACATTCTTAAATGTGCATAAAATAAAGTTGTTATCCATTGGGCAAGCTAATATATATATATATATAAATGTGTGTGTGTGTGTAAGCAATAATAATTTTTAAAACAATGAAATCTATATGGGCCAACAAATATAAATTAGATTTAACTATTACAACATTGATTCGCATGAAGAGAATATGAAAAAGTAACATTTAGTTAAGACCAATGAACCATCATACCATTGCCTCTGAGTGGTTTCCTTTATTTAAATGCCATGGGATTAACAAAGAACAGATGGTATCAGAGCAGCAGCAGCAGCAGCAGCAGCCAATTACCAAATATCTTCAAGTCAAATTAATGAAATGATATTTAACAGAAACTGAAAGAGAGAAAAGGGCTGGAAGAGAAGAATTTGGGTTTTTTGCCCCAATCTGCATTGGAAATTTTATCATTCATTCTTGTATTTTCTGACCTAAACTATCCGAGCGAGGTAAAGTGATTATTATAGAAATGACAAAAAAGATACTCAGTTGAATAAAAGTTCAATTTTAACAATAGCAGCAATCATTATTAATAATGCTTATGTATATATATATATATATATATGTGTGTGTGTGTGTGTGTGCATGTGATGTTATGTTTATCATTGCAGGAAATGAAATCATCAACCTAAGTTCAAATCCTGGATGAACAGCATTTCACATAGTCTTAATACTTGTGTGTGTGTGTGTGTGTGTGTGTGTGTATATATATATATATATATATATATATATATATATATATATGGAAGAAATGTGAGGAGGTTAATCCGACAGTATGTGGAGAAAGGTAGACAAACACGGGATGTTATGGAAACTGGATGTTTATTGTCGACGATGCAACGATGATATTAACTGAGTAAAGACAACCAGATAAATATTATAATATATATGATACATAACAATAACAACATTAATGATACCGCCACTATTAATAACAATAATAATAATAATAATATATAACACTATACATATGCTCACTTACAATTTTAACAAATCTTACAAAAAAAAAAAAAAAAAAAAAAAAAAAATCACACTAATATACCAACCACACACATATAATTTAATGACAGATCCAGTTCCCCAACACATATAAGCAAAAAAACAATTAAACAGACACACACACACACACACACACACACACACACACATTTAGTTAACCAATTCCCACAATCTGACACTTGTGGTACCACCATTTACCATTCTGACACTCCCCATCTAGAGAGAAGAAAAATCCACTAACCACCCCCCAACCACCCTCCCCCTACTGACGACCTTCTGTATCAGAATTTTGAGAATCTCCATCATTGGAGCAAGAACTATATCCAAGTCCTGAAGATGGTCTAATAAGAGACCGAAACGTTGCATCATCGACAATAAACATCCAGTTTCCATAACATCCCGTGTTTGTCTACCTTTCTCTCTCTCTCTCTATATATATATATATATATGGAGAAAGGTAGACAAACATGGGATGTTGTAGAAAATAGATGTTTATTGTAGGTAGTGATGTCGATGGTGTAACTTTTCGGTCTGTTAGACCTTCTTCAGGACTTTGGATTGAGTTCTTGCTTCAATGGTGAACATTTTCATATTGGTGAATTAGGAGGTCGTGAATAAGGGGAGGGGTGGTCAGTTGTTGGTGTTAGCAGGGGTTGGTGGTAGGAGATCTTCCTTTTTCTCTCAGAAAGGGTGTGTAGCAATGGTGTTCTGATAATGATGCCACAGGTGTTAGGTGTTTAGGAGTCAGTGAGTCTTATATACTGGGTTTGAAGATGTAGTGATTCATGTATATATGGTGAATGGCATAAGGATTGGTTATGACTGTGTGTATATATATATATATATATATATATATATATATATAGAGAGAGAGAGAGAGAGAGAGAGAGGGAGGGAGAGAGAGAATTTAGACTGTCCTACTATTTACTAACAGCCTGTTGGAGGGTCGGGGAGAACAAATTCATCCAGGTTTTTCCCAAGGTCACAAGTATGAAGCGGCCCTGTCAGCTGAAACGGTAGAACACATCAACTGCACCTCTGCAGAGGAATAAGAACCCAGTCCCAATAGGGCCACCTGTTGGTTATAGGTGGAAACCTGAGAGGCTTAAAGATGGAATATTGATGGTTGAGCAGTCCATGATGTGAAACACTCCACTTTGGCCCTTATTTAGGCTTGACAGGCGGTTGGAGAGGTCCCCTCTGATCAATCAGCTGGTCATGTTAAGCCCTAGCACCTATATGAATATCCCAAATTTATTGCCCTAATGGTAAGCCACAGCCCTTTTTATCATATATGTGCTAGAAGGCAGTGTCTGAGGGTCTTAATATAAGTTAATGTTAAACTAACTGATGGTTAAGTTCCAATTCTGGAGCTCTGAGGAATGTGGAGTATCCCTTCATTACCATTACTCCCAGGTCCACTCTGACCCGGAATGGTACTACCTTTTAGAGTCCCATCTATGGGTTAGATAGTAAAAAATGACTTTAAAAAAATGTGTTTAAAAACATTGAGTTTAAAAAAAAAAATTGAATACCCATAGAGAATAAATAAAACAAAACATCTTCAGCATAAAATAACCCAACAAGGGTTGACATACCATAAAACCTACCAACTAACCAACCAACCATAAAAAACGAATTAAAGAAAGAATTTAAGAAAGATCAAGAGTAATGGTTAAAAGTCTTGTTCTATCAATGACAATATCTTACATTGAAGGAAGGGCAGTCATGGCATATAACATTAATAATTGGATGATACAGATAAGAAGATGGCCTCTGTTAAATCAGATTTTTTTAATATAATCAGTTTTAATGGCAACCCTTAAGATAACCCCAGGGGGCAGGTCCTTACTGTTACTGAAAAGGGAGAAAGAAAAAGTGAGGAATAAAAGATAAAAAAGAAAAGATAAATATGAACAAATAGGTTAGGGTTAGACTACTTTGGGAGTTTCTGTAATCTACTGCTATTTATATGTAAAATGCGATTCTAATGATATTATCTCTTGCGCACAATTCTGCATTTGTATCTTATTATTATGGTACTAATTCACAATAATGTGTAAGAAATAATAATATTAAAATTGCATTTTATGTATAAAAAACATTGTCAGAAATACCTGAAGTAGCCTAACAATCCTAACCATAACTTATATCAGAAACTCCCAAAGTAAGGAGTCATTATGAATTTAAAAAAAGAATGCTAGAAAAAAAATCAAAATCAAAATCAAAACCATCAGTTATAAAAAGGAATTTCTCAGATTTAATTTTCATAGTTTCTTCTTCCGTGGAAGGGTGTAGAGATTTTTGTAAAGAGAGGGACCTTCTACAGAAGGCATTTATTTGTATTGGTATTAATGCACAATAATCATTAGATTATGTATAAAAAGCATTACATTTCTTTACATTTAATGGAAATTACGGGAAAAAAACAAAAAAACAAAAAAAAAAAAAAAGAAGGAAAAGGTAGATGGTGAATTCAGGGGTGTCAATTTTTACCATAGTCTACTGGACAGATGTTAGTAGAATATGAAATTAAGTCTAATGTATATATTTTTAATTTCTCAACTGGGATTAATACTTTTAATAAAAATAAAACCAAGGAAAACTTAGCGTTGTTATTTTAAGGAAATTGAGATTATAAACTTATCAAGTCCTACACTGAAATAATCTGAAAATTACTATTCACTGGTAATTTAGTCGCGTATTTAATGATATTTCTATTTCAGAGTAACAATTAAAAAAAAAAACCCAAAAAACTTAAAGCAGTCTACTTTTTGCAGTTCTGAGCTCAAAAAATTGTATAACTGAATCAGTATGCAACAACTTTAAATCTATACAAGATCAATTATTGCTGTTATTTAATTTTCCCAAAAACTTATAAATGAATTAACGTATTAAGTTATGTTTTACTTAAAGCTTCATTAAATATTAATCCAAGTTCAGAAATTAAAAATATATACATTAGACTTCATTTCATATTCCACTAACATCTGTCCAGTAGATTATGGTAAAAATTTACATGCGTAAATTCACAGTCTACCAAAAGAAAAGATAAATATAAACAAATAAATCCTTGTTTTTGCAAAATTTAACCTTTAGAAAACAAGCATTTTTAGTTCATTTTAGTAGATGATCTTTGATGCTATTTCCAGTCCTTTTTTTTTTTTTAAAGATTTGTATCAAATTTGAGACCAATCAATTGGTGTTTTTATTTAACCAAAAATAGATCTATTAACAATTTAGCGTACTTAACTCAAGTTCAGAAATCAAAAATATATACATTGTACTTCATTTCATATTCCACTAACATATGTCCGGTAGATTATGGTAAACATTTACATGCGTAAATTCACAGTCTACCAAAAAAAAAATAAAATAAAAAATAAATATAAACAAATAAATTAAGAAACACTTGCCTTATAAACGTGTCTAATATTAACAAATGATAAGAGATATAAATAGTCATCCAGTTGAAGGGACGAGAAAAGGTAGGAGCACTTTGAAATTAAGGTGTAGTTATTTGTACCTCATCAGTGGTAAGGTGAAAAATGAGGGGAGGGCTCACCTTGCTTGGCAGACATGTACTTCCTTCCTTCCTCAGATTTTTTTTTCTTTTTTAGGATGACCTCATCCACTGAGTCAGTTTAGTAAACTGCTGATATATACGTATATATATATGTATGTATGTATAAATTATCTTTAATCCAATGATAACGGATTAACGTGAAAACAACAAGTGGATAGAAAGAGATCTTTACTAAGTTCTCTTTTCAGAAACAAGCTCAACAATTTTTTTCATTTCTGTACAGCCATTTTCCCTCAACTATCAACTTTTTTTTAGGAATTTTTTTCCATATTAATTACCATCAAGGTTACCCAGAATAAATGGATTTTTTGCTTATCAAGGCACTGTCTCTCATCTGATAAAGACTAGGGCACTAGTTATATATATATATATATATATATATATATATACATAGTATCCAATTGCCGCTTTAACTTTTCCATTGCAGTGGCATCAGTAAATAATGAAAAAATGCTCAATATATTAAAAACAGAGTAGTAATAATAATAGTAGTAATATTAATAGAGAATATATATCTGAGTTTAACTAAGGAATTACATCAACTTAGTTAAGCATAGCATAGGGTCCTGATGAAATCATTTTGATTGAAACCATGGTAGACCCTTAATTTTTCCTCTACTAATATTATATATATATAATCTAAAGATTGCATGAAGAAATCTCCCTTATGACTTAGTAGTTTATAATAGTTGTAATTTATAGAGCTCAATGTGTCCCCTTATTGTTAGGGTCACAGAGCAAAAATATATTATAAAACAATAATGAAGAAGATTTAGAATGAAAGCATAATAGACTATTTCATGAGATCTAGAGGAATCGCTACTCATCAGGGCTCCATCTTCAGATGCAAAAAATGATGAAGACGGAGACTTGAGGAGTAAACAATCTTTGAGGTCTCCTGAAATAGTCTATTATGCTTTCAATCTAAATCCTCATTATTTTTTACTAATATATATATATATATATATATTTATATCCAACCCCTCCACACGAGTAGGATGTGACACAAGGTCAATTTCTTAAGCGGACTTTAACAAGTTTGAATTCAGAGTTTTCCTTCTCCTAGACTGGTTGCCAGTCATATAGTACGAAAATAATGTGTCCTGGGTATGACAGTAAACTGCATCTAATGATGAAGTTCCAGTTCTGGAGAGTGTGGAGTACTCCTTTACCACCATTACTCCCAGGTCCACCCTGACCCGGAGTGGTAGTATTTGTCAGGGTTCCATTTATGGATTAAATAGAAAAAACAAATTTTAAAAAATGTGTTTAAAAAAAAATTGAGTTAAAAAAACAAAAAAACATGCCCAGCAGGTCTTATTTGGATGGTTTGTAAGATGGGAGGTAAGTGGCAATACAGTTGCTGTTTTGTAGGGTTCTACCACCAGGATTTGTTCAAAATAGCATGCAACATCCTGATGTAGTTCCCATGTAGCTTTTTTTGTTAAAGTCCAAGTAATGTAACCATAGAATTAATAGCACCCCAATCTTGTGACCATGTGCCAGACTATGCTATTTGGAGTCACTATCTACAAACAATTTTTCTAAACAAGGCCGATATAGAGTTCAATGTCATGTGACTATTTACACTTAATTATATAAAAGAAAGAAAAAACAAACAATCTTTTGTGAAAAGTGTATTAAGAAGATTAATAAAAAAATTCAAGAAAACAAAGCTAGTAATCTAATACCGAGATCTAGAATTACTACTTTTACTGAATGAATTATGTACATGAAGAAGGCTGTAGATATCATCAGCCAAAATGATGATAAATCCAATAAGCAAGGCTAAAAAGAAAAAAGAAATTGCAGATTAAACATGTTATATCTGTTATTGATGACTTAAAAAAATTTTTTTTTTTAAACCTGTGGGATCAAGCACTGCAACACTGATGGAAGAAGTGGGTGGGTTGAAGGGGGTATTGCATTGAAAAATAAACCTCATTATTAGATATGAATACTTGGAACTACATAACTGTATGCAAACAAATTTATTATTATTATTATTATTACTAGCAAATATATGCACCCTCCGGGTGCAAGTATCTAAGTTTTAATATAATAAAATATGTTAAATTAGAAAGGCTAATGAAACTGAATAAGAATTCAGATAAAATATTTGGAACAGAGGGGGTATAATCTGAAAATAGAACAACTTTGAAACTAACTCTTCCATCATTTTCCATTACTCCCGTCTTTCATTGGTAAATTTTCCTAATTTAACTATTTAGTTAAAATAGGAAGTAAAGAATAATATTAGTTATTTCTTCTTGTTAATGGATTTCTTTTAAGATTTATCCCCGATATTTTTGCTCATATTCAATAAGATAAAACCAAACAATTAGAAATCAATAATACTAAGCAAATATTTATTAAAATCAAATATTTAAGATCAATATGTAAATTAGCCTTCCCATTCGCACTGTAATCCGCTATTTTGTTGTATATATAAATACAATTGCATGTTATTAGTATATAGATATGGTCAACAGTCTTAATGATGTAAAACAATTTTACTAATAATTGAGGTTTAAATAAAAAATAAAATCATGGAGATTGTGGTGTAAATAACTAAGGGAATTGTAACTTGTATCGTAATATAGTTTCGGTTACAGACAGACAAACCCATAATCTCCATTATAATAAGATTATTATTAAATTGGAATAGTAGTAAATCGGAATACTTGAAACAAATGATTATTATTATTATTAAGTAGGAATAGT
The DNA here is from genome assembly GCA_023376005.1 of Doryteuthis pealeii. Classification (NCBI taxonomy): domain Eukaryota; kingdom Metazoa; phylum Mollusca; class Cephalopoda; order Myopsida; family Loliginidae; genus Doryteuthis; species Doryteuthis pealeii. The sequence continues at coordinate 88,197,784 of CM042143.1, read as the reverse complement.
TGCCTAAAATAATATAATTGCTTGGAAAAAAAAAAAGACTTTGGCATTAAATAACCCAACAAGGGTTGATATACCATAAAAGCAACCAACCAATAAAACAAATGATTATTTTAGACAATTAAAAAAAGAAGAGCAATTAAGAATGGAATGTTGAAATGAATGTTGAAGTGGTTGATATGACATTAAATAAATAAAAGCAAAAACCAGAAGTTAAGATTCAAGTGTTTATAAAACAATGAAATCTTTTAAGACAATCTTCTATACAAAAATCTATCATTGTCAGCTGATACTCATAGCTGAATCTCTATATGAAATATTCACTGAATCATCTTTGATCTATGAGATCAATATTCAATATTGGATTAGATGAACTAAAAAGGGAAGAGATTATGTTGAAAAATGTATATTTGGAAACATTTTGGAAACTAATAGTATTATTATAGTATATTATTATCATTTGGACTTTTCAATCTAGTGTCCTCATCTACATTGTCATATATACAATGTTTCCGCCAATGTACCTTCTGGGATACTTCAGGTGTTTCTTGTCAAACTTAGGAGACTTCATGGAACTTTGAACTGAACCAACAGAGTAGATGGTTTTCATTCTGTTAACCATGACCGGGTACAAGTGTTAAGTTATGACACATATAACAGATATAAGTGTTGAGTTAATGCAGTTTTAAGTGACGTTCAATCTTGGCCAAGGGCGATAATAACATAATTATCAAAACAAAATGGACGGTCGCTAGCAACAGCTTCAGGTTCAGAAATCTTCTGTTGAAGAGATTTTATCTTGAAATATTAAGAATAAATCACAGGTTAACAAACAACACCTTAGTTACCTTATTTTTCTTTACACTTGCATTGTGATGACCTTCAAAACCAACCACCAAACCATTATATATATATATATATATATATATATATATATATATATATATATATCATCATCATCATCAAAACCACCTAACATAGTATACTTAACATTGCTTAACACCTGTACCTGGTCATGGTTAATGGAATGAGAACAGTCTACCCTGGTAGATACATCTCTAATCTTAATAAATATGCTTATGTCTTAAAGAAAAAAACTTGGCTGTTTCTTATCAAATGTTAAAATAAACTGTGTGAAACTGTCTGAAAAATGATAGACACAAGATGTAGTTTTGCTATTATTATGAATATTTAAGCCAGAATCTTCTTACTCTTTGTTGTATTAATTTGATTAATATTAATATAAAATTATTAATATCAATATTAATAAAATATTTAATTTAAATTATCAATAAATAAAATTATTGATATTAATATAATTCAATATATATTTTTTCTACTTTTCGACCTCCATGTTTTTCTGTTCTTTTTTTGTCAGGTGTATATTACATCTTGTAATCCTTGGCTAGAATCACTTCTCTGACAATTCATATCTTAGAAAGAATATTGTGAACAAGGGATTAAAGGATTACCAGCTAAGATAAGAGATTAAAAGATTATCACCTGTACTAGTAGATGCACCTGATGTGAGAAAATTCCAAAATGTTATCAGTTCATGAGCAGTGATCTAAATAACAAGATGGAGATACCAGGGTGAATGATTTGTGGAATGTAAGCATGTCTAGAAAATTCAGATTCTTGTTTTGAGTTACAGAGGCTACCCCCCACCACCACGCCCCACACATTTATGAAATGTTCAACTTTCAGAGGTTCAAATAAATTAGTTTTTTTATCCTCCTCTGTTTTATAAGAAGAGGCAATGTAAAATTGTTCAAACTTCAAAAAGAATAAAAGGAGTGTTGAGACTATAAGAGTGTGTATGACGTTTAAACTGCATCTAGTGGTGAATTTCCAATTCTGGAATATTACACTTTGGCCCTTACTTATTTGAATACTAGTACAAAATAAAAAACACCCTCCGGGTGATGTAAAAATAGATTTTTGAAACATATTGCCCGAGGGGTGGGAGTAAAAAATTCAATGTCAGTGAGTTTGTACCCTAAGTAAGTAAAATCATCAAATTCATTGAAGGATTAAAAAATAAAACAATTTGAAATGTAAACTTTAAATATGTATTAAAATAAAACAAACTATATATAGATATATAATACCAGTCATGTATTTATTAAAACTTGTTTTTAAAAAACAATGAGGACTGTCTAATGTTGCATGTTCAAATTTTGACTGTATTTATTCTATGTTATGATGATTTTGGGTAATGTGACGTAAGCAGTGACTTAGTTTTTGTTACAGACAAAAACCGGAAGCGAATCTCCATTATTAATAGATTTGGATAATAACAAGGCTTGGGAACCTACCCTATTCATAAGCAGGGGAGTTCTTATATTCTGATAAAATGTCTAAGTTCTGGCATTGGTTTGGTTTACAGCATATCAACCTCAGTGGGTACTTGTTTTTGGTATAAACACATTTTTCTATTTAACCCATAGATAGGACCCTAACAGGTACTACCACTGTGGGTCAGACTGGACCTGGGAACAATGGTGATGCTCCACATGGGGTGCTCCACATTCCCCAAACCTCCAAAACTGGAACCTCACCAGCAGATAGAGTTTAACATCATTCCCAGGACATTAAGACCCTCAGCCACCGCCTTCTAGCACCCATATGATAAAAAGGGTTGGGGGCTTGCCATAAGGGCAATAGGGTTGGGGTAATCATATAGGTGCTAGGGCTTGACATGACCAGCTGATTGATCTTTGGCCACCTGTCTAGCCTAAGTAAGGGCCAAATTGGAGTGTTGCATGTCAAGGACTGCTCAGTCACCTAGATTCCATACTAAAGCATCACAGGTCAACATCCATGGCCACCAGGTGGCCCCAATGGGGGAGTCTTACCCTTCTACAGAGGTGCAGTCAGTGTATTCTAACGCCTCAGCCGACAGGGTGGATCTGGCATTGAAATGACATAATGTTTGGTATTAGAATTGAGATGCAGAGTTACTTTCTTTTATGAATTAGTTTTAGCTGCCACACCCTCATCCCTCCTGCTTTCTGATTGGCTGAAAAATACAAGCATTTTCACACTATGTTTTAGTGCTTTTGTACTTTTCAATTGGCGGAAGTGATAACACATTTCCCTGTCTGTTTCTATCTCAATGGAATATCAAAAAGGAAATTAGTTTGTTTTTTATTTAATTAAATTAATCATCATTGTTATCATTCTTTAGGCTTTTCTCTTTCTAACTACATCAAATTCAAGGCTGGAAATTATTGATTTTTCTCTCTAGACCCTCATTAATTGTATCTTTTTAAATTGCTAATCAATTTCAGATTTAGTCTTCCTGTCTGGTATAAATTGTTGTTTGGCTTTTTTAAATGATATATTTTATATATTTTTTGACTTATACAAAAGCATAAAAATATTCTATCTCTAAAATTGGTTATACTAGCAAGAATATGCACTCTTCGGGTATAAGTATTTAAGTTTTAATGTAATGAAATATATCAAATTAGAAAGACTAATGAAATTAAATAAGAATGAAAAAAAAAAAATAAAAATAAAAAATAAAATTATTTTATACATTTATTAATAAAATACATTTATTTTAATTATAATTAATTAGTTTCTATATAAAACGTTCATAGGGTTGATTTTAATATGTTGGAGAAAAAAATAATAATATTAGAGATCAATAACTCCAGGTTATCATTTATTAAACCCAGTGATGTAACGAATATGCATATACCTGGGTTCCCCCTCACAGTAATATGATTGGCTGATTTCAGCTATAAATACCGAACAATGTAGAGGCACAATTCCCTACTACTACTACTACGAGGTCGCACCAGATTACTGCTTAACTACTCGAGTGTACCACACTACTACTTCTACTAATATATCCCTTACCCAGATATATCACCAAGTTTTATCAAAACCAGTATGCAAATTAACCACACCATATATCATGTAAACCTTTATATCTTAATGATATATAAGACACATTGCAGGATTTTAAATGCACTAATAACATGGGCTGTTTTGAGGCAAATCTAACTCAGATTTTCATAGAGACATTAATAAATAAGATCCATTCTATGTATTAATGATTTTAACTATAAATTAAATACACATTGATAAACATACAATTCCTGAGGATATCATGACATAAGCAGTGACAGTTTCGGTTTCAGACAGACACTGAATCTCCTTTTTGATTAGACTAGGAGCAGCTCCAGCATAATAAGATTTGAAAATGGCAATTTTGAACATGGACACTTTTTAGAAGAAAGTAATTGGACTATTCAACAACACTGGGAACTCAGAGAAACTGTTTGTATGGCTATTGGCAACACTGTTGTGTTTGTTGTTCCTGCACTTGCCCCTGTGCATGCCTTGCTGCCATACTCAGTCTTGGCTTTGCAGTTGTTTCTGATGGAGTTACCTATTGATGTTACCGCAAAGTGTGAAGTTTGTGCAGTTATTCGGTTTTTGAATGCAAAATGCATTAAGACAATTGAGGTGCATTGCCAATTAACAGAAATCTATGACGAGTCGTGTATAGATATAAAAAAGATGGTGTAGGGAGTTTGCAATTATGACGAGGTTCAATACTTGCTTAAGCGGATATGACATGGGCATACAGAAAAAACACAGCGCCTACAAAAATGCATTGACCAAAATGGCAATTATGTAGAAAAATAGATACGTGTTTAAATTTTAGAAAGATGGAAACATCCTTGATATTAAACCTTTCTATGGTTTCTAAATATTTTGGATACTTTTGGGATTACTCTTGTACTTACAATTTTGATTATAAGTTGGTTGGTTAGATTTTACAACATGTCAACTCTTGTAGGGTTATTTCATGCCAAAATCATTTTGTTATTTTTAATCTTGTTGGGTATCCAATTTTTTCAAAACTCACAGACTTTCTTAAACACATTTTTTAAAACTCATTTTCTTCTATTTAACCCATAGATGAGACTCTAAAAGGTACTACCACTCCAGATCAGAGTAGACCTGGGAGTAATGATGATGAAGGAACACTCCACACTCCCTAGAAATCCAGAAATGGAACCTCACCATCAGATAGAGTTTAATGTCATACCCAGGACTTTAAGACCCTCAGCCACCACCTTCTAGCACACATATGATAAAAATGGTTGAGACTTTCCATAGAGACAATAGGGTTGGAGCAATCATATAGGTGCTAGGGCTTGACATGACCAGCCGATTGATTAGAGGTGGCCTCTCTGACAGCCCGTCTAGCCTAAGTAAGTGCCAAAGTGGAGTGTTGCATGTCATGGTCTGCTCAGCCACCAGGGTTCTATCCTTAAGTACCACAGGTATCCACCCAAAATCAACAGGTGGCCTCATTAAGTGTGCGTGTGTGTGTGTGTGTGTATGGGGGGGGTCTTATCCCTTTACAGAGGTGCAGTTGTTGTATTTTAAAGTCCCAGCTGACAGGCCTGATTATAAGTAAGACATCTTTCAGTTCTGTAATAGACAAGAGAATAAAAACAACTTCTTTGCACTTTTAGAGCTTCATGGAAATTGAATAAATGTAGATAGACTAAAATAGATGGTTGAGTTTTTAACATTATCTAAATTTGATTTATAATACAAACTGATTTCAACCTTGATAAAAATAAAAATAAAAAAAAACTGTGCACAGCTGTTCTTAAATTAAGATCCACATTGGTGTTAATATCAACAATAATATCTGTCTCTCCCTTCTGTTTTGAAGTTATCTGCTAAATATATTGGATGAAGGGTTTCAAGCAAGAACATTCTGAGTTTTGTATTATTTCAGGCTTACCCCAAAACTTTCTTTTTACAAAATTTACATGGTCTGTTTCCAAATTATAGGCAGCAGTAAATTATAAAGTTTTGTATTATTTCAGGCTTACCCAAAAATTTTCTTTTAAAAAATGTATATGGTCTATTTCCAAATTATAGGCAGCAGTAAATTATAAAGTTTTGTATTATTTCAGGCTTACCCAAAAATTTTCTTTTAAAAAATGTATATGGTCTATTTCCAAATTATAGGCAGCAGTAAATTATAAAGTTTTGTATTATTTGAGGCTTACCCAAAAATTTCCTTTTTACAAAATTTACATGGTCTATTTCCAAATTATAGGCATAAGTAAATTATAAAATTTTGTATTATTTCAGGCTTACTCAAAAATTTTCTTTTAAAAGATTTACATGGTCTATTTCCAAACTATAAGCAGTAATAACCTCTTAAGATTTTCTCCAAAAGATTTAGAATAAAAAAAATAAAGGAAAATTAAAAGAAAAAACCTTGAAAATTTAAGTTATCTGTGAAAAGATGGTGGGCCTACATAATGTCAATTGAATGTAATTTCTTTTATCAAAGCTGAGAGTAAAATTCAATTAAAAATAATTTCCATTCTGATAATCATCAATTGAATGAAAGAAAAAAAAAAGTTGAGTTAGAAATCAGTGGGGCATGGCGGAAAGTCATTTCAACTCTCAGTTTTCTGGGGAGGTTTTTTTTTTTTTGAGGGGTGGGGAGAAATGGAAATTAATAAAATATCAACCCTTAAAGATAACTGAGAACAAAAAAAAAAAAGAGATAGTGAAAGGGTAAGAGTGAGGAAGAGGGTGGCTGAAAGGAATTAAGAGGAGAAGGTAAGAAAGAAAGAGAGAGAGAGAGAGAGAGAGAGCAAGAGAGAGGAGAGAGAGAGAAAAGAGAGAAAGAGAGAGCAAAAGAGAGAGAAAGAGAGAGCAAAAAAGAGAGAGAGAGAGAGCAAAAGAGAGAGAGAGAGAGCAAAAGAGAGAGAGAGAGAGAGAGAGCAAAAAGAGAGAGAGAGAGAGAGAGAGAGAGAGAGAGAGAGAGAGCAAAAAAAGAGAGAGAGAGAGAGCAAAAAAGAGAAGAGAGAGAGAGAAAAAGAGAGAGAGAGAGAGAGAGAGAGAGAGCAAAAAAAAAAGAGAGAGAGAGAGAGAGAGAGAGAGAGAGAGAGAGAGAGCAAAAAAAGAGAGAGAGAGAGAGCAAAAAAAAAAAGAGAGAGAGAGAGAGAGAGAGAGAGAGAGAGAGAGAGAGCAAAAAAGAGAGAGAGAGAGAGAGAGCAAAAAGAGAGAGAAGAGAGAGAGAGAGAGAGAGAGAGAGAGAGAGAGAGAGAGAGAGAAGAGAGAGAGAGAGAGAGAGAGAGAGAGAGAGAGAGAGAGAGCAAAAAGGGAGAGAGAGAGAGAGAGCAAAAGAGAGAGAGAGAGAGAGAGAGAGAGAGAAGAGAGAGAGCAAAAGAGTTAGAGAGAGAAAGAGCAAAAGAGTTAGAGAGAGAAAGAGCAAAAAGAGAGAGAGAAAGAGCAAAAGAGAGAGAAAGAGCAAAAGTTAGAGAGAGAAAGAGAGAGAGCAAAAGAGTTAGAGAGAGAAAGAGAGAGAGCAAAAGAGTTAGAGAGAGAAGAGAGAGAGCAAAAGAGTTAGAGAGAGAAAGAGAGAGAGCAAAAGAGTTAGAGAGAGAAAGAGAGAGAGCAAAAGAGTTAGAGAGACAGGATGAATGAGAGAGATGTTGAGAAAGAGAAAAGTGAGAGAGAGATACGGCAAGAGTGAGGGAGATGTTGAGAGAGAGAGAGAGAGATACGGCAAGAGTGAGGGAGATGTTGAGAGAGAGAGAGAGAGAGAGAGAGAGAGAGAGAGAGAGAGAGAGAGAGAGCCAATTAAGTTATTTTAGTTATACCCCCTCCCCTCGAATAATCTTAATAAATTTTGCATAATATTTTCCAAAATGAATATTTGGGCTAAATTCTTATTTTAGATGGAATTTGAAATTTTCAACATTTTCCAAATCTAATTATTCTTGATATGACAAGTAGAGAAAAATATATCATTAAAATAAATAAAACAGAATATAAATAAACAGCAGATACTGATCCTATGTTTTGAAGTTTTTATCAAAGCTCATTTCTTACTTTGTTGGGAGAAAGCTTTTTCAATCTTGTGATAATGGAGATTCAGTGTCTTTCTATCTGTAACCGAAACTACATAACTTCTTATGTCACAATACCCTTAGGAATTGCATAAGTTTATGAATGAGTATTTGATTAATAGTCAAAATCCTTAATACATAGAATAGAATAAATCTTATTTATCAACAATGTCTCTATGAAAATCTGAGTTAGATTTGCCTCAAAACAGCCAATGTTATTAGTGCATTTAAAATACTGCAATGTGTCTTATATATCACTAAGAAATAAAAGGTTTACATAATATATGGTGTGGTTTATTTGCATACTGGTTATAATAAAACCGGGTTTAATAAATAATTACTTGGTGTTACTGATAACTAATATTACTGTTTTAATCTCCAAATTAAATTAAAAACCAATTAAAATATTATTAAAATAAGTGTAAACATTTTATATACGTTCTTATCTAATCTTGTTAGTCTTTCTAATTTAATATATTTCATTACATTAAAACTTGAATACTTACACCAGGTGGTGGGCGCGTATTCTTGCTAGTAAAAATGAATAAAACACAGAGAAGTAAATAAATTGTAGATATTGAACGTATATTTTGAAGATTTATCAAAGTTCATTCATTGCTTTATTTGGAAACTAGAACTGGCTACCCAGTATCGACCGGGGAGAGGGAGGGGGCACCTCCCCCCCCCCATATATTGGGTGCTGGTTTAGCTCAGTTGGTAGAGCATCTGCATTGGAATCTCATGGTTCCGAGTTTGATACCAGTCCCTGCCAACTCAGTGTATAAGTATCATAGATTGGGTAACCTGATCTATGTGTAAAGTGGAGAACTACCGGTAGATGTGGCGCTCCACCTGAGCAAAATAATCTCTGATCTAGCGCTAGTAGAAAGAGGATAGACTCCCTCACTGTTCGGCTAATACCGAAAATTGACCACTCCATTAATTTTACAACTATTGGTTTGTTTACTTTTGAGATTTAGAAATGCTGGACATTTAAATAGAATTTCAATGCTATTTCTATGTATATTTTAATTTTTTGAATATCTTTGCAAGAACTGGTGATATTTAATGTGTATATATATTTACTTGTTAATTGTTTTATTTTTGTAGTTTCATTCGGACATAAATACATTCATGCATACACAGTAACTGCACTTTATATATGTATAGATAGATAAAGCTTTTTTTAAACAAGTTTAATATCTAAAACATCTATTAAATCCAGTCACAAACATATTCAAATAAATTTTACTTAATTGAAAGGAAAATAAAGAAAATCAAAACAAAAATATAAACTTGAAATAAGCAAAAAAATTTTAAAACTTAAACAAAAACTTAAACAAAAAAAAAAACAACAAAAATGAAAAAAAAATGAAACAATTATAAAATACATAAAAATTATTTTAAAAAAATCAAAAACTATAAAAGCAAAAAAAAAAAACAAAACAAAAAAAAAACTTACCCTAGAAAATTTATCAGAATTGAGAATTGAAAGAACCGTAACACGTTAGAGAAACAGTAGCAAAATAATTGCTGTACTAGTGGCGTAGTAGTCACATGGTTTTCTGTTGTAGTAATAATTGTATTATGAGTGTAGGGTTGGGTGGAGTAATAGTACTAGAGTAATTCCCCACTCTAGGTCTCTTATCAAATCCCCTCCCCTAACTCTCTCTCTCACCCAAGGTCTGTCTGCAGCTGCCAAGGGCTAGTAATCTAAAGAGGACCTTTTTTTTTTCAGGGAGGGGGGAGGATCAACACACAACCTTCTTCAGTCTAAGAGACTAAAAGACTCCATCAATAAGAAAGAGAGGACGCTTGTAGTGTGTCGACAGAGCGAAACCGATGCCTGCAATGTGAATATCTGCATTATTCTTGAGTTATGAGAGAGAGAGAGAGAGAGAGAGGGGAGAGAGAGAGAGAGAGGGGAGAGAGGAGGGGAGAAGGAAGGCAGAGATATATACATGGTTAGATACAGTGAGATATATAGACAGGGAGATGGATAGAGAGAGTGACAGGGTAGGAGATAGATGGAGAGAAAGAGAGAGAGACACAGGGCGGGAGATGGATAGAGAGAGAGAGAGAGAGAGAGAGAGAGAGAGAGAGAGAGAGAGAGAGAGTGACAGGGTAGGAGATGGAGTGATAGATGGTCAGGGTGGGGGATAGATAGAGAGGGAGTGACAGGGCGAGAGAGAGAAAGATGGACAGAGAGGAAGGTAGAGAAGTGTATGAATGAATATACATATGCACATACATATGCACATACATATATATATATATATATATATATACATGCACACATATATATATATATATATACATACACACACACGTGTGTGTGTGTGTGTATATATCTATGTATATATATTTATTTAAAAGTACAATTATGCACAGAAACAATCCTTATTGAAAAATATAAACTACCATACTCTAAAAATTTACTTATCTCACTCAGACATATGCACCCATATGATACAGTAATATCTATACACAGGTGCATGCAGATCTAAATTTAAATGGACATCTTACATTTTAAACAATTATTGCTCAAATTCTTCAAATTCTAGCTTAAATTCCGGAAATACACAAAATCAGGAATTTACAAATAATTTGTAAATTGAAAAATTTAAAGAATAATTTATGCAATAATTAATTGGTGAAATCTCCATGGCATAGTGGCTAACGTGCTATATTGTAACATCATAGAAAGTGAGTTCAAACTCCAGCCATGCTATTACGTTTATTTTCTGACTAATCAGGTATTGCTGGCAGCATGGATTATCATGATTCTCCCTGATCAATCGTCCATATCAGTCACCACCTCAGGCAGGTCTTCTGTGTGGCATCCAGTATCCATACAGAACTGGTCAATGTAGGTTTTTGCTGGTCATCCTACACTGGTATAGCCATTAGTAGGTGTCCATAGGAGAATGTCACTTATGAGTTTGTCCTTACTTCTACAGCAGTGTCCAGCATGTTCACTTCACTTGGACGGTTTGTGTAACGTTTCTTTTTTGAGTTAGGCCACAAAAATCTTACAAGTTGACCAACCTGGAACCTAAATAAATAAAAACATGCACAAGACTATTTAGGAAAAAGGTTGAAATTTATTGTTTTGATTTTTTGGACTGTTGTCCTCATCTTTATTGTGACAAGCAAGAATATGCACCCTCTGGGCATAAGTATTTAACTCTTAACATCCTGTTCAGAATTTTCCAAGTAAAGAGCTCCATTCCTATAAGGATTTATCAAAAATGTCCTTTTCATTTAAAGTTAGCCAAGAGATTTCCGTTAAATTAAAGACTTCTAAATATGTTTGATATTACGTTTAAATAAAGGTCATTGTTTGGGGTGGATTAAGAAAACAAATGTGACTTCTGGCCGGGTGGAAAGAGGCAGCATAGGATGTTAAGAGTTAAGTTTTAATGTACTGAAATATATGAAATAAGAGAGATTAAAGAAATGAAATAAGAATGCATATAAAAAGATTACACTTATTTTAATAATATTTTAATTGGTTTCTATACAAAATCATTCATAGGATTGATTTTGATATGTTGGAGAATAAAACAATAATATTAGAGATCAATAACACCAAGTAATTATTTATTAAACCCGGATTTGTTAAAACCAGTATGCAAATTATCCACACCATATACTATGTAAACCTTTATTTCTTAGTGATATATAAGACATATTGCAGAATTTTAAATGCACTAATAACATGGGCTGTTTTGAAACAAATCTAACTCAGATTTTCATAAAGACCCCATTAATAAATAAGATTTCTTCTATGTATTAATGATTTTGACTATAAATTAGATACTCATAGATAAAATTCTTTAGGGTATTGTGACATAAGCAGTGGCATAGTTTCGGTTACAGACAGAAAGATACTGAATGTCCATTATAATAAGATATATAAAAACACGTTTCAGCTATTGTATCCTTCAGCCTTCATCAAGTGTTCCTGTCTATCTGAGCAATAACCCAACCTTGTAACTTATTTTGAATAGTTTAACTGTTGAAAAACTTATGAAGATCTCATTCAAAGGCCAGAGGATACAGCGGCTGAAATGTTGTGTTATTACATACCACAATAAAGATGAGGACAACAGTGTGAAAAATCAAAACAATACACATCAAGCCTCATCTTAAAAATTCAGACAAAAAGGTCGATATGTTTTTTATTTTCCAAAACCAAATTGCTGTTCAAATTTGACCTCTAACATCCTAAATTGAGTTTCTGATTATCGAATAAATAGATAAATAAATATATTTTAGGCTCCCATACTTAAAAATTATGGACGTTAATTTCTGGTGGGGATTAACTTTATGATTTACACAGATGTGAACTTTTGATGTATAGTAACATCCCAACTGCCCCTTTCCCCCACTCTCTCTCTCTTTGTAGACAACATATGTATTCTCTGGAATGCAGGCATCTAAATTCTTGGCATGATTGCACATCTACGTCTAGTCATGCATATTTTACTTTGTAAATGTGCGTATGCATGCATGATATATGCACAATTCTAAGTAGAATGATGGGTTAGAGTAAGGGTGTGTGTGTGTGTATATATATATATATATATATATATATATATATATACACACAAGATAAAAGATACATTTAAAAGTACACATAAAACATGATAAACAACTGGTCACTGTGGGAGACGACATTAAAATACGATCAATAATAGTGAGCGGGGGGGGGGTTAAGTAACAAAAGGTAAAGTTTTCAATTTTCAATTAACAGCTTTATAACCAAGTTTGTATTCTAATTTTGTTTCCATTATTTGGTGGGTTGGATTTTATGGCATGTCAACCCTTGTTGGGTTATTTTATGCCAAAGACGTTTGATTTGTTCTTGATGAGTAATAACATTTTTTTTTTTTTTCAAAACTCAATTCTTTTTAAACACATTTTACACTCTTTTTTTTCTATTTAAACCATAGATGGGACCCTAACAGGTAATACCCTAAAAAATGGGGTGGGGTGGAGGTGGTGATATAAAAAAAAAGGGGGTGGGTTCATCAAGTCTAAATCCAGCACTGGACTGAATAATGATGCTTTGAATTTATATAGATTGGTTTCTTTGTTTAATCTCATATCAACTTTCATGGGTTATTTAATGCCAAAGATATCCTTGTAGAAGAACAGTAGTGGTGCTATTTAACCCATAAGTAAGTAAAATTGACAGAGTGGCCTATTGTCGATATCAGCCAGACAGTGAGGGAATGTATCCCCTTTTCGTTAGTGCTAGACCAGAGAGATTGTTTTTTGCTGAGGTGAAGCACCACATCTACTGTCAGCTCCCCGCTTTACTGCACAGAAAGGATTACCCAATCTGTGCTACTCATGTGTTGGGTTAGCAGGGACAAGTATTGAACCCAGAACCTTGTGATTCCTAGTCTGGTGCTCTAACGGCTGAGCTAAAGCTGGGGGAAATGAGGAGGTTTATACCTTTCCCAAGGGTATTAATCTAAAAGTACAACTGGAGTTCAAACTCGCTTACTACGATGTTGCAGTCCAGCAGGTTAACCACTAGACCATGGGAACATCCCCAATTTACATGGAGTTTGTCAAAAAAAAAAATATTAGGAACTGAGAACTCTTTACCAGAGGAACCAAAGGATTCATTATCGAGCGACTCTTTACCAGGGATTCAATTCCACTGGACAAGCGCTCTTGCTTTAAGGCCAAAGGATGGCCGATTAAACTTAACAAATCTAAATATTCCATGCAGGATGCGACATATGGTCAATCTTTAAGCAGAGTACAGCTGGTTTGAATTCAGAATTTTCCATCTTACCAAATACAGAAGAATTCTTACTAATACAGAAGAACAAAGTCTTCTGTATTAGTTACTCATAGATTAAATCAGATTTATTCCTCACGATTAAATATTGTTTTATGGCATATCAATCCTTTTTTTTGAGTCATTAAATGCCGAATCAAATCAATTCAATAAACAAAGGGTTCCGTTTACTTACAGAAGCTGCTCTTGCTTAAATGGTCCCCCAATTAAATATTAAACAGGCTCATCGTTACTTTATAAGGTTTTGTATCACCCTAATAAGCATAAATATCTAATATGGAACTACCGATGATTTAATGAAGTATATAATTATATGGTTGGTTCGTTAGTTTTATGGTATGTTAATCCTTATTAGGTTATTTTATGCCAAAGTCAATCTATTCTTTTTATTATTCAATTATATGTTTTCAAGTAACCAATGATTTGAATCTATTGTAAGCAATCATAGTTTCAAATAAATATTCCTAATACACATACACTTTAAATATACGCTCCTACATTTGGGGCGCTGGTGATTGTCGTCAGTGATGTAATCTGCAGGGTTCATTGGGAAGTTTCGGGTCTTCCAGCATCAGACTTCCCTCGCCCTGCTGACCCTATCAGAGGTGATCAAACTCTGGTACAACCACCAACAATAGCCGCTAAAAGACGTCTGACAATCTGAAAAATATTCCTAATAAACATACACAATTACTGTATTTGAATCAAAAAATTGCCCTGCGTCTTATACATCGTAGGTGAAGTTTGAGACCTCCCATATTAATTTTATTATTATTTCCTGCTATCGAGATGTCTTGTGTATGCTTATTGCTTGCCTGTACTGCCAAATTGCTTTTATACGGCTATGTTTCTGCTTATGTAATGCACAGCTAGACTGTTTTCAACAATATATGCTTAAATACACTAAAAACTTTTTTTTCCTGATCCTGACCTGCTGAAATGGGGGTGCGTCTTATATGCCGTCAAATATGGTATATCATTTCAAGTAACTATTGTTATTTAATAAAGATCCTGTTTGCACAGTTATACTGTTTCAGGTATTTCTATCTAATCAATATATATAAATACTCATGTTCGTTAAAAGTATGTCTGTTATTGTTGCATAATTCATGGGTATACTACCAATTATGCATAGTTAGTGTAGAGAGTGCCGGGTTAGCTCAGTCGGTAGATACCATAACAGAAAAAGGCTTTACACTAAAAAAGGCAAGAAGCAAAACTATGTCATTGCTTATGCCACAATACTCTCAGGAATTGCGTAAATTTATCAATGAGTATTTAATTTATAGTCAAAATCATTAATACATGAAATAAATCTTATCTATTAATGATGTCTCAACGAAAATTTGAGTTAGATTTGCTTCAAAACAGCCCATGTTATTAGTGCAGGTAAAATCCTGCAATGTGTCTTATATATCACTAAGAAATAAAGGTTTATATAATATATGGTGTGTAATTTGCATACTGGTTTTAACAAAACCAGGTTTAATAAATAATTACTTGATGTTATTGATATCTAATATTGTTTTATTCTTCAATGTATTAAAATCAATCCTATGAATGATTTTATATAGAAACCAATTAAAATAAGTGTAATCTGTTTATATGTGTTCTTATTTAATTTTGTTCACCTTTCTAACCTATTTCATTACATTAAAACTTAAATACTTATGTTCAGAGGGAACATATTCTTGCTAGTGTTTTTAATATTTGTTGTTAGAATATATGTAATAATTCCATTAAATAACATTGATGTGTTTAACAAATCCTACCTATGATATCATGAGTTACATAAAATTGTTCGTGCATGTGTATGCAGATAAAAAAAAAACAAGAGAAAAAAAGTTTTTTTATTCCTCGTCACCATAAACTGAAAATTTTTCGTTCCAGTCAAGTGAAGCGGAAAACAGGCTTCATTCTCTCGTCAGCACCTCCCATCCTCATCCTGTGCTCTGTCATCTGCTGGGTGACATTCACAATGAAGATATCTGCAAAGTAATATTTCACTTTACAACAAAAAAGACAAAATTGTCAAACGCCAGGCTCTTTCAGTAGAATCAGATAACTGCTGTAGAATCAGATGGTCCTTTTTGTACAAGATGGTCCACTTTATGGTCCTCTTTGTACGAGATGGTGCACTTTATACGACCTTGTGAGGAAAAATATCCATGCAAAGTTTTTTTTGTGTTTTTTTAAACATAGAAAAAAAAATGTCCTAGAAATTTTTTTCAATGTAAAAATGAGAATTATTTAGTATTATTTATATTATTCGGACTATTGTCCTCCTCTTCATTGTTATCTGTACAACATTTCGACCGATGTGTCCCCACCTCCGGCCTTCTTCAGGTATTTCTTCTCGGACTCAGGAACCTTCTTGTTTTAATCAGGAGCCATCACCGAACTTTGAACCTACCCTTAATTTGTTTGTATTTTTTGCTGGATGTGAATAATTTTTTGATTTTTCGGACTGTTGTCCTCATCTTCATTGTGGTAGTTATTAACACAATGTTTCAGCTGTTGTATACTCGGATATACAAGAAACACAATGGCCAAAATGTTGTGTTAGTAACTACCATAATAAAGATGAGGACAACAGTCCAAAAAAATCAAAATTATTTATAAAGATGAAAACATTTCATAATTCAAATTCTTTGAGTATTAAAGTGTCAGTAAATTTCAAAGAGGAAGGATTTAAAAAAATCATGTTTTACTGTCTTTAAAACAGAAGAATTTTACAAATTAAAATCTGTATCTGTCAAAATGTCACATTTTTGCCTTTTTCCCAAGTCTTTAAATGATAGGTATAGCCAAAATTTCAGTATAACACCACCTCCCCCTTTCTTTAATCTTTTATTAAAAAAATTTTGAATTGTAAATTATCCCTTATTCTAATTTTTTTCCCTTATGAACAACACTTAAACTCGAATTTATTTTTCTATGAATTTCTTAATTATAACAATGAAACAAATCATGTTAAAATGAGCACATCTTCAAGAGAGAGAGAGAGAGAGAGAGAGAGAGAGAGAGAGAGAGAGAGAGAGCAAAAATGCAACATTTTGACTGATACAGATTTTAAATTACAAAATTCTCCCGATTTAAAAACTGTAAAACAAATAATTTTTACAAGTGTTTTTTTTTAAAACCCTTCCTCTTCCTCTTCTTTTTCA
The DNA here is from genome assembly GCA_023376005.1 of Doryteuthis pealeii. Classification (NCBI taxonomy): domain Eukaryota; kingdom Metazoa; phylum Mollusca; class Cephalopoda; order Myopsida; family Loliginidae; genus Doryteuthis; species Doryteuthis pealeii. Next base: position 88,180,886 of record CM042143.1, on the reverse strand, counting down.
TCTTAATTTGGGGGTGGGGGGTTTATAAAACATGAAATTTTGGCATGATGGTAAACTGCATCTAGTTGTGAGGTTCCAATTCTGGTTTTCTGAAGAGTGTGAAGTACCCCTGCATTGCTATTACTCCCAGGTCCACTCTGACCCAGAGTAGCAGTATCTGTTAGGGTCCCATAGATAAAAAATGAGTTTTAAAAGTTTTAAACAAATTTTTTTTATCAAAAAAGATTTAAAAGAGTTTAAAAAAAAAAAAAAAAAAAAGTTAAAAAAAAAAAAAAGTTAAAAAAAAAAAAAAAAAAAAGAGTTAAAAATTTTTTTTTTTAAAGAAGAGTTTAAAAAATTTGAATACCCAACAACAAGGAATAATACAAAATCATCTTCGGTATAAAATAACCCAAGGGTTGACATATCGTAAAAGCCTACCATCCACCCACCCATTAACTGGGTAATTCACTAAAAAAAGAAAAAAGATTTACATTGTGAACAAGGTTAGCTTTCCTTCAGGACACCCTGGGTATACTTTATTCACTTGAGAACGAGAACGAGAATGAGAGAGAGAGAGAGAGAGAGAATTTCTGTCAGGTGGTTGATGTAGATCTGGGATCCCCAATCAGTGGCCCAACTGTCTGGCCCTTCCCCAAACTTACAAAATTCTCTCTTTGCCTTTTGATGTTAACTGTGAAGAAGTACCATTACAACTGTAGGTGGTACTCATTGATCTTCCATGTTCAGAAGATTTTAAGTTCAAGTTACTTGCTTGCTGCATCCTCAATTTCTTCAAGAACCACATGCTTCCAATTGGATGATTCTGCAACCTTATCACTCACACCCAGCAAGTAGTGAGCATGTTTGGAATTACATGTCACTGTGAACAGTTGTTCTTGAAAATGAAGCATGCTAAGCATACACTGCGTTCACAGCTGTCAAAGAGTTAAAAAAAAGTTTGTAACTGTCAGAAAGTTGAAAAATTATGGAACATGATATGTTGCCTAACTATTCTTCAAATTGATATATCTGCATATATTATAGAGTATACCTGTGGATGTCTAGTCATCTTGTATACTTATCTTCTATTATTCTTTCATAGCTAGATCCACAGCCATGGAAATTTTTTGAGAAAAAGGATAGTAAAGGAAAGGACTGTAAAGGAATATTTGTACATAATGGTATTATAGCGGCTAATGTTTGTACAACAGGAACACCACTCTCTAAATTATTTATGATAATTATCCGGAGTCAAGCTGAAGCAAAATAACCCATAATCACATCAATCGCAGGTGTTATATCAGAGTTGTCTTTCTCCTAGTTGGATAACCTTACAAAGAATAAGGGGTCCAACACTCCCCCACAAAAATGTGCTAGGTGACTCTTGAGCAAAAAGCTTCCTTCACTCTTTGAAAGGTCTTGTTTTTCATCCTGCAGGGTGTCTATCTGGATCTTCTTCTGGCTTGGGATGTCTTGTGTAGTTACTTAATTTTTAATTAATGAACACAAGACTGTTGTTTTTATTTTTTTATCACTTTATTATTTAATAAACCCAGCCAGACAAACACACACATGAGAATTTGGCTTTGAACAGGAGACAGCCATCCTGCTCATTCAGCACCCAGCCTAAAGCTGATTTCTCTAAAAGAGAGAAGAGGGGTCAATACAGGGTTGAATATTGTCAATCAAATTCCCTGTATTTTCCCACAAAACTGTTAGTTTGATTTAACTACACAATCATACATAATTGATAGGCAATCCATCTATTATGTAACAGATAATGAAAGTGACATTGGAACCTTTGGAACAATCTTAATAAACATGAAAAGAAATTGGACAAAATCGACTTTTATGTCCAGATCAATCGCCTCTTTCACTCTCTTGTTGGTGAGTCTGGAAAAACGATCCGCTAGGGCCATTTCTTTGCCTTAGTGATAGACAATGGTCATATCCCTTGCAGGCATAATAACATTCGCTGGAGATAAGGGGGTCTGCAATCAGGTTTTTTAGGTTGATCATCACTAGAGGCTTGTGATCGCTTTCTATCTGGGAGGTACAGCCATAGATGTATGTTCGGAAAACCCTCACATTCGAAGACAACTAGAGATCTTGAGGGCTCAACAGTTAAAACCACCAGTTACTACTGCTGGGAAAAACAACTACTACTACTACTACTAATAATAATAATAATAATGGATACTTCAAATGACAAATTGGGGAGATTGCACATGAAAAGACCTGGAGATGGTTAAGAAGAGGAATCCTCAAGAGAGAAACTGAATCACTAATAATTGCTGCACAAAACAATGTCATAAGAACAAATTATATCAAAGCAAAAATTGATAAGACACAACAGAACAGCAAATGTTGAGTGTGTGGAAACAGAGATGAAACAATAAACCATGTATTAATTAAATTTTCATCAAGCTACTAAATGGCATATATAGATATTGTAATCTGTTATTTAACAGCCTGATTGGCTGTATTGTTGTAAGGTGATGGTGATGTAGAAATGGGGATTCTAGGCTGCTTCTATTTTAAGTTGAGGTGCTTGGCTATCATAGTAGGAAATGGACACAGTGACACGAGTTCAAATCCTGGACAAAACTGTTTGCATTTCACATAGTGCTAATACCCTTGGGAAAGGTATGCATCCAACTATTCTACCTCTAGCTATGGGTAGACTGGACTCTTAAGCCTTGATTAGGCAACCAGTTTAGGAGAAGAAGAACTCTGAATTCAAACCTGTTAAACTCTGCTTAAAAAATTGATCTTATGTCACATCTGGCTCATGCAGAGGGGTTGGGCAAATAAATATATTGAACATTTTATCATTAGTATCTGATATAAGCACAAAGCTGAGTCGGTAGAGTGTTCAGCTAGGAATCACAAGGTTCTTGCTTCGATACCGGCCCTCCCCAACTTAGCATATGAGTAGCACAGGGATCTGTGCAG
>CM042143.1:88120449-88172949 GCA_023376005.1 Doryteuthis pealeii | reverse complement strand
AGATAGATAATAAAAACAGAATAGTTATTGAGCTAGTCAATCAGACTATTGTTAGTGAGTTCAATTCTCACTGGGTGCTATCATACTGCTGACCTAAACAAAGCTCAGTAAATGATAATTCCCAGATTGTCATTCAATAGTTTTAGTAAGCAGCATCGCCTGGGAATAATAAATAAACCTCCAATGAAACAAAGTTACCTCCCTTTATTCTCAAAGGTCTCTTCATCTAGAACATCTGTCTTACCAATTAGAATACAAAGATTAACTCATTACAATAATTCAAACCTAACAAGATAACTTTCATTCTTATTTTCCTTGAATGCTCATATAGGACTGAAAGAAAGAAGGAACAAAAGAAAGAAGGAATGAAAGAAAGAAGGAATGAAAGAAAGAAGGAACAAACAAGAGAAAGAAAGAAAGAATGAAAGAAAGAAAGAAGGAATGAGAGAAAGAAAGAAAGTATGAACGAGAGAAAGAAAGAAAGAAAAAAAGAAAGAAAGACCGAGAGAAAGAAAGAAAGAACGAGAGAAAGAAAGAAAGAACGAGAGAAAGAAAGAAAGAACGAAGAAAGAAAAAAAGAAAGAACGAACAAGAGAAAGAAACAACGAAAGAAAGATAGAAAAATGATAAGGAAAGAAGGATGAAAAAAGAAAAACAACGAATCCTTAAAAGGTGAGACAGGAAGAATAAAAGGAAGATAAAAAAAAACGACTCAAACCTAATAGAAAATAAAAATAAGAGGAATATATATTATATCAGAAAGAATGAAAAAAAATGCAACCCCTCTGCACGAGCAGGATGTGACACAAGGTCAATTTCTTAAGCGGAGTTCAACAGGTTTGACTTCAGAGTTTTCCTTCTCCTAGACTGGTTGCCTAACAAAGGTTAAAGAGCCCAGTCTGCCCTACTATTTGTCCATAGCTGGAGGGAGAGCGTGGTGTAATGGTTAAAGTCATGGGAAATGGACTCGTCGCCCCGAGTTCAAATCCTGGATGTGGTAATTGCATTTCACTTAGCGCTAATACCCTTGGGAAAGGTATGAATCCTATTCTCTCAAGATGAATGCCTCATATACTGCCAAATAGAAAAAACTTACATGAAAGATTATTGATTTAAGTCCTTGCAATTGCATCGGAGTACGGGGTGCACAGAGAGAAGGGAGGAGAAATGGGTGCAAGACCGCTGTTGACTTCTCGCCTCCCTTGGCGCTGCTGCTGTTTCTTTTTCTCTCTCTAATGCTACTATTGTAACCCCTGCCGATGACCTCCCCAACTCTTGTCACTCCTCACACACTCACAAAAGGGCCGGTTTATGTCAATCGGTAGAGCGTTCGGCTAGGAATCACAAGGTTCCTGGTAGATACCGGCTCTCGCCAACTCAGCGTATGAGTAGCACAAGGATCTGTGTGGTAAAGTAAGGAGCTGATGGTAGGTGTGGCACTCCACCTCAGATGCTAAAATAATCTTAGTGTAGCGCTAGTGAAAAGGGGATAGACTCCCTCGTTGTCTGGCTCATACCGACATTAAGCCGCGCCGACGACTTTACTTTATATACATATATGAATACATACCTAGGTAGTAATATCTCACCTATAGAAAGCAATGTTAATGCATGTATAGGGAAGGCATGGTCTACCATAGACATATTATCAGTTATATGGAAATCTGATCTTACTGAAAAGTTAAAGCAATAATTCTTCTAAATTGTAGTTGTATCAGTGCTACTGTATGGCTGCACCATTTGGACCCTAACAAAGCATCTACAGAATAAGCTCAATGGTGAAGAATAATCAAACTAAGTTCCAATTACCATCGATTTGGTAAGACACAGCAACTAGCTAAGCACAACTCAAGCAGTGTCCAAGACAGTTGGTATTTATAGAAATCAAGAATGATCCATTCATGCATTTGGGTGATTCCATTCCTTGAGTTCTGATTGGCTGCTTGGTTTCAATGATATTATAAATACCCTGTCATTCTGCAGTAGAATTGCAACAAGACTGGTTTGTATTAAGTTACAACCGCTTGTTGCCATGTCTTACCAATTCGACGGTAAATGGAACTTAGTTTGATTATTTTTCAGATGGGTGTTGCACAAGAGTGCTGTCTTGAACAAATTGTAGAAACAACATCCTACAAGAAAGTAGCTATACGACCACTTGCCCCTTATTATACAAACATTCGAGTATGATGAACAAGGCATGCTGGAAAAGCAAGGACGAACTCATAAGTGATATTCTCCTGTGGAAACCTATATATAGGCATGCCAAAGTAGGCTGCCCAGCAAGGACCTACATCGATCAGCTCTATGTGGATTCTGGAAATTGGAAATTTTGAATGTATGTAGACACAAATATAAATGGAATCTTGATAGTTAAAAATAAATAGCTGGAGCGACAGTTAAGAATTGAAACAAGTCCAGCATTCCTGTAGAGTAATTATTATGGTCTACTGGGAATTTTGGGGATTGAAAATAAAACGGTATTCAGCTTTCTGGAGAAAGAGAGGAAAAAGAAATAAGAACAAAAAAAAGGTTACAATTTAGAAGAGTAAATACTCAACGGGGTGCTAGTAATTTGACTGATGAATGACCCTGGAAATAGATTTAAAAATAAAAATGGAAATTCTGAGTTTTGACCGGAAATGGATGTGACCCACTGTGCAAGAAACGGAAGAAGAGAAAAATCGACGTAGCTCCTGGTTCCCCGTATGGGTTTGGGGATAGTAGTACAGAACATGATACTATGTTAGAACATAGAATAATGTGACCATATACTCTCTCTCTCTCTCTTCCTTCTATCTGAAAAAGAACCCACGAGTATGAAAGAAGTAAACAGCCCCCTGTGACGATACAACCTGCATGTGTTGTTTCTGAACTAACCACAACTACTACTACTACTAAATGACTACTACTACAACGTAACATTGGGTTCCATGCTATATTCCTAAGCGATTTGAACTCGAGTCGTCTATTCCAGTATAATGTTAATAAACTCTTTTCTGCTATCACTAAGTTTAGAAATAAGAATTTATTCTAAATACAAACAAATATTTTCAGCAAATGAGTTAAGTCTGCAGGGAAGAATTGTTTCTTATTCATAAACATCAGGGGTTCACATTTTGTTGTGCAGATCAAAGGTTGGGAGCTTTCCCAGCATAAAGAGGGCAATTCAATTTTGGTCAGGTGGAAATTAAACCTCTTAGAGTGAAGTACTACCATTCATTTTTCTTACAGAATTGGTCATTACCAAAGTAATTGGCACTTAATAATAAAGCTAAGTGGTCAATTGTCAGCTGGAGTTTGAAATGACACAAAACGGTCCGATTTTGATGATTCTAACCGAAGAGTAGCTGTCTCTTCATTTTTAATTAAACTAGCAAGAATATGCACCCTCTAGGCATAAGTATTTGAGTTTTAATGTAATGAAATTAAATTAGAAAGACTAACGAAACTAAATGTAGAATAAGATATAAATATATAAAAAGATTACACCTATTTCGATTATATTTTAACTCTTAACATCCTGTTGAAAATTTCCCAAGTCCAGAGCCCCGTTCATATAAGGATTTATCAAAAAATGGTTAAAAATGGTCTATTCATTTAAAGTTACCTGTTATTTTCCTTAAATCAAAGACTTCTAAATGTTTAATATTACATTTAAACAAAGGCTATCATTTCAGGCAGATTAGGAAAATGAATGTGACCTCTGGCTGGGTGGAATGAGGTGGTATAGGACATTAAGAGTTAATTGGTTTCTATATAAAAATCATTCATAGGATTGATTGTAAATTCTGGAGAATAAAACAATAATATTAGAGATCAATAACACCAAGTAATTATTTATTAAACCCCGTTTTGTTAAACCTAGTATGCAAGTTAACCACACCATATATTATGTAAACCTTTATTTCTTAGTGATGTATGAGACACATTGCAGGATTTTAAACACACTAATAACATGGGTAGTTTTGAGGCAAATCTAACTCAGATTTTCATAAAGACATTGTTAATAAATAAGCTTTATTCATGTATTAATTAATGATTTTGACAATAAATTAATTACTCGTTGATAAACTTATCCAATTCCTGAGGGTATTGTGACATAAGCAGTGACATAGTTTCACTTACACATAGACACTGAATCTCCATTATATTAAGATTAACAAGTCTCACCAGTATGTCATTACTACAAGGGTGAGTCAAAAGATTTTGGTAATGTGGGGCAAAATTCAAAGCTCCAGATTCTTTTGCCAGAGTTGTTAAAGCATTACCTTGGTTAGGCAACCAATCCAGAAGAAAGAAAACTGAATTTAAACCAGCTCTACTCTATTTAAAACGACATATCAACCCTTTGGAAGGTTGGCTAAATAATATTCCAGTGAATTAAATAAAGAGTTTAATATGAAATTCCTAGAAAGTTTCTCTGAATTTTTGAGATGAGGCTTGATAATTAGTATTATTTGGACTATTGTCCTCATCTTCATTGTTATCTGTACAGATAACAATGAAGATGAGGACAATAGTCGAATAATATAAATAATCCTAGAAAGTTACTGAGAATGAGAGACACATGAAGAAAGTATAAGATAGAAAATCCAAAATATTGTGACTAACAACCATGATGAGGAAATTAGTCAAGGGTATTTCAAATTATAATACTAGTAAAATGAAAATGTTTAATATTATTGTATTTGTGAGGTAGTTCTTTTGAAATAGATTGCCAATAGAATTCAAGTGAGACAGATGTGCTGATGACTTTTTTCAGAATGTGACAACACACTCCAAGAGGCTAATTATTCTATTAGATATAAACAAGGAGAAAAAGGAGTTCACACTTAAAAAGCCAAATAGAAATCTTGACTCATGAAAGTAAGGCTGAGAAAAAAAAAAACATTGGTGGGGGATAGGGGTGTTAAGAAAAAAAAAAAAAATTTTATTGACAAGTCTTAACCCCAAGTTCACCTGAACTGTACAATCATTGGTTGATAAAATCACATGACTAGGTCACTCTATGAGAAAGTAGATTTAGTTAGAATCAAGTCAACTGCCAATTTGTACAGCACTATGTGAAATGCAAACAACCCTGTCCAGGATTTGAACTCTGTTCACCATGTCCATTTTCTACAACAATAACCATTATAATACATATGCCAAAAAACATACCTACTCAGACAAAAAGAAATTAAGTTTAAGGTTCTTAAAAATGGCCCCTTAATTGTTCAATGGGACTTTTATATCCCAAGATGTTAGGAATAATAAATTATAAAACATTTTAAATATGTTTTTTTAATACAATTATGCTCATTTTTATTTTCTCACTGACCAGGAATACAGCAAGATGGGTTTGGATAAACAATTAACTGTCAACAAGTGTGTATCATCAAGCAGCCATGTTGTTGTCTGATACTACCCTTTTCAGTGAAGAGTCAATAGTTCGTTAAGGGAGATAACTATCCCCAAACAGTGAGAATGCATTATAGGTCGATATTGGAAGATAACATGAAACCCAACGTTGGAGAAGTATTTATTTATTTATTTTAATGGTTCACCCTTAATAGACTTCAAATAATAATTTGGAAATTCTTTTAATTTTAGGAGAGAATGCAGAGATATGATAAAACTGTCTATAAGATTGTAATGGCAACATCATTAGGAATGTCATTATGCTATAGGGACTTCCCCACCATGAGTAAATGTGGGGTTCAAATGTTAATATCTGATTATGGTGAGACCTGAACATCACAAGAAGAATGTAGAGTATTTGATTTTAATTATTTTAAAAAGAAAAAATACATTATATATGATCAATCAGCTGGTCACATCAATCCCTATTATCAATATGATTGTCCCACCCCTATTGCCATTATAGCGGACCCCCAACTCTTTTTATCAAATATGTGCTAGAAGGTGGTAGCCGAGAGTCTTAGTATCCTGGGTATGATGTTAAAATATCTGATGGTAAAGTTCCAGTTCTGGAGGTCTGTGGAATGTGGAGTACCCCTTCATCCCCATTACTCCCAGGTCCACTCTGACCTGAAGTGTTAATACCTGGTAGGGTCCCATCTATCTATTAAAAGTTCAAAAAATGAGTTAAAAAACAAATGAGTTTAAAATATGGAGTTTGAAAAAAAAGTTGGATTTGGAAAGAATGTTGAATACCCATCAAGAATGAATAAAACAAAACATCTTCAGCATAAAATAACCCAACAACGGTTGACAATGCCTCTTCAGCATAAAATAACCCAACAAGGGTTGACAATGCCTCTTCGGCATAAAATAACCCAACAAGGGTTGACAATTCAATAGAATCCAACCAACCAACATCAGATGTGTCAAATATGGTATCTTGCAGATACACTATCCCTGGATATTTTGATTGATTTTAATGGCATGTCAATCTGTCTAGAGTTATTTTATGCCCAGAATTTAGGGAATTGTGTTCATATTTACATTTTTTTTGTACAGTCAAATACAAAACAATTTCTAAACAGATCTATTAGACCTATAGATTAGACCCTAACAGGTACTACCAGGTCAGAGTGGACCTGGTAGTAATGCCAATTAAAGGGTGACTCCACACTTACCAGATCTCCAAAATTGCAGCCACACCATCAAATGTATTTTTAGGGAAATACCCAGGACATCCCGGGTGGGGAAGGCTTACTCCTCTGTAGAGGGGCGGGGATACAGTCAGTGTATTCAAAGCCTTACCAACAGGGTGGTGGATATTTTGAGTAAATTTCTCTATTTTAAAACAGTGATGAGCACTATCAAGGATGCATCATCTTTTTTATTTGGTTATCTTTACTCATAATCATTCTGATTGTCACTGCTGTCATCACCACTGGTTGTACATACACAGACTAGAAATAGTTTTCACTCTAAAGCATTTTATCGTACATATTCATATATAATATATATATATATATATATTATATGAAAACATGAACAGCATGCCCACCATCATCTGTGAGAGATATCTGCGTTGGCTTGGTCATGTCTGGAGGATGGACAAAGGCCGCATCCCCAAAGATCTACTGTATGGCGAATTAGCAGAGGGCACACGACCGGTAGGGAGACCACACCTGAGCTTTAAAGATGTCTGCAAGAGGGACAAGAAGACATGCCACTAACACATGGGAGGCTTGTGCAGAAGACCATGCTACCTGGTAACTCTTCGTCAAACAAGGAACGAAAAGGAGTGAAAAAGAGAGAAAAGCAGCCGCCACGGAAAAGAGAGCCAAAAGGAAGGAGAGACAACAGAAACTCCAGCAAGCATCACTGTTTGTTTGCAGTCACTGCACCAGAGATTGCCATTAAAAAATTGGTCTGTTCAGCCACTCATGTAGTTGCAGATAAAATTAAAATAAAATAAAAAAAAGGACACTACGCCATTATCTTTAGTAGACTGAAGGATGCCAACACACCATATATATATATATAATATATATATATATATAAAAAATCAAAGATGCTGATAGGTATGCGTCCTGTGTCCCTGATGCCCCCAAATTGAAAAAGACACAGTAAAATCATATCCATGCATCCCAGTGTTTTTCTTTTCTTCCTTCACCATTACAAGCTAACTGTAAATATATTTCAATAGTTTCTTAGAAACAAATTACATAGGATAGGTTACAAGGTAAGAGTTAGACGGCTTTAGTTGGAACCTATGAATTTTCCCGGGGACTCATTCAAAGCAAATGTGTGCATCCCAGGACACACTAAATCAAAAAGCTATCAGCATCACTGTATAATATTGATGTTGTCGTTATGTATATATTATATCTATATATATATATATATATATATATATATGTGTGTGTTATATATGTCTATGATATATATATATATTTGGATTTAGTGTGAAGCATGGGTAAAGTGTGAAATCAATGATAAACTGAGCTGGATGTTAAGTTCCATTTTATTTCCTCCAATATTTCGAGAGAAGGACCTCCTTTTACTTTTTTTAACCCCACAAACTAAACTAACCTACCGTGATTTGGAGATTACATTACACAAAGTAAACCAGTCTCACCACCATGTTCCACAAACTAAACTAGAATCAAGTATCTGACCCTTCCTATGATGCACCACACAACAGTATAGAAAGGAAAAGCATGAACACAAATAATTCACTTGGTTTGAAAATTGCTTAGGTGAGAAACTGTTAGTTACCATACACTGTTGACTTCATGTCTTCGCTATCATAACTTTTATATATATATATAGACGTGTGGGCTAGTGGTTAGAGTCAGGGAAGTGGACTCGTCGATTCGAGTTCAATTCCTTGACGAAGCTGTTGGCATTTCACATAGTGCTAATACCCTTGGGAAAGGTATGAATCCATATATTCTCCCTCCAGCTATGGGTTAAATAGTAGGGCAGACTGGGCCCTTCAACCTTTGGTAGGTAACCAGTCTAGGAGAGGGATAACTCTGAATTCAAAATTCCTGAGGTCGGTCGTTGATTGGGTTTGTGGTAACCCTTGATGCACCAATTCTTTCCTATCGACTGTGCCAAAAAGTGTGGATGGTCCAACACAAGCCTTCACCACTATAACCAAATCACTGTGTGGGTGTTCATTGTGTGTGTGAACCCTCATGCATCGAAAAATCGACAAGAAAGTCCATAATATATATATATATATATATAGTTAAAAATTAATGGTAAAATGAATGAATGGATGAAATAAAAATGAATGAAATGAGGGGGATAAATGAAAATCATTTCTAAGGGACCCCCTCTCAAAATCATTAAAACACTTTAAGAGTGGGGTCCCTGATAGAAAGTTTTTCTCATCTATTATTAGACTCCTTTGAAGCATCAAGTTAATATAATTATTCTATAAGTTATTAGAGAAGATAAAATCCATCTCTTACCTTTGTAATATCTGTTGAGAATGGGTTTGAATATATATATATATATATATATATATATATATATATATAATCTTATCTGGTTAACTTCCGGTGAATATTGCTACATTGTAACTATCTTGAATTCAAAATAAAAATAAAAACGGTCAAATAGAAGAATTTATTTACTTATTTACTTAGCTTTTTTTCAGTTGTAAAATAAAATATATTAATATATATATATATATATATATATATATATACACACACACATACATAGAGAGATAGAGAGAGATAGATATAAGTAAACAGAACTCAATGGATAAAGCATTTATATCTAAGTTAAGGTAGCATGAACATCAGGTCAGGTTAGTTACTAACACTTTCTCACCTATGCGATCTTCAGACCAAGTGCCTTTGAGAACTTTACATACTTGTAACACTACTTTAGTGCTCATGAAGCTTATCTGCCTACTTTTCACTCATGAACAAGTTCTTAATATAAAATCCTTTCAAATTATTTGCAGAGATATCAAAAGAAAATGTTCGGCCATTAGATTTATCTTATTCCTTAGAGTACAGAGAAGCCATCATCATCATCATTAGTCTCTTAACTCCAGGTAGGACGGTTGTAGATTTAAATATGAATGTACAATAAATACAATTCCTTAACCAAAAAGCATAAAATAACTCTGGATGGGTTGAAAAGCTGTTAAAATCAATCAATCAGGTATACTGAAATAGGAATCTCTTTAATAGATTCACACACACACACACACACACACACACACACACACACACACACACATATATATATATATATTATATATTTATAAATTTATTGTGTATAAACTTTGTTTTTGTGAACATTGTTTTTTCGGGTATTATGGAAAAAACAGAACAAAAACAAAAAACAGAACACAACAAAAACAAAAAACAGAACAAAAAACCCAGAGTTTTAATATCCAGTTATTATTCTGTCCCAGTTCGATTAATTCCGATATTTTGGGTGAACCTTCACCCTTCGTCAGGTATAAAGATTATGTGGGGAAAAGTGAAAAAAAAAAAAAGAATATATATATATATATATATATATATATATATATATATATATAGAGAGAGAGAGAGAGAGAGAGAGAGAGGTAAACAAACAGACAATGTTTGTGATATCGCTATTTTCAGCCGACAATATTTGGGAGAATATGTGCTTAATTGAAGTCGAACCTAATTTTTGAAAGTTAATTAATTAATAATTAATTAATTAGGCGGGATTACCTATTTAAATGTAAGGCTAAACAAATCGAGAAAAATCAATCTCTTTTTGTAATAGGCCGAAATGTACATACAGATTGATTTTTCTCGATTTGTTTAGCCTTACATTTAAATAGGTAATCCCGCCTAATTAATTAATTAACTTTCAAAAATTAGGTTCGACTTCAATTAAGCACATATTCTCCCAAATATATATATATATATATATATATAATAGGACTAAATACTTATGTGTATTATAATGTGCATACTGTTAATTCTGTGGTAAGTTAGATTAATATGGAGCGAGAACGAGAGAAGGGAAGGCAGGGCGTTTGTTGAGAGGCTTTTGCACATGTGCACAAAAACAAAATGAAACAAAAATGCAACACTCGGTAAGAAATGCACATAAATAATGAAATGGAAGGAATTCTAAGGACATATCCTCTGCACTCCTCTCTCCACCAAAAAACACATCTTTCTCAAAGATGTTGGATTTATGTCTTAATGACCTGGGATATTTAAAAAAAAAAAATCCTTTTTGAGAATGAGATTATATATGTATTTTGTATTGGAGAAAGGAAAATAAAGTGCTCAATTGCAGGTGTAAGAAACATATTTATTTGTTATGGCGTACTATACAAGTAAAAAGCATTTGTTACCATTGGTTTCAAAGCTGTGTATTAGCTGCTCATCCTCATGACAATGCATCCTGAGAAAATAAGACAGCAAATTTTTATTCTATATATATAACTGAATAAAAATTCACACTGATATTTTTTCAGGGCTTGTTGTCTTGAGGATAAGCATATAATATGCTGCTTTGAAACCGATGACAACAGATATCTTTTAATTGTGTAGTACATCATAACATATATATATATATATATATATATATATATATATATATATATCGCCAACTCAGCATATGAGTAGCCCAGGGATTTGTGCGGTAAAGTGAGGAGCTGATGGTAGGTGTGGTGCTCAACCTCAGATGCCAAAAACAATCTCCTTGGTCTAGCGCTAGTAAAAGGGGATAAACTCCATTACTATCTGGCTGATACTGACATTAGGCCACCCTGATGACTTAATATATATATATATATATATATATATATATATGGGGGCAACCTATCTAATAAAGTGATGCTGTCTGTATAGATAGACCCTTATCAAGCAATGTTTACTTCAAGATTTAATTAACGATAATTAAACTCTGTGATAATTAGCATTTGTAAATAATTATGACAAATTTTAAAAATAGGAGCTTACTTGACATCGAATTGAGGCTGCAGGGGAATATAGCCAGCATATTCTAAGCTCCCCCCCCTACCACCAACAGGGCAATGGAATGATAAGAAAGTCCATTTTAATTTTCCAATAATCTTACTTCATATAATGGTCTCTTAGGTGCCCATTTAAGAGGGTACTTTGGGGCTACTTAGAATACGCCAACTATATCCACTGCAGATATATGGAGGTGCGTGATATAATGGTTAGAGTTGTAGGAAATGGACTTGTCAACCCAAGTTCAAATCCTGAACAAGGCTGTTTGTATTTCACATGGTGCTAACACCCTTGGGAAAAGTATAAATCCATATATTCTCCCTCCAGCTATGGGTAAATAGTAGGGCTCTTTAACTTTGGATAGGTGACCAGACTAGGAGAAGGAAATCTCTGAATTCAAACCTGTTAAACTCCACTTAAGAAATTGACCTTGTATCGCATCCTGCTCATGCAAAGGGGTTGATAAATATATATATATATATATATATATATATATATATATATATATATCCCCTGCAGAGGGGTAAGATCCCCTTCTTCCAGAAAAAGGGGTATCCTGGTTATGTCACTATACTGGATCTGATGGTGAAAGCTCCAGTTCTGGAACTCTGGGGAGTGTGGAGTTTTATTGTCATTACTCTCGTTTCCACGATGATCCAGAGTGAAAGTACCTTTTAAGAATTGGTCAAATAGATTAGACATGAATACTCGATACCATATAGTTGAAAATTATTTGTATTAAAAATAGTTACTTGAAGCTTTAGAGTGATAGTATCTGTTAGGGTCCCATCTATAGGGTAAATAGGAAAAATGACCTGGGAGTAATGGTGCTGAAGTGGTACTCCACACTCCCTAGAGCTCTAAAATTGGAATTTCACCATTAGATGCAGTTTAACTCTTAACATCCTGTTGAGAATTTTCTAAGTCCAGGGTCCCATTCCTATAAGAATCTATCAAAAATGTTAAAAATGGCCTTTTCATTTAAAATTATTTGTTATTTCCATTAAAATAACGACTTCTAGATATGTTTAATATTATATTTAAACAAAGGCTATCGTTTGGATTGGATTAGGAAAATGAATGTAACCTCCGGCCAGATGGAATGAGGTGGTATAGGATGTTAAGAGTTAACATCATACCTAGGACATTGATCCTCACTGGATGCCCTATACTTGTGACCTTGTGTCAAATCCTACCTATATAGTAAACATTTTTTTTTATCAAGAGCAAGTATTCTCAAACTTTTTATTTGAGATACTCCTTGTAAACAAATTTAATTTCCATTCACACCCAAAATAAATTAATTGAATTTAATTGAATATCAAATTACAAAACATAACTAATTTACCAGCGTTTAATACAATTTACATGAGATAAGAATCAGTAAACTGAAAATGCAAACACACCTTTAATTCTTGAATATTTTTTTTATTGGAAAGAATGGGTTTGAAGAGATCCTGAATATTAAATTGCTAGTTTTGTGTTTTTGAGCCGCAAATCAGGTTTTTTTTTCTTCTTAAAAAAATTTTTTTTTTAAATAAATTTTTATTTTAGATTTTATAATCGCTGTAGGACTCGTGTTTATATGTAAAACATTAACCTATTTTGATATATATTTCCATTGATTCCTTGTGAGTGGTAATTTTTTGACGATATGGTAATCATAAATTAATTAGGTCATAGAACAATTTTTGTTGTTGTTTTGTTTGGGTTTTTTTTGTTGTTTTTTTTTTTTCCATCTATAAGAAAATTGTCTTAGAAAAAAACCCTCAAACCAATGTAAACCAAATAAATGATTACCCACTTGAATATTACTATGAGGTGATCACATGGTTTTCTTCTACTTTGGGACATGATATAAATAAAGAGAAGACAATCATTTACAATCATTTCTATGTTCAAAGTGTTTCTCTGTTTGCTTAGTAAGTAAGTAAAGTGACGGGGCGGCCTAAAGTCGGTATCAGCCAGTCAGCGAGGGAGTCTATCCCCTTTTCAATAGCGCTAGACCAAGGAGATTGTTTTTTTTTAGCATCTGAGGTGGAGCGCCACACCTACCATCAGCTCCTTACTTTACCGCACAGATCCCTGTGCTACTCATACGCTAAGTTGGCGAGGACCGGTATCGAACTAGGAACCTTGTAGTTTCTAGCCGAACGCTCTACCGACTGAGCTAACCTGGCCCATTAATGCTAAATGTAGCTAAACCTAAATTTGAAAAAGCTAGTAAAATGGCTCAACAGTTACACTAAGCTTGGGATATTTTGATACAGTTTTTTTGTTCATCTTTAATTCTTGAATAATTTTTTAATGAGAAGGATCGGTTTGGTAGCAACTGAAGAGATCATGAGTATTAGGTTGCAGATTTGTGACGCTGCCAAAAAGGTTTTAATGACGTCAAGAGCCAGATTATTATTTAATTTAAATGACCTGTATGTTTTAAATAGGTCATTTACTGAACAACACATCATTAGTGGCCATCAAACCCAAACAGACATTCTATTAGGGGTATGGTACCTGGCAAATAGTCTACATGATCCTGCAATTTTTGTTCTTGTGTTATAGAAGGATTCATAAAATACAAATACTAGTTTTATTTAGAAACACCTCTATAATAAAAAATATACATATATAACAATTCACCCTTTGTGGACCCCTATGTCAAAATTTTATTCATCCTAGGGGTCTTTGTGAACCACTTTATTAGTAGCCATCACACCCAATCACGCATTCTACTAGGGGTATGATATCTGGCAATTTTCATTATTTTTCTTTCTTTTTTTTATCATTGAATAATCTTTATATTTTTTATTCATTTATTATTTTTTTTACAAAAGAATTCGCTTAACCTTAAAAAGGATAATTTAGAATTCAGTATTTCTATAAAATAATTCGTTAAAAATATAAATGTTTTTAGATGCTTTCTTTTATGAAAATATGAAATTTAAAAAAAAAAAAAGCTGTTGCCATGGATGAAAATTAAAATTTCCGACATTGTATCTTAATTTTAAAATTGGAGGAAGGAGTGAGGGGGTTTCATACCTTTCCCAAGGGTATCAATCAGAGAGTGAATATCATAGCATAACAGGAGTTCAGTTACTACAATGTTGCAGTCTAGCATGTTATCCACTATGCCACAAATACTGTAGATGTCAGTGAAAAAAGAAAGAAAAAAAAAAAAAAAAAAGGAAAAGAAAAAAAAAAAGGAAACAGAAAACACGCATATATTAGTTTCTTCAAGATCATTTACATATTGGCTAAATTTCCAATTTGAGAATCTTCAAGATGACCTTATGATTGAGATAGTTACCTATTTTTATCTGGTGTTTTGAAGCCAAGGTAAAAGTAAACATTTTGAATGTTGAATTTTCAAAGTAAACAGCCCCCCATCCACTTGGAGGAGGATTAGTATAACACAATTTCTCTCCATTTGATCTTGCTTGCAATACTGTAATGGTTAGGTTGGTTTGGTTTTCTTTGTTTAATGGCATATCAACCTTTGTGGGTTATTTAATGCTAAAGATGGATGGGAAGAGAGTCAAAGGAATTTGTACTGTCGATATGCATTGATGATGATTATACTGCATCCAGTATGTTGGTTTTTATGGATGGGGGAGTGATTACTGATGGATTGAACACTCTGGGGGGGGGATTTGTAGTTAGTCTTAACTCCCCGCCCCCGTCAATAGTATCAGAAAAAAAAATTTTACTTACAAAAAAATTCAGTATATGACCCAGAACTTGGTTTAGTTTCTTTTTTAATGGCATATCAACCTTTCTGGGTTATCTAATGCTAAAGCTATCCTTTTTAGAAGAACAGTAGTAATACTATTTGACCTATAGCTGGGGTGACGAAGGGGTTCATACCTTTCCTAAGAGTATTAGTCTGAAAGTGAACGTAATAGTGTGACTGGAGTTCAAATTTGCTTATTATGATGTCACAGTCAAGCACGTTTACCACTACACCACAGGGAATCCCCCATACCTAGTGTAATGGTTAGTAAGCTAGACTGGCAAATCATTACTAGTAAGGTCAAGCCTTATTGGGTGATCCATACCCATGGCCTTGTACCAGACAGAAGTAAGCATAACATAGTAAATAAATATCTTGTGATATACTACGTTTCAACCCCAGGTTGATCTGGGTTGCCATTACTCAAACTTCAATCATGTGACTACAACAGTTTGAACTATATATATATACTAGCTAAGAAATTGACCTTGTGTCGCATCCTGCTTGTGCGGAGGGGTTGGTAAATATTTATATATATACTAGCTAAAGTACCCGGTCCATGACCGGACTAAAAAAATTAGGAACACCAGAGAGTGTTTTCAGACATATTTATATCCAATGGTAAATAGTTATGGAAATTTTCGTGAAAATCGGACCATTAATTGAATTTTCATAGAAATTAAAAAAAAAAAACTCTTGTTGTAACTTGTTTTTGGCTACGTTAAATTTTAGTTGATTTAATGGTGCAAATATGAAAACTTTTTTTTTTTCAGTCATAATTTTCATTATTTCCGTGAGCTTAATTTAAAAAAAAATCATCAGGAGTTTGTTTAATGTTTCTTCTTTCGAATGGAAAATTTTTTTCAAGATAATATTAATTTTTATGAAAGTTTCATTGTGTTAAATATGGGGGTGGGGGGTTTAAATTTCACAGGGAAAATTAAAATAAAACCAAACAATTAGAAATCAATTATGCTAAGCACATATTTATAATAAAATGTTTAATATCAATTCCCGTTCACATTGTAAAGCACTATTTTGTTATATTGCATGTTATTAGTATGTATATAAGGCTAACAGTATTAATAATGTAAAACAATTTTATTAATAATTGAGGTTTAAATAAAATATAAAATCATGGTGAATATAAATAACTAAGGGAATTGTGACTTGAGTAGTAATATAGTTTCGGCTCCATTATATATATATATATATATATATATATTATATATATATATATATAGGCATTTCAGTCTCTGAAGACTATAATGAAGTTTTTGTGCCCCTGAAGTTACAGCACAAGTTTATATATATACATATATATAATCATCCACATATGTGTATGTGTATTTAATAAGCAGATTAACCCTTTCACAGCTGTTAAGTCCGCCAAAATAATTGGCGCTAAAACTTTAGAAATGGAAAACGGGCAATCAATTTCACTTTTGTCGATGGGAGGGGGGGAGGGGCGAGAGGATGAAGACAAGTATTTTTTTAGAGCCATTTTTTGTGGGCAAGGAGGAACTGACTATACAAACCGACTCTAGTGTAATATGACTAGGGGAATCAACATGGGTGGGGTCAGATGAAGTTGAGGGGTGGGACAGAATGCTATTGTGATTTTGAAGGGTAAGTAAAGAAGTATGTAATAAAAACAATCTGTAGAAGAGGAAGTGGGTAGAAAAAGGGTGGGGGATGGGGTAAGAGAGGGATGGGGAGGAGTTGGGAGGCAGGGCTGGTGCACTTGGCCTTGAAAAAAGCATCATACCAGTTGAAAATATTGACTTAATACAAACAAACGGCAGATATATCAGATCAAAAGGCTATTGAAGTAGGCATATTGTGCTGGAGAAAAGGAAGAGAGAGAGAGAGAGAGAGAGAGAGAGAGAGAGAGAGAGAGAGAGAGAGAGAGAGAGAGAGAAAATACTAGAGAAGAGAAAGGGAAGATATATATATATATATATATATATATAGATAGAGAGAGAAGAGAAGAGAGAGAGGAAGATAGATAGATGTATAGAGAGAAATGGAGGGAAGGAGAAAGACAGAGGGATAAATACAAGAGAAAGGGAAAGACAAAAAGTGAAGAGAGAAAGAATAGAAAAAACGAGAGAGAGAGAGAGAGAGAATAAAAAGACGTGAGAGAAAGGAAAGAGAAGAAGAGAGAGAGAGAGAAAAGAGAAAAAGAGTGAGAGAGGGAGAAAGGAAGTGTGGTAGACAAAGAAGAAGAAGAAGGAGAGAGAGAGAGAGAGAGAGAGAGAGAGAGAGAGAGAGAGAGAGAGAGAGAGAGAGAGAGAGAGAGAGAGAGAGAGCAACATTTCTGAAACTTCTATACAAATATTTGCTCTGCCTTATTTTCTCTTCTCTCTCTCTCTCATCCTTCTTCTTTTATCTTTGTATGTCACAGTTCCTTTTCTTTCTTTCTCCTTTTTTTTTCTCCCTTTAAGAAGAGTGATAAACAGAAGAGAAAAAAACAAAACAAAACAAAACAAAAACTGACAAAGCAAAATATTTATGTATAAGTTTCAAAAATGTCTTTTAAGTTTACACAGGAGGGTACATCACTAAGTTTGTGGTCTGACACATTCTCTATAATGTTTTTGTGATCTTTAGACTGTTAGCTTGAAAAGGTAAGAGATTAAAACTTATTGTGGATCTGGGATACAGGGCAATAAAGGAACATTCCACACTCCTCAGAGTTCCAGAACTGGAGCCTCACCATCAGATGCAGTTTAGTGTCATAATCAGGAAACCCCAGACAGGACTGCAATATAGTAATAAGTGTGTTTGAACTCCAGTTGAGCTATTACATTCACTTTCAGACTAATACCTTTGGGAAAGGTATGAAAAGCATCTCAGCAGTTATAGGTAAATAGTATCACTACTGTTCTTCTTCAAGGAAGGCTTTGGTATTAAATAACCCATGCATGTTGATAGGCCATTAAATAAAGAAACTAAACCAATTAACACATGGTGAGGTAGTTAAAACTATAAAACATTTTTGTTCAAAGTGAAACTAATAAGCCTGGTTATCTCCTCCCTGCAGCTATAGGTTAAATAGTACTACTACTCTTTTTTCTTTATGGACGGTTTTGGCATTAAATAACCTATGAAAGTTGATATGCCATTAAAAAAGAACCCAAATGAAATCATCATATTCTTTGCTATCAGCTCTGTATAAAATTCCTCCATTTTCTTCTTTTATTTTACTCCTCCATCCTCACCCCCACCAAACCCCATTCTCCCTCCTCTTTCACCCCACCCCACCCCACTTAGTTTCAGCTTTACTCCCTAATTTCTAATTTCCATTTATTAGTCTTTCCTCCTTCCCCCTCTTGCTCCTCCAGTTTTTGACTGTTATTTCTTGCAATTAAGGCCCCCATCCTGAATTCTACTTCTAGCATTATATAACGATTAAATGGAATTTGATAGCAAAAATAAAATATGATAAAACAAAACAAAACAAAAAAAAAACAACCCAAAAATTCAAAATCAATAATAATATAATGTCTGCCAGTAAATATGTCCACAAAAAAAATACAGTTAATTCTACAGCTATAAGACTAAGCTTTCGAAACATTCTGAAAAATATTCGAATGTAAAGATTTACAATTGTTCTAGGATACTATTAATATTTTGCCAGTGGCTATAGCTAAAATCGAACCCTCCTCCCCAGTGCCAATACTGCTCTAGAATTTACCACTGCATTTTTAGATATTAATTTTCATTTTTGAAATTGCCTTGAGGAATTGGTTACCATTAAGAAGGTCATTTTGTTCTGATAATGCTCAGCTTTAAATTATGCAATATGAGATGCTTCCTTCATTTATACTGATTTCATCTTATTATAATGGAGATTCTGTGTCTTTCTGTAATCAAAACTACATCACTGCTTATGTCATAATATCCTCAGGAATTGCATAAGTTTATCAATGAGTATTTAATTTATAGTCAAAATCATTAATACATAGAATAATCTTATTTATTAATGATATCTCTATAAAAATATGAGATTTGCCTCAAAACAGCCCATGTTATTAGTGCGTTTAAAATCCTGCAATGTGTTTTATATATCACTAAGAAATAAAGGTTTACATAATATATGGTGTGGTTAATTTGCATACTGATTTTAGCAAAACCTTTTGAGTAATCTGATCTATGCGGTACAGCACCTGAAAGCTGATGGTAGGTGTGGCGCTCCACTTTAGCAAAACAATCTCCCTAGTCTAGCACTAGCAAAAAAAAATAGACTGTCACTGTTCAGCTGATACCGACAATAGGCCATTCTACAGACGTTACTAGAAATTAGGAGTTATATATTGGCTAACCTTGTTTGGTTTGGTTTGTTTTATGGCATATCAACTTCAGTGGGTCATTTAATGCCGACAAAGTTTTGAAATGAATTCATTCTTAAATGGATACTCAATTTTTTTTATAAACACATTTTTCTATTTAACCCATATATGGGAACCTAACAGGTACTACCACTCCGGGTCAGAGTGGACCAGGGTGCAATGGTGATGAAGTGGTGCTCCAGATTCCCAAGACCTCCAGAACTGGAACCTCACAATCAGATAGAGTTTAATGTCATTCCCAGGACATGAAGACCCTCAGTCACCACCTTCTAGCACCAATATGATAAAAATGATTGGGGCTTGCCATAAGCGCTATAGAGTTGGGGCAATCATATAGGTGCTAGGGTTTGACATGACCAGCTGATTGATCGGAGTGGGTCTCTCTGACTGCCCATCTAGCCTAAGTAAGGGTCTAAGTGGACTGTTGCATGTCATGGACTGATCATCCACCAAAGACTCCGTCCTTAAGCATCACAGGTTGCCGCCAACAGGTGGCCCCATTGGGGGGTTCTTACCTCTCTGCAGAGGTGCAGTTGGTGTATTCTAAAGCCCCAACTGACAGGGCTGCCAACCTTGTACTTTCGAAAATATGAAAAATGATGATGACTGCCGCGCTTTGATAGCCATCTTTACCACTAAAAGTACAAGTCAAAAATCCTAATTAATAACTAATTCAGTTTGTGAAAAAGAATAGAAGATGCACAATATGATAAGGTAGTAAGACATCTGTAAGACATTAGATGATAGTGAGATACGCTTGTACGACACTTATGCAACTCTCTGGGTCTACAGGGCTAAAGCCCGGTGACAAATATAGCAACATAACTGGTGACTATGCAAACTGTAGGTTTTATTTCAGAGCACTTTCTCTTAGAATTTTTCTGGATTTCATGGCATGACAACCCTTGTTGGATTATTTTATGCTGAAGATGTTTTGTTTTTTTTAAACACATTTTTCTCCTTTTTCCTAACAGGTACTACCACTCCGGGTCAGAGTGGAACTGGGAGTACTCCACACTCCACAGAGCTCCAGGATTGAAACTTCACCTTTAGATGCAGTTTAGCATCATACACAGGATAAGAGAGAGAGAGAGAGAGACAGAGAGAGACAGAGAGAGAGAGAGAGAGAGAGAGAGAGAGAGAGAGAGAGAGAGAAGAGAGAGAGAGAGAGAGAGAGAGAGAGACAGACATTATAATGATCAGTGGGTAAATGAAAACAAACCCCTCACTATTATTAAGTCGCAGATTGGACTGGAAATGGCTTTATTCTATAACTTACAGCATTTTACTTATATTGCTCTATCAGAAATCTCACTATGTTGTGCTTTTTTTGGGGTCATGGTTAATAATGAGAATCTTAATACATAGGTCATTTACTTGGCTTAAAAGCCACACTCAGTGGCAATCAAGCTCAATGTAGAGTCACATCTCATTATTATATCTTATTCCTGGTTCAATACAGGCCCTAACCAACTCAGCATGTGCATAGCACAGGGATCTGTGTGGTAAAGTGATGAGCTGATGGTAGGTGTGATGCTCCACTTCAGATGCTAAAAAACAATCTCCTTGGTCTAGCGCTAGTGAAAAGGGGATAGACTCCCTCGCTGTCTGGCTGATACAAACTTTAAGCCACCCCCATGACTTTTTTTTTTACATTATTAAAACATCTTATATTATCTATATATCAATACTCTTGTTCCTTAATCTTCTGACAGTTATCATCTTGCAACACCCTTACTTAAAAATCAAATCATCCAAGATGAAATGTATAAATGTAAATCCTGATTATCTGGTGTTGCTTATCTACCAAATTTCTTATTTCTTATGAGTATTGTCACCTCAGCTGAATAATGGACCAGTTCGTTTTTATTGTAAAGAATGAAAGGGAAAAAAAGACATGCTATACAGAAAAAAATATAAGAAAGAAAGAAAGAAAGAGTATGTAAAAGTAGAGAGAGTGGGTGAGTAATAAGGAAGAAAGAAAGAGAATAGAGGAAAGATAGAGAGTGGGTGAATGTGCAGAAATGATAACGCTAATCTGTTTCAGTCGAACATAATGAAAAAATCAAAAGAAGGAAAGAAAGAAAAAAAAATGTGTGAGAGAGAGTTAAATGAAGATTGTTATACTTTTTACATATTGAAGTATTTGCAATAGCTCTTAAGTAAACATATGAAATGTTGTAATAATTAAATTATCATACTGTGGTATATCCACAGGTCATGCTAGTCATTATTGTTATATGCACATGTTGCTGCAAAGAAGACAAACAGCTGTGTGTCCAACAAAGTCAGCATCAGATGATGACTCTAGGGTTTCGTACGGTATCAGTGCCAATAAATCATTAGCACCAACTCAGAGCGTGCCAATAATATCTTATAATAATCACCACCAATAATGTTTATATGCGGCTTTAGAGAGAGACCATCATGTGTTCTATCTATTGGATCTGTTTTATCTATACATCTAAAATATATATACATATAAAATTAATACATATCAAAATAAAATATAAAATAATTATTGAAATATATATACATATAAAATTAATACATATAAAATATAAATATATATACATATAAAATTATATACATATAAAAGGTGCGTCATAAAAAGTATCGAGATTGAAGGTGTATTTACCAAGATAGAAATGAACAATGAATGGAACGTTAATTTATTCAGAATACAACGTGTGTCATCATAAAAGTGCCGAGTTTAAAGCTGTATTTACCAAGATAGAAATGAACAATGAACGGAACGTTAATTTTTTCAGAATACGTGTGTCATCATAAAAGTGCTGAGTTTGAAGCTGTATTTACCAAGATAGAAGTGAACAATGAACGGAACGTTAATTTTTTCAGAATACGTGTGTCATCATAAAAGTGCTGAGTTTGAAGCTGTATTTACCAAGATAGAAATGAACAATGAATGGAACGTTAATTTTTATAGAATACAAGTGTGACAAAAGTATCGAGATTGAAGCTGTATTTACTAAGATAGAAATGAACAATGAATGGAACGTTAATTTTTTCAGAATACGTGTGTCATCATAAAAGTGCTGAGTTTGAAGCTGTATTTACCAAGATAGAAATAAACAATGAATGGAATGTTAATTTATTCAGAATACGTGTGTCATCATAAAAGTGCCGAGTTCAAAGCTGTATTTACCAAGATAGAAATGAACAATGAATTGAATGTTAATTTATTCAGAATACAACGTGTGTCATCATAAAAGTGCTGAGTTTAAAGCTGTATTTACCAAGATAGAAATGAACAATGAATGGAATGTTCATTTTTTAAGAATACAACGTGTGTCATCATAAAAGTGCTGAGTTTGAAGCTGTATTTACCAAGATAGAAATGAACAATGAATGGAACGTTAATTTTTATAGAATACAAGTGTGACAAAAGTATCGAGATTGAAGCTGTATTTACTAAGATAGAAATGAACAATGAATGGAACGTTAATTTTTTCAGAATACGTGTGTCATCATAAAAGTGCTGAGTTTGAAGCTGTATTTACCAAGATAGAAATAAACAATGAATGGAATGTTAATTTATTCAGAATACGTGTGTCATCATAAAAGTATCGAGATTGAAGGTGTATTTACCAAGATAGAAATGAACAATGAATGGAACGTTAATTTTTTTAGAATACAAGGTGTGACATAAAAGTATCGAGATTGAAGGTGAATTTACCAAGATAGAAATGAACAATGAATGGAACGTTAATTTTTTCAGAATACGTGTGTCATCATAAAAGTGCTGAGTTTGAAGCTGTATTTACCAAGATAGAAATAAACAATGAATGGAATGTTAATTTATTCAGAATACGTGTGTCATCATAAAAGTATCGAGATTGAAGGTGAATTTACCAAGATAGAAATGAACAATGAATGGAACTTTAATTTTTTCAAAATACAACATGTGTCAACATAAAAGTGCTGAGTTTGAAGCTGTATTTACAAAGATAGAAACGAACAATGAATGGAACGTTAATTTATTCAGAATACTATTGAAGTCAGTTAGCCTACAGCAGCTAAGTAGAACTTTTTATTTAATGCTACCTTGTCTTCCCAGTTCGACGGTAATTGGAACTTATTCTTCACAATGGTGAGTATCATTGTTTCTACATCTCCCCTCTCCCTCCCCCGCGTGCAGGCAAGGCTCTACGAGGAGTGAGCTGTTCTTTAAGGCCTGTCCTGTTATGCGGGAATAACCTGGACAAGGCTCGAGGGATTTTCGATGGACGAAGGCAGGTTGATGTATCAGTGCTCACTGTGGGGTGTCGAATTGCTGTATGCGCATCATTTCTGGGAGATGTTGGGAGATTGGAATGCATAGATGAAGTATTGCTTGCAGGGCTTGTAAATTCAGGCATTGCACTTGGCATTGGAGTGGGTTTTGCTTTGGCCTCCAACTTCCTCAAGAAACGGCGATTCCTGAGGGTGACTCTTCCTGATCCATCGACCCTGATTTGGTACTGACGATCTGGAAGGACAGTAACGATCCTGCCAGTAGTGTTCCACCGGCGATTAAGTGGATTCTGAATGGTTACTGTATCGCCAGCTTGTAGTGGGCAAAGGGGGTGGGTATGTCTATTGTACCGTTTGATCATTTTGGCATTGCGGTGGTGAAGGATTTCCTCACGGCGTTGTGCTGCTGCTATCCATTCAGGAGGATTGAATGGTAACCATCCACGGCATCCAGGACAGTCTTTTTTGTGTTTGGCGGTACCTGTAATGCAAGTTGGAACGGCGAGCTAGTGTGGTGTGTCTCTCGTTTGCATTGGGAGTTTAGATGCTGGTAGTCTACTGTCCTTCTTGGTCTACCATTTTTTTTAGCGGTGATAACCATAGTGCTACACCAATCGGTAGGGGTACCAATTGGTACTGGGATAATGATGCCTCTTTTGACATCTTCCCAAAGGGCTTGTCGTACTTGCTCCTTATAGTGGTATGGTACCGGAATGGGGTTATGTCTGGCTTTGGGGTTGAACCTTCCTTGAGGTGAATGTGGGCTGGAGGGCCAGACATTGCAGGAAACTCTCCGCTATTGTTGAACACTGTTGTGGCGAATCGGTCTAACAGCCATTTTTCGAGTTTTTCTACATTTTCACTGGTTGGTGAAAATGGAAGGGCCTTAGGATAATCCGATTGTATTTTATGGGCCGGTAGGTTTGATTTGTGATGTCGAGGGTCTGGGAGTACATTTTCGCACGTTACTGAATTGATTGCAGGGTATGGTGGTATTGTCATGGGTTTGGGAAAGTATTGGGGTAATATACCCACATCAATGCAGGCTGTTTTGCTGAAATATATCACCTGTATTTTTTTGCAAATGTACAGTGCCTGTTTTGTGGTCCTTGCCCCAATCGTGAATTTGACGGGCAGCCAACCTTCACACACCAATGAAAAACCCCCTACTGCACGCACCTTTTTGTTCGAAGGGATTAAGTTCCTCTCTGAGAGTCCCATGTGCCATAAGTGTTTTGGCCCACCAAGGCATATTGATGCACCACTGTCAGGGTAGATTTTGAGCCTGGTTGAGCGAGTGGCAGGAATGTTCCTGGCTTGTCTTGGATCCGGGCATGGGGAGAACGGGGTCAATGTTGCTTCCACTTCTTCGTGGTCGTTATTGTTGCACAGCTCATAGGTGTCATTAGCTGGGTCAAACATCACATGTGCAATGAGAGCGTCCATAGTGGCTCCTTCATCATTGAAACACCTTACGGCACCTCGTTCATTTTCACCCTTTGACTGGCAAACCTTTGCGAAGTGGTTTTGCTTGCCACATGCGTTACATGTTTGACCCCATGCAGCACATCTTTGCGGTCGGTCGCCTATTCCAGCTCCACCATGCTGGTAGCTACCACAACCTCGGCACGCATTACGTTGCATACCTATGGTCTTTCCGCCTTGATTGCGGCTGGCGTCCGAACGGGCTGTATTTTGGGCCTGCCTCTGACGGCGATAAGCTGATGTTCGCAGTCTTGCTACATCCGTGACACCGGACATTTTATTCTGGTCTCGCATGGCCATTTCAAATGCTCTTGCATGGCTTACATTATCGTCTAATGTCTTCAGCGATCCTGCCTTAGCCAGCATGTCCGTTTGTAGCACATCATTGGCTATACCCCGGATAAACTGATCCTTGAGGTATGTACTGGATAGGTCATGATCGCAGTTGGGGCATATGAAGTTGCAGTCCTGTGCTCCTGACCGTAGCCGGATCAAATAATCCTGTATGGATTCGTCTTCATTCTGCAGAATGGTTGAGAATGATATTCGGTGTACCATAGGATTCGCTCTTTGTGTGACCAATGTCTCTACTATCTCTAGCAGCTGGTCTGGGTCGGTGGTGAAGAATTTGGGGTGGGTGTTGATTATAGCATTCTGGACAGACTCGTCCGCACAATTGTACAACTGGATGCTGGTCTGAGAGGTCGGCATATCTGTCATCTTCCTGAACACTTCCCAATCAATTCGGAATTTCCTGAATTGTTGAGGGGTCATCTCAAAGTGAAGTTGGGGAAGCTTGGCTGCCGGTACCTTCGCATAAGCCGTCTGGGTAGAGGTCTCCTTAGCCTGCTTAAGGATAGACAGGGCTTCTCCCATTGCCGTGATTCCCAACTCTTTAAGCATGGCCCGATCCATCATCTTGAGGTTTTCTCTTGTCAGCTTCTCGCTTGCGAATGTTATAGCATATCTCCTAGCTGAGTCGGGAGAGATCCCTGCTTGGACAAAATATTCTTCCCAATCTTCAGTTTTAGATCCTGTTCGCAGCGCCATATTGAAGTCAGTTAGCCTACAGCAGCTAAGTAGAACTTTTTATTTAATGCTACCTTGTCTTCCCAGTTCGACGGTAATTGGAACTTATTCTTCACAATGGTGAGTATCATTGTTTCTACAAATACAATGTGTGTCATCATAAAAGTGCCGAGTTTGAGGCTGTATTTACAAAGATAGAAATGAACAATGAATGGAACGTTAATTTTTTTTAGAATACAAGGTGTGACATAAAAGTATCGAGATTGAAGGTGAATTTACCAAGATAGAAGTGAACAATGATGGAATGTTTCATTTTTTCAGAATACAAGGTGTTTCATCATAAAAGTGCTGAGTTTAAAGCTGTATTTACCAAGATAGAAATGAACAATGAATGGAACGTTAATTTTTTCAGAATACAACGTGTGTCATCATAAAAAGTGCTGAGTTTCAAGCTGTATTTACCAAGATAGAAATGAACAATGAATGGAATGTTAATTTTTCAGAATACAACGTGTGTCATCATAAAAGTGCTGAGTTTAAAGCTGTATTTACCAAGATAGAAATGAACAATGAATGGAATGTTAATTTTTTCAGAATACAACGTGTGTCATCATAAAAATGCTGAGTTTAAAGCTGTATTTACCAAGATAGAAATGAACAATGAATGGAACGTTAATTTTTTCAGAATACAACGTGTGTCATAAAAATGCCGAGTTTGAAGCTGTATTTACCAAGCTAGAAATGAACAAAACATTAATTTTTTTCAGAATACAACGTGTGTCATCATAAAAGTGCTGAGTTTAAAGCTGTATTTACCAAGATAGAAATGAACAATGAATGGAACGTTAATTTTTTCAGAATACAACGTGTGTCATCATAAAAGTGCTGAATTTGAAGATGTATTTACCAAGATAGAAATGAACAATGAATGGAACATTAATTTTTTCAGAATATAAGGTGTGTCAAAAGTATTGATATTGAAGCTGCAGTTATCAAGATCGAAATTAACAATGAATGGAACGTTAATTTTTTCAGAATACAAAGTGTGTCAAAAAGCACCTTCAATCTCAATACTTTTTTGACACACCTTGTATAAAGGAAATTTGGTGTGCATGTATAAATGTATGTCCGGATGAAACTACGAAAATGAAACAATTAACGAAAAAGTAAATATATAAACAGATTAAATATCACCAATTTTTGCTTTTTGTGCAAAAATTATGAAGAATTGATTTATATTCAGATATTTAAAAATTAAAATATACATAGATATAGCATTGAAATTCTACTTAAAAATGTCCAGCATTTGTAAATCTCAAAAGTAAAAAAATCAATATGCAATAAGTATAATAATCTTGATTTAAATTTCACTCTTTTTTCTTCTTTTTTTTCATCTTTTCATTATGTACAATTGATCACAATCACCCCTCTCTCTTTATCTTTCCCAATCTATTTCTTTCTTATTGTATTTTCTCTGTATAACATGTCTTTTTTCTTCCCTTCTTTTCTTTATAATAAAAACGGAATGGACCATTGTTTAGCTGACGTGAAGACACAAATAAGAAATAAGAATTTGGTGGATAACCAACACCAGATTATCAGGATTTACATTATTGCATTTCATCTTGGATCATTTAGATGGTCTCATTTTTAACAAGAGGGTGTCTCAAGATGATAACGACTGTAATTTTAAGGAACAAGTATTATTTTCTTTAATTTCTAGCAGTTTATTTCATGTAATTATACTTGGTTGGTTGGTTGGTTGGTTGATTTTTACAGCATGTCAACCCTTGTTGGATTATTTTATGCCAAAGAAGTTTTAAAAAAAATTCATTTTGATGGTACTCGATTCTTTTAAACATTTTTTAAAACTCATTTTTTTCTATTTGACCCATAGATGGAACCCTAACAGGTACTACCACTCTGGGTTAGAGTGAACCTGTGAGTAATGGCAATGAAGGGGTACTCCCCGTTCCCCAGAGTTCCAGAATTGGAACTTCATCATCAGATACAGTTTAACATCAGATACCAGGACATGAAGACCCTCAGTCACTGCTTTCTAACACATATATAATAAAAAGGGTTGGAGCTTGCCATAAGAACAATAGCATTGGGACAATCATATAGGTGCTAGGGCTTGATGTGACCAGTCGGTGGGGTGTCTCCGACTGCCCATCTAACCTAAGTAACGGCTAAAATGGAGTGTTGCATGTCATGGACTGCTCATCACGGTTTGCCATCCACATCCAACAGGTGGCCCCATTGCAGTAGGTGTATTCTAAAGCCCTCAACTGACAGGGCTATTATGTTTTGTATCAGAAGATTCATATAAACACTATTCTGCCTTTTCTACATTGATATATTGAAAACGAACCGATGTACTAATAATTACGGAGTGGATGTCATAGATAACGCGGTAAGTATAAACCAGACTGTTGTACTTCTAACCAATGGTTAGTCTAAGTAAGTGAACTTTGACCTCTTGACTTTAAACAACTCTCACCACTCCTCTCCTAGAAAGAGTAGATCCTTGTTTCAGAAAAATCTCCTCTTATAACGTGAAATGTAAAAGTGTGTAATAAATATTCATTTGTAGAATTTTGGCTCTGATTTTATTCAGCTTGATAAGTGTGGACATGTCTGATAAAAGTGTTCGTGTTTTTATTAGGTAAGATTTTGAATTAAACAAAACTGGAGAGATGTGTGCAATAAACAAGACCAATTTGACCTTGGGAGGGGAGGGGTGAGGAGAGAGAGAGAGAGAGAGAGAGAGAGAGAGAGAGAGAGAGAGAGAGAGAGTGGATGAATTGGAAGGAAATAGAATTAAAATATTTTGTTTCCTGGATATGAGAGAGTAAGAGTGAGGATGTAATAGAGAAGGAGAGAGAGAGAGAGAGAGAGAGAGAGAGAGAGAGAGAAGAGAGAGAGGAGAAAGAGAGAAGGAGAGAAGAGGAGAGAGAGAAGGAGAGAGAGAGAGAGAGAGAGGAGAGAGAGAGAGAGAGAGAGAGAGAGAGAGAGAGAGAGAGAGAGTGAAAGATAATGAGAGAGAGAGTGAAAGATAATGAGAGAAGAGAGTGAAATAGAGAGAGTGAGAGAGAGAGAGAGAGAGAGAGAATGAGAGAGAGAGAGAGAGTGAATGAGAGAGAGAGAGAGAGATGAGAGAGAGAGAGAGATGAGAGAGAGAATGAGAGAGAGTGAATGAGAGTGAATGAGAGAGAGTGAGAGAGAGAGAATGAGAGAGAGTGAGAGAGAGTGAAGAGAGAGTGAATGAGAGTGAGAGAGAGAGAGAGAGAGAGAAAGAGAGAGAGAGAGAGAAAGAAAATGAGATTGAGAGAAAAAGAAAAGAAAGAAAAGTAGCCTATAAATCTGGATATAGGCCATCTGGTCAGGGACGATGATTGGAGCGGATATGGTGTGAGGTCAAAGTGGCGAAGAGTTGTGATTTGCGGAAAAAGGAAAGATTGGGGTGGGTGGGGTGTGTGTTGGTGGGAGGAATGAGGATGGGTCAAGAGAAAACTGTTAACAGATTTCAAAAGAAAACAAAAAAGAACGAGAAACACAAAATGTTGATGGAAAATAAAATTGGAATAAAACAAAAAAATATGCAAAAAACATAACGTAAACAAATTAGAACAATCCAATTTTTCTATTACATTGCAATGGCACAAAAAAAAAAAAAATCTATATGAACACCAGCATTCGGCTCCAGCCTCTCAAGCTGCTCGGGAATCGCATCGGCTGATCTTACCATTTTTCAAGTTCTTCCAAAGTTGTTGGTTTTATAGAGTAACTTACTACTTCAACAAACCCCAAAGAAAAAAGTCGCAGGGTGTTAAATCAGGGTTTCTGGCTGGCCATTCATGTGGACCACGTCTACCCATCCATCTCCCAGGAAAATAGGATTCAGCTATTCATGAACAACAATAGGAAAACGTGGAGGAGCACCATCTTGCATAAAAATCAAGTCTTCAATATTATCCAGAGTATTCACAACAGGCCAGATAAAAAAAAAATTGAGTGTGGAGAATCCCTTCATTACTATTATTCAGCCATTCACAAACAACAATAGCAAAATGTGGAGGAGCCATATATTAAGAAATATACCATTAAAGAATTGGAAAAATGTAACTGCATATGAAAAAAAATTATATATAGTTTAGAATAGGGAGTTACTTTTCAATCACCTTGTATCATCAGGTCGCACAATCAGCATGGATATCCATGAAAATCTCTCGCAACCCTCTCAATCATTCATTGTCCCAGGGAGGTTCTCTGCGCAGCATCCAGTATCCTCGCAGAGTTGGTCAATGTAGGTCCTTGGTGGGTGACCCATACTAGCATGTCCATGTGTCGGCTTCCACAGGAGAACATTGCTTATGAGTTCGTCGTTGCTCCTCCAGCAGTGTCCAGCATGCCTTGTCCGTCTCACTCGATGGTTTGTGAAATAGAGGGCAGGTGGACATACAGCTGCTTCCTTGTGGGTGCTGTTTATATATATATTTATATTTATGTATGTACAGGATGATTGAAATGTAACTCCCTATTCTTAATTATTTATTTATTTTTTATAGAGGTATTCTGCTAAGTCCAGCCACACTGAAGAGACATGAAATATTGAAACATGGTGTCTGTGGATGACGATAATGCTATGACTATATGTTCCCAATCCCAGAACTGATAGATGAGCGATGACTATATGAAATCTGGTAGAGTTCTTTGGAAGGGAATTTAGCTGAGGGTCATCATATTTTGCATAAGCAAGGCTCTTGGTTATTTACAGATATGAGCTCTCTAAGTGACTGTAACATATGTACTTAGTATTTATCAGTTAAAAATCTACTTCTGGCCGGGTGGGAGCTGATGGCCGAGGGGTTAGAGAATCGGACTGATGAAAAATCAGTCGGGTTTTTCTACTAACTAGAGGTACTCTGCTAAGTCTAGCCACACTGAAGAGATGTGAAAGGTTAAAACACAATGTCTGCGGAGGACTATAATTCATATATATATATATATAATACATATATATTGATTGTTCTTGTGAACGTTGTTTTTTGGTATTATGAAGCATGGAAAAAAAAGTGAACAAAAACAAAAAACAGAACAAACAAACAGAGTTTCAATATCCAGCTGTTATTATGTCCTTGGTTTGATTTATTCCAATATTTTGGGTGAACATTCACCCATTATCGTGGGATAAAGTGAAATCCTGTATATGTGAGAAAAAAATTGATGTGAAAGGATTATATATATATATATATATATATATATATATTATGTGTAAGGTATCCAAATGACTGGTAGTAAGGGATGATTCACCTGGGTGAGGTAAAAATAAGTTTTCCATCTCAATCTTTAATTAATCTCAATGTTTAATTTTTCTGGTGAAACTGTTTTCAGGTGAATCACTTTATTTTGTAATCTCCGTCCAAGAGGCCACTCTCTTAAGGATTTTTAAAAGCTTTTTGAGCTTTTGGTCGAAATAAATTTATTACGGAATGATGGTTTGTTAAGTTTTTTCTTTCTTTGAAAATTTATATTATATATATATATATATATATATATATATATATATATATATATATATAAACTGCTTGTCTATCTGTTTATCTAAATTCATGTTCCCTTCTGTCATTAAAACAACTGATTCTTCCAGCTTTAAAGAAATTTCTAAGTTAAAAATAATAAAAGTTTATTTTCAAAATTTGTGTTTTTGAAAACTTGTATTATTTTAAGTGTTTATGGATTCACAATAAAAAATACTAACTTCTAATTTGTCTTCAAAAATACAAGCTATGAAGTGATATTTCTTGCAGTGTAATTCTGCAAAAAGAAAAATTGCATAAAAATATAAAAATAGGAGGATTTTGAAATCACAGCAAGTCTAAAGAAACACAGATGGTGCCAGGTTAATTAGGAAGTCTTTTAACGGCAAAGAATTAATTGGCAGCGAGAGAGATTGCAGGTGAAAGGAAATGATACAAAGTAGATGAGTTCATTTGCAGGAATAACCAAATTCTTTGAATTTGAAGAGATATGAACCAAAGAAACCATTATACAGGGTGTCCATAAAGTCCACTACAGGTTGAAAATGTATCACCAAAAATTGTGGTCATGTTGAAGTGGAATAATAAAAAGAATACATCAATATTAAACCTTTAAGAGTTGAACTTTTATGTTGTTTTTTTATGAAAAGATTTTATCATTTGTACAATGTGAGTTATTAATATTCAATTTTAAAACTGTTTCAAGACTTTGTGGAGACCCTGGTAGAATAATCACTAATTATTTTGTATGGAATATAATTTAAAATTAAAATTTGAAGATTTTGAGGGAATAAGACAAGAAAAAAAAATTGATTGTGTCCCATAAGAAAGATTTAGTTGTTTTTTTTGTTTTCTTCTGGCATATCAATACTTTTCGGGTCATTAAATGCTGAATCAAGTCATTTGGATAAAAGTTTCAAGTTCTTAATATCTCCAAATACTTAAATATTACCACTAATGTTCTACAGGAATGGCTTTGGCATTAAATAACCCACGAAGGTTGATATGCCATTGAACAAAGCTGTATGATATTCAAGTAGAAACCCTAAAATCCTCATAGCTTTGCATAAGAATTGGTTGGCTGGTTATTTTGTTTTATGGCATATCAACCCTTTTGGGGTTATTTAATGCTGAATAAAGTCATTAGAATAAATAAAGGACTGGTTGCTTAAGTGGTCCCCCAATTAAGTATCCGCCCTATTGGTTGGGATGGTTGAAGGAATCTGTGCCCACCACAGAAAGACTAGCCACAATAAGATGTCGAGTTCAAATCTTGACAGAGGTTGTTCATTATTCAATAATACATTTTTTACTATGCTGCTTATTTAATGATCATAAAATCATTGCTAAGACTTGGAAATGGTGTATCACACTTGACTGACTGGATGCCTTATACTTGTGACCTCGTGTCCCATCCTTTTGGTGAATGGGTTGGGTAATTACGTACTTGACTGACTGTACAAACAATAAAGAATTTGAAGAATAATTCAAGTCCAATTACTGTCGAACTGGGAAGACAAGGCAGCAAATGGTTGTAACCCAATACAATCCTGAAAGCTACAAGGTCCACTGTAGAATGACAGAGTATATATAAGACTCCACAATGTCATTCAAATCAAGCAGTCAAACAGCCAATCAGAACTCAAGGAATGGAATCACCCAATCACCCAGATTCATGGATGGATCATTCTTTGAGTCCTATTTATATCAACTGTCTTGGACACTGCTTCAGTTGTACTTAGCTGCTGTTATTCAAACCAACAGTAGGCTAACTGACCTCAATAGAATTGAGTAAGTTTTAAAGACACTTTTAAGATTTCCCTAATATGATGGAAAAAAAGGTGCCCAGAACTTTAGTTGCATCAACCTAATAGTCCAAGCAGTTGTTAAGTCAAAACAGTTTACAAATTCTACTGGGGTGAAGTGAGTGTGGGTGGGTAAGAGATTGATTATCTTGTTTAACCTTAAATTGCTGTTGAAATATCAAATTAAATAAAATGTTTATAAAGAATATCTTAAGATAAATGTTTTGTCCGAGTTATCAAATAAAAACATTGAAATTCTGAAGAAAGGTTAACATAGGTTTATTACCCTTTGATACAAAAGATATAAATAAGAGAGTCCAACACGCAGCTCTCTAATAACAGCAATTAAAATCTCTGTAACAAGACTAGCTACTACTTGACTACTTAACCTCATGTAATCCGTATTATTGATGTGTTTTGTTGGACGAGTTCAACTTTCTTGTAGGGGAAATATTTTCCCTTACAATAGGGAATGAACATATGTACATTTTACAGCCTTTTTAAAAAAGATATTTATGCTATTTATGGAACCTTTTTTTATTTTGTGGTAATTCATTCATATGTAATTTTCTTGTTTTCAACAAACTTGGTTATCTCGTATGCAAGAATCATTTTCTATTAAAAAATACAGGACAACAATAAATAGCTAACCCTTTCACTCTTTATGTTACTCTAAAAAAGATAAATGGATACTTTTTCCAGTTGTACAAACAAATTCCTCTAGTTAAACCACACACACATGCGCACACACATATATATATAAGGGGAATAAAAAGTGATAAGACAAACAGGAATATTTCTTTCATGTTATTTATATATATATATATATATATATATATATATATATATATATATATATAGGAATAAAAAGTATAAGACAATATATATATATATATATATTATAAGGGGATAAAAAGTGATAAGACAATATATATAATATATATATATAGGGGAATAAAAAGTGATAAGACAATATAATATATATATATATATATTATATATATATATATATAATATATAATAGGGAAAAAGTGATAAACAATATATATATGTGTGGAGGGAACCTACTGAGGTAACCAACTAAAATAAACAATCTGTGGCAAGGGCATCTAGTATTGTTTGACTGACAGAAAGAATAAATTCTAGGCTTTGCCTGTTTTAGTTTCAGTTGGGGGCAAAAATTTCAGCTGTGAATAATTGCTTTAATTAAAGGCTTCACTATAATGTTAAAAAAACAAAAAACAAAATTATTCTAACTGCCTCGAGGCTCTACTCTCCTTGATCTTAGTTTATTGAAAGGGGTAGCACCAGTATGATATTGGAAAAAAAAGAAAAAAAAGAAAGAGAACTTACAACCTCCTTAAAAAGGGGCCTGGTTTAGCTCAGTCTGTAATGCGTCTGCTTGGGAACCACAAAGTTCCTGGTTTGATACTGGCCCTCGCCAACTCAGTGTATGAGTAGCACATGGATCTGTGTGGTAAAGTGAGGAGCTGATAGTAAGTGTGGTGCTCCACTTTAGATGCTAAAAATACAATCTTCTTGGTCTAGCACTAATGAAAAGGGGATAGACTCCTTCACTGTCTGGCTGATACCGACTTTAGTAAATAACAAGGTTAGTTGGCGTTGGGAATTATTCTAAGCCTTTTTTAACAACAGAATGTTAACTTTGGTAAAGTTCAAGTTGAGAGCTCAATGTACAATAGTTCAGGAATTATGTACAGAGCAATATATTTAGCCTTAGATACTGGTCATATTTGCAGTTATAAATTTATTTCCACCAACACACACACACACACACATATATATATATATATATATATAGGCTTCATCAGACTGAAAATTTTATTGAAAATTTTCAATAAAATCCAAAGTCTGATGAAGCTGAAATAGATTTATAACAGCTAATATGATCGGTATTTAAGTATTTTTCTTTGCTATATATATATATATATATATATATATATATATACCAAGCGTGTTGGTAAATCCTTGCGGTGAGAAAAAAACAGCAAATAGTTTGATTGTAAAAATATACTACCAAACATCAACCAAGGAGAAAAAAATTTTTGAAAAAAAGAAAGACCAAGATATTCGTACCAACAAAATAATCT
The DNA here is from genome assembly GCA_023376005.1 of Doryteuthis pealeii. Taxonomy (NCBI): domain Eukaryota; kingdom Metazoa; phylum Mollusca; class Cephalopoda; order Myopsida; family Loliginidae; genus Doryteuthis; species Doryteuthis pealeii. Next base: position 88,137,241 of record CM042143.1, on the reverse strand, counting down.
ATTGGTACAGTATTTGGCCAAAGAAAAAACAATTTATATGTATATATATATGTATATAAGATATATATATATATATTCATATAACCGCTAGGAGAAAGCTAATAAGTAAAAAGTGCTCGATACCTAAGTAGAGCCAATAATAAAGATAATCTAATGAGTCAGACGAACCTACTATTAGTTTTGCATAAAGCTCTTCAGGGCTAAAATCAGATTTTAGCCCTGAAGAGCTTTATGTGAAACTAATAGTAGGTTCGTCTGACTCATTAGATTATCTTTAATATATATATATATATATAACTAACACATACATGGTTCAACAAAGACATCTCTTTGAAAACTAAATGTGCAGTATACCGTGCTATAGTTCTCTCAACACGCCTATATGGTGCAGAAGCCTGGCCGATACGCAAAGCGGGTGCCCATAGACTACATGTCTACTACTTGCATCACTTGCGCAGTATATTAAAAGTCAGGTGGTGGCAATATGTTTCAAACAGAACCATCCTGAAGAGAACTGGACTCCCTGGCATGCACGAAATACTTGTCCAATGCAACCTGAGATGGGCTGGCCACTTAAACAGACTTGGGGATAACAGACTACCAAAGCAGATTCTGTACTCTCAACAGAGAGGGATCACGTGGAATCGGTAGATGAATGCTCAGGTACAAGGACAGCATCAAGAGGAACTTGAAGGACTTAAACATCCCCACAGGCAGTTGGCAAGATGCAACCAGGGACCGATTATATTGGAGGAAAATGATTCACATGGTGTCATCATTGGATGCGATGGACAGCAAGTTGTAGTAACACATACCAAAATATCATTATTATTCTAGTCAAATAAGAAAAAGAGCGATAAAAATGTTTGCAATGGAACAGTGAACATTTTTTTATTGGCAACCTTCCGTCTTCATCTACAGCTACGTAAGTGGCTGAACAGACAAATTTTTGAATGACAGTCTCTGTACAGTGATTGCAAATAAAAGGTGATGCTTTCTAGAGATGCTGTTGTCTCTCCTTTCTTTTAACTCTCTTTTCTGCGGTGGCTTCTTTCTTCTGTTTTTCACTCCTTTCCGTTCCTTGTTTGACGAGGAGGCACCAGGTCGTACAGTCTTCTGCACAAGCCTCCCATGTGTTGGTATCGATGTGGCATGTCTTCATGTCTCTCTTGCAGACATCTTTGAGGCGTAGGCGTGGTTTCCCTACTGGTCGGGTGCCCTCTGCTAGTTCACCATACAGTTAAGTTTCTTAAGAAAAAGAGCGATAAAAATGTTTGCAATGGAACAGTGAAATTATCGCTATAATTATAATCAGAGATCAGCATTAAATGACCCATAAAGTGTTGATATGTCGTTGAATAAAGTAAACCAAATCTGAAAACTTCATTAAAATTGGAAAATTCCCAGATTTTTGGTAATTTTTTTCAATAGGGAGGGTAAAATCATTTTGTAAAAAACTTTTGACTCATCCTAGTAGTTCATGTGTGGTGAATCAAAAGTTTTGCAATATTTTGCTAAGTGGTAGTTTGCAGTGTATATATTCAGTGACCAAAACAGTTCAAACAGCTGCGGGTACCTGCTGGGGTTGGTAATATCATGATAATTAGGGTGCTGACACAGCTGTGATTTAAAAGCTGCAACATAATTTAATTTGGAAATGTATGCTTTACGATTTCAAAACTGGGCTATAAGGCTGAAGAAGCAATCAAAAATATTTGCTGTACGAAAGGAGAAGGCACAGTTGATCACAGTACAGCAACAAGATGGTTCAAGAAATTTTACTCAGGTTACAAAAACTGAGATGAAATAGCCCCAAAACTATAGATTCTGAGGCCATGCTAAGGAAAAAAAAATATCTAATCATAGAAATAAGTAAAAAAATCATTGGGGTGGCCTTAGGTCGGTATCAGCCAGACAGCAAGGGAGTCTATCCCCTTTTCACTAGCGCTAGACCAAGGAGATTCTTTTTGCATCTGAGGTGGAGCGCCAGATCTACCATCAACTCCTTAATTTACCACACAGCTCCCTGTGCTACTCATATGCTGATTTGGTGAGGGCCGGTATCAAACTAGGAACCTCATGGTTTCTAGCTGAATGCTCTACCGACTGAGCTAATCTGATTTTTAAGCATCGAATGCCTATGGGGTGAAGTCCACCATAGTAAAATAGGAATCAAAGGGATCCTAGGTAAAAAAAAAAGGTTGAGAACCATTGTAAGGCAGAGAGGCAAATCTGGCAAGTAGCATTTAGAGAGTATCAGGCGAGTTTAGTATCTTACAGTCTAATGTGGTTAGTCACCTTCACAACCTTGGCAAAAGCATCTGGAGCTGTCGAATAGTGTTTTTTTGACTCAACCTGATATCATATTTGAGCTTTTTTTTTTTTTTTTTAAATAATTTTTCTGTGAATTGATCACAGTACAGTAACCAGATGGTTCAAGAAATTGCCAGGTTACAAGAATCTTGACAAGTTAGGCCTAAAAGGTGCTCATTTCCCCGTATAAGTTTATAGTAAATCGATCCCCATATCGGAACCGTTCAATCTTAACAGTTGGGCTGAATTTGCACTAAGGTGTCAAAATTAAGGTGACACAGAAAAAACAGAACCCACAAATTTTGTAATAAAACTTTAATTTTAACTAGGGGGGTTAGGGTTAGGGTTTGGGATTAGGGTTAGGGTTGGGGTTGGGTTTAAGGTTAGTTTAATGGGAAAATAAATAAATAATTTGGGTTCTGTTTTTTCTGGGCCACCCTAACTTTGACACCTTTGCGGCAGTTTCCTTTCGAGCAGTTCCGATATGGGTGATCGATTTACTATAAACTTATACGGGGAAAACTCAAAAAATAAAGAACTTTCAAGAATTTTTTTTTTTAATCTGATAGATTGGTGTGTAATCGATAATAATCCATTGAAGGAAAAATAAGAGGTAAATCTGAATTGTGTCTGATGTTACCAAAATATTGCAAAACTTTTAACTCAGCCTAATATCATATCACATTTATGAGTTAAATAGGAAATAATGAGTTTTAAAAAGGGTTTAAAAAATGAGTTTTGTTGGATATCTTCTGGTATAAGCTATACTAACAACCACAACTTATATTTATAGACTGATCCAAGCAGGAGGTGCTGGATTGACCTATGAAAAACGACCAAATATGTATTTAATGGTGTTGATAAATTGTCCTAAAATTACTTGCTTGATGGACTACTACATATTTCTACTTCAAGGACATATCAGTGGACAAGGATTAAAAATGATACTACATCTTTCTACTTCAAGGAAGGCTCAAACCTTAAGCCACAAATAATATCCACAGTGAAACTGCATTCAACTACAGGCCTAAAATGGCAATTCGAATCATAAGTTTAAAGGAAAGAATTTTCAATACCCATCAAGAATGAATAAAAAAAATGTCTTCGGCATAAAATAACCCAACAAGGGTTGACATGCTGTAAAATCAAACCAACCAACTAATATCATATTTGGGTTGTTTTTTTAGATAACTCTTTTTTTTTGTAGATTTTTGCAATTTAATTTTGAAGAGAAACGATAAAATGTCATAGATCATACTTTATGCTATTTAATGAATAAAAAAGGAAAAAAAAAAAAAAGGTTTGTTTAAAAAGAATTTTGAAAATATTACAGCTGGAAGTGAAAACTATGGAACTTAATTCTTGGAGAGTAATTCCATATGTGGCAAATGTGTAGAAAGAAGTAATTAAAAAGAAATGAATATTAATTCTGCTGAATTAAACTGGAAAATAACTTTAATCTTTTTGATGTCCTTTTCACAATTTTCTATGCTTTCAAATTTTAACAGTTTTTTTTTCTTTTATATCAGTAATATAACTTAGACTGAAACTTATTCAGTTCACAAGTTTATATAACACTTAATGCATGGACTATACAGCCATTTGATACAGTCAGTCTAAAACAAACCCCACAAACATTTGATGTCAGTCTATAAAACAGCAATTAAAACACTCACAATGTTCACTGAACACTAATGCCCCGGGGGGTAAGGTTTTTCTCTTTGCACTTTTCTATCAACATATCTTGACAAAAAAGGTTCACTACTCTATATACCTTTCGAATTTTAACAGTTAAGAGGCATTAACCTGGTCAGGAGCAGCAGTAACATAGAATAATAATTAACACAGCTTAACGCCCTACCCCAGCTATGGTTAGCGGAATGAGAACAGGATACCCCCGTGGACTGAATAAAGGGTTAGGTTCAAAGTTCTGTGATGGCTCCTGATTATGACAAGAAGGTTCCTGAGTTTGAAAAGAAGGTTTCCGAGTCCAAGAAGAAATACCTGAAAAAGGCTGGAAGGCACATCGGCCGAAATGTACAGATAACAATGAAGATGAGGACAATAGTCCGAATAATACAAATGATACTAAATTTATATAACACTTACTGCATGGACTATAGCAATTGGGTTGGTGCATAATTATTGCGGCTTTTTTTCAACAAATCTTATTCAACAAAAACAATAAAAATTGATTTGTTTAATTTGTTTCATAAAAATAATTCTCTCTTTTCAGAATGCATATCGAAAAATCATATACACATTTGTCATATTATGCTCTACCATTCTGAGAAAAGTTGAAATGCAGCACAGTCATTTCGTGATCTCAGTGAACCTTTTGGTGAAAGAAAAATCGGTAATTTATGAGAAAAGTGCGTCCCGGTCTCCTGCCTCAGAAATTGCTACCTGGTGACTATTAAAATAACGTCCCCAGCTATGTCGTTTTTTTTTTTTCGTAATTCTTATTTATTTATCGTAATTTGTTTAGAAATTTATTTATAGAAATTTGTCGTAATTCTTGTTTATTTATAGAAATTTGTCGTAATTCTTGTTTAGATATGAAGATGGTTATCTATCTATCTATCTACCTCAATTTGTTCATTTTTTACTTTGTTTATATATATCTATCCACCCATCTCCATTTGTTCATATAAAAAAGAGAAGCCCCCCCCTCTAAAATTTAACGCCCTAAGTTGGTTGTTTTCTTGCAAGTAACACTGCCGAGACGACATAGCTGGGGACGGTATCTTAATAGTCACCGGGTAGCAATTTTTGAGGCAGGAGACCGGGACGCACTTCCTCATAAATTACCAAAAAATCAGAAAAATCCAAGTTAAAAGATGGTTCGGAAGTTCAAATTGGGCAATACAAAGCTCCAGATGAAGAAGGAAGAGGTTGACCATCAAATTTCAATGACCAAGCACTTTTGACAGCCGTGGAAGAGGACTGTAGAGATATATGTAGACTGATCAGTATTCAACTGTGTTGCTAGCTAAGTCTGCTTCTGCCAATCCAGATTTGGTAAGTGGTGCTTGGGATATTCTACTATATGGCATGGTCAAGTCTATTTCCAGGATTTTGATTGGCTGGTGGTCTTAGTGTGCACATTTTTATCCATGTATACTGAACGCTTGACCATGTTCTGTCAGTTGCTACAGAATGTATTCTGTTACGCTCTGTCTTTTTTTGTCTGGTGACTGGACACTTTACTCCCAGATCCACTCTAGGTTAGAAAATAACCCATGCAGAGTTTATAATTATGGAAAGAAATTCTGAAGAAACAAAAATTATTTTGCCTTTTCAAAAAAAATTCTCCCTATATATTGAACCACCCTCATATGCATGAAAAATTGGGTTATTCTAATGCATGAATAAATACAGAATGCTATAAAATCTCTGACAGAATTTTCCTCCTGTTAAGAAAAACAAAAACTCTGAATTCAAACCTGTTAAACACTTCTAAATAAATTGACCTTGTGTCACATCCTGCTCATGTGGAGATGTTGGTAATGGGGCTGGTTTAGCTCAGTTGGTAGAGCACCTGCCTTGGAATCACAAGGTTCTGCTTTTGATACCAGTCCCTGCCAACTCAGGCATGCGTAGCACATATTGGGTAATCTGATTTGTGTGGTAAAGTGGGGAGCTGACGGTAGGTGTGGCGCTCCACCTCAACAAAAAAGACTCCCTGTCTAGCGCTAGCAAAAAGGGATAGACTCCTTCGCTGTCTGGCTGATACTGACAATAGGCCACTCTGCCAACTTTACTTTTTTACGTATATATATGTCATCCACAGATACCGTGTTTTGGTGTATCATGTCTTTTCAGTGTGGCTAGACATTAGCAGGCTACCTCCAGCCGGATCGAGCCTGGATTTATCATCAGTCCGGCTTCTTAACCACTCTTATCATCAGCAGCTACAGACTGTGATGAGGATTTTAACTGATAAATACATACCTAAGTATGAAGAAATTTGAAAAACGAAGTGTTCCAAAATAAGATGAATTTATTTGCAAATAAGTCGACACTTAAATGTTTCGGTTTATTTTAAACCTTTCTCAGGACTGATTATGGGATGAAGAAAATTAATGGATGTTTTATAAATGACAGGAGTTAGAAAAATATTTATAAAAAGTTTGTAACTGTATTTGTTCAGCGTTATATTTTCTGAAAGATGAGCCGCGATCCATATACATATGTATATGTATATATTTAATGGCCACCAGAGAGTGCTCTATCCGTTTTATAGGAGTGTGAATGACCCTCATATGCATGAAAAACTGGGTTATTCTAACACATGAATAAATAAAGAATGCTATAAAATCTCTGACTGGGAATTTTCTTCCTGTTAAGAAAGTACCGTTGGCTTTAGACGACCGATAAATCATTAGTAAGCAAACAGTGTATAATAAATTTCCTACTAATAATTGAACGGGAATGATTTAATGCTTAGCTAAAAATCATCCATTACCGCAAATGTTCAGCCTAATGGTTACTGATTAAATTAGTTTCTTAGTTCGGTAAATAAGTATTCATACAACAAAGCAAGGTACTAATAAGTGAGTACATACCTATCTACATAAGTGTGTAAAGGGACAATGATTGCCTGTGCATGTGACTGGCATTTACTCTCACTCTCATGGTAAGAGAATAACATTAATGGATTTCAGTACAAGTGGAGACAAATGAATGACGTTGTGCACATATCAGTTCAAGTGGAAAGAGTTATTAGCTAAACAGCACGACACTTTGTTGTTATGGTTGTATTTCCATATTGACCAGCTGTTACCTGACTTCCATTGCCCAAAGACAATTTTTCGCTGGAATTCGTTCACTGATCTTTGTCAGGTAAATATTTCAGATAAAGGGAATGAATAAGTCACAGATTTATTTACATTAAAACACTTGTACTTACATAAGGTTCTTTTCTTCTTTTTTTAAAATCTTTTAAATCTCTGATAGATGGGACCCTAACAGGTACTACCACTCCGGGTCAGAGTGGACCAGGAAGCAATGGAGATGAAGGGGTGCTCCACATTCCCCAAACCTCCAGAACTGGAATCTCACCATCAAATAGATGATAACGTCATTTCCAGGACATGTAGACCCTCAGTCACCACCTTCTAGTACCCATATTCAAAAAAATGGGTGGGGCTTGCCATAAGGGCACTACCACTCCGGGTCAGAGTGGACCAGGAAGCAATAGTGATGAAGGGGTGCTCCACATTCCCCAAACCTCCAGAACTGGAATCTCACCATCAGATAGAGTTTAACGTCATTCCAGGACATGTAGACCCTCAGTCACTACCTTCTAACACCCATATGAAAAAATGGTTGGGCTTGCCATAAGCGCAATAGGGTTGGGGCAATCATATGGGTGCTAGGGCTTGACATGACATAATATTGTCATTTCAAAGCCTCTTTCATACCAAATTTTTAGAATACACAGACTGCACCTCTGCAGAGTGGTAAGACAACCCACTCAATGCGGCCACCTATGGCTGTGGGTAACGACCTGTGATGCTTAAAGACGGAATCCTGCTGGATGGGTAGTCCATGCAATGTAATACTCTACTTAGGCCCTTACTTAGCAGTCTGAGATGCTCCTTCCAATGAATTGGCTGGTCATGTCAAGCCCTAGCATCTATATGATTATCCTGATCATATTGCCTCCCAAACCTTTTTATCATATATGTGCTAGAAGGCAGTGAGAGTCTTAGTGCCTTGAGTGTGATGTTAAACTTCATCTAATGGAGCTCTGGGGAGTATGGAGTACCTCTTTATCATCATTACTCCCAGGTCCACTCTGATCTAGAGTGGTAGTACCTGTTAGGGTCCCATCTTTGGGTTAAATAGAAAAAATGAATTTTAAAAAATGTGAATAAAAAAATTGTATTTAAAAAAATCAAGCATGAATAAAAAAAAATCTTTGGCAAACCCAATGGGTTGACATGCCGTAAAACCCAACGTATACCTATATATATATATATATATATATATATATAAGTTTCTTTTCTTTTTTTATTCTTTTAAATGTTTGATGCATAATCTTGCTATTTCCATGCCCCCTTTCATACCAAACATTTTTATACTGGTTCTTCTGCTTCATTAACTCTTTTGGTTGGCTGGTTGGTTGGATTTTATGGCATGTCAACCTTTGTTGGGTTATTTTATACCAAAGACATTTTGTTTTATTCATTCTTGTTATGTACTCAATTTTTTAAAAACACATTTTTAATACTCATTTTAAAAAAAATATTTAACCCATAGATTGGACCATTCTGGAATGCACCTTTGATGATAAGATGAAATAAAACAAACCTTGCGATTAAGAATATTTATTGGAATTTCCATTAAATCTGTATATCAATACCATACAACATAATCCCCAATAATTCTAACACATTGTTAAAACCAATTACTAAAAAGTATAAATATACACGATATGTATTACTTCCTAACCGTTAGGCATGACATAACCCAGACGGGTTGATATGCCGTTAAAATCAATAAACCAACCAACCAACCAATTAAATCTGTCAAATGTGTCACACCAAAAGGGTTAAAGAAACCAACTGGTAGAAAGTGCCAGTCTGTGACCTGTCACTTAGCTGATAAGAAAAAAAAGAATTTACTTTGAATTGCAAAGAGTTTTTACTTTTATCATAAGTGCTACATATTTTTTCTTTTTTCTTCAGAGACAAAATGCAGTTATGCACAAAGATCTTATTTTACATACTTTATTTTAGAGTGGTTTTACGACTGCTTACAACTTAGATAATGATCTCCTGTCAGAGCTTAGAATACACTGACTGTATCCCATGCAGAGGGGTAAGACTCCACCAAAAAGGGAGTGTCTTCGATGGTTGGTTAGATTTTATGGCATGCCAACCTTTATTGGATTATTTCATGCCAAAGACGTTTTGTGTTATTCATTCTTGAGAGTATTCAAATTTTAAAAAAACTCATGTTCTTTTCTATTTAACCCATAGTGGGACCCTAACAGGTGTTGCCACTCCGGGTCAGGGTGGACCTGGGAGTAATGGTGATGAAAGGGTATTTCACAATCACCAGAGCTCCAGAACTGAAACTTAACCATTAGATGCAGTTTTAACATCATACCAGGACACTCCCAGGTTCAGTCTAACCTGGAATGGTAGTACCTATTAGGTCCCATCTATGGGTTAAATAGATCTGTTTGAAAATTATTAGTATTAGATCATCCCTACACATTCTTTTAAAAATTACATGATACAACCTGAATTTCAAGAAAATAATATAATTTTTAAAGGTTTTCTTAAGGTAAAATAATTACATAACTTATATCATTTAAAAAAAAAAAATGAAAGTTAAAACAATATGAAGGAATGACAAGACTTTTGGACCACCCCGTGGATTAAAGTACTGTGTGGTCCAAAAGTCTTGTCACCCACTACATAATTCTTAAAGGTAAAATAATTACATAACAGATATCACATTATTTAAAAAAAAAAAAGAAAAAGAAATTTAAAATGTAGGGGTGACAAAACTTTTGGACCACCCATGTGAATTAATGTAGTGTGGTCGGAAAGTCTTGTCACTTTACATATATTTTTAGAGGTAAAATAATTACATAATTTATATATTAAAAAAAAAGAAAGTTAAAACAATATGTAGGGGTGACAAGACTTTTGGACCACCCACTCAGTTTTATATAACTTTATCAATGCCGACCGTCATTTTTAGCTGAGTCATTATTATTCCAAAAATTTTTAAGACAAGTGAACTAGTTTTTAAAATTTTATTGTTGCTTTTATTGTTATAACATTTTAACTGATCCATTCAAATCCCTTTCCTGAGTTGAAAGACAGGGAGGGGTAGTTTCTCTTTGCCTTAGAACAAAATCAGAAAATGATAACCAATAGAAAAAGAAAAAGGAAAATGTATGGATCATATTGATCCAATGTGGAGAGAGAGAGAGAGAGAGAGAGGAAAGAGAAAGAGAAGAGAGAGAGAAAAAGAGAGAGAAAGAGAAGAGAGAGAAAGAGAAAGAGAGAGAAAAAGAAAGAAAGAGAAAGAGAGAGAAAGAAAGAGAAAGAGAAAAGAGAGAAAGAGAGAGAAAGAGAAAGAGAAGAGAGAGAGAGAAAGAGAAAGAGAGAAAGAGAAAGAGAGAAGAGAAAGAGAGAGAGAGAGAGAGAGAGAGAGAGAGAGAGAGAGAGAGAGAGAGAGAGAGAGAGAGAGAGAGAGAGAGAGAGAGAGAGAGAGAGAGAGAGAGAGAAAGAAAGAGAGACAGAGAGAGAGAGAAGTAAAAAGAAATTTATAGATAGAGAAAGAAAGAAATAATGTCCAAGAAAGAAAGAAAAAGAAAGAAAGGATAAATTGTGTTGCAAAGTTGGGCCTAATGGCTTAATATGATCAATATAGTTACTGTTTTTCTTTCTTTTTCTGATGGTGATTTAAAAAAGAAAAAAAAAAAAAGATCCCTTACTTTTAGACAAAAACTATAAAGAAAAGTAAAGAATAAAACAGCTAAAACATTTTGGTAAAAAAGACAAAGAAATTCAATAATCTGAAGAATTCTAAAGTGGATGTTTGAAAAAGCAAATGTTCCCTTTTTTGTAATAAATCAATAGAGAATGATTTGAATATTTTAGGGGACAATTTGGAATTTGGGAGAGAAGAGCCAAAAGCATTCTCTATCTTAGAACTGAATTTGGTTATGGGTTGGTTTGGTTTGGTTTCTGTGATGATAGACATTCACCCAATTTGAAGCGTCAGTGCTGCCTGGTGTATCTGACTGCTATTTGTGAGATGTCCCTGGTGCATGCTCACTATTGAACTTTTGTGTGGGTGGTGTTTGGTTTGAATCGTGGCTTAAAGAACCAGGATGTTGGAAGCTGCAAATTCAGGCACCTGGATGAAGGATGACCACATGCTTTATTAACATGGTACACAGTGAAGGTTAGGAGAGACCACTCTGATTTTTTTGCAGATGAGACGCTTATGAATGTGGTTGAAGACTGCTGTAAATAACTTTGTTGGCAGACTTTTGCAGTCGGGAAATTGATTATGCGATTTTTTTTATACATCAGTTTCTTTGTTTAATAAAAAACCTTCATGGGTTATTTAATGCCAAACCATCCTTGTAGAAGAACAGTAGAGGTACACTGAACCATAGCTGGGAGATAAGAGGTTTATACCTTTCCCATGGGTATTAGTCCGAAAGTGAATGTAATAGCACAACTGGAGTTCTGAACTTGTTTACTATGATTTTGCAATCAAGCACATTAGCTACATCAAATCAAAATCCAGAGAGGAATAAGTAATACTGGCTCGGCTGTGCATTGGCCATACAAGACTTACACACTCTTTTATGCTCAAACAGGAGGATCAGACACTATACAAGACATGCCAAACACCCTACACTATCAAACACTTCATCATGGAATGTGGAGGTTTTGCTCCATTCAGAAAGAAATATTTCAATGCAAATAATATGACGGATATGTTTGAGAATACTAACATGGATGACATTTTATCCTTCTAGAGAGAAATAAAAGTATATAAAAAATTATGAATCAGATATAAAATACATCCACAAAATACACCTATAAAAATCACACCAGTAAAGAAAACTTGAATACCAACCTTTATCTCTCACTCTAACAGTTTTTGGCATTAAATAACCCACATGGTTATTATACCATTAACCAAACCAAATGAAGTTAATGAAAATTATTTATACCAATTTAAAGATATTAAGAACTTGAAACAAACTTTTATCAAAATGATTTGTTTTGGCATTAAATGACATGAAAAGGGTTGATATACAGTTTGGGCATTAAATGACATGAAAAGGGTTGATATACAGTTTGGGCATTAAATGACCTGAAAAGGGTTGATATACAGTAAAACAAACCAAACAATTAGCCCCTACACCATGGGAACCCCTCAATCCTAGAATTTGGTTAAAGCTTAACCAATTAATTCTAAAAATGTTCTGATGTGTTCAGACATTGTTGGTTTAATAATTCCCAACATTCCTCATTCTACAAACTGTGTCGTAATCATAAACATTATCTTAGTATTCTTGTTAAGTGAATATAAAAATGATATATAGCTGTTTTCACTGTGTGAATCTCTTCCATTCTATCATCATTCACCGTATAAAACTGACAACCTTCTTTGCGTTTCCTTTTGATCTTCCACCTCAAACAACTTGTGGAAAAGGTTGGTAACAACAATGGGTGTCACTGTTTCTTTTTCAGGAGGGGGAGGCTAAAAGGATATATAATAAGGGTGGGGACATTATTTTAGCTGTTTGAGGTAGAGTATGGAGTAAAAAATGTTAGGAACCACTACTATAGTTATTTACTTAAAACTTTAAAAAAAATTTGTAGCATGTTTTTTCTTTACATAATTTTAAAAACAATATTTTTCTTTGAAAAAAAAAAAAAATTTTCTCTAATTTAATTTTTAATTGTCCAGTTTTTATTTACTAAAAGGTTAATACTGAATTTTAAACATTTGTAAGGTGGCATGTGATACACAATGTTTTTTTTTTGAGGAATCAAGATTTATTCAATCTATCTAAGAATGTGCAATTTTGACCTACATATTTTCCAAGATTTATATATATTTAAAAACTATTACTAACTATTTTTCATTTATGGATGATCTAAAGTGCTATAAGTTATTCACCTTCTTAATTGAAAAACCTGGATTTTCACTTTAAAATTTTCAAATAAATTTTTTTGGGTGTTGAAATTTGAGGAATTTAAAAAAAAAAAATGTGAACTTTTGGATTTGATCCTTCTGGATATTTTTTATCCACGAGTCTCTTGGGGTCAATTTACATCCAGGTTTTTATAATATATTTGCTTTTCTCAACAAATTAATACACATATAATATAGAATATTAAAAGAAATTTATATAAAAAAAAATGAATAAAATTGACTGATATTGTTGAAAATTTAAGAAATAAAATAGATAAATGAATAAATAAAATAAGGGAAAAAATGTAAAAAAATACATTTTTTTACAAGTTAATATTTTTATACAATAAATCTTTTCAATATGGGAAACTTTGTTAACATTTTTTAATGTAAAAACTCAGCCACCCTAAGCAAGATCATTTGGTCATTTGAGGCAAAAAGTTAAAAAATATAATTTGATCCCCCATTTAAATGTTCTAGGAAAGAAGATGTCTGAATTCCCAAGTTTTAATTACTGTGATTGTTTTTTGCTGATTTTTTGTGACACATTTTTGTATAATAATTTTTATAACTTGGAAATGAATTTGGGAATAATTGAACTTAATTGTGAAATCCAGTAAAAGTCATCAAATCTGTTTTCAAAAATAGATCTGTAGATTTTCTTATGCATTTTCTGTTGTAGGGTTGATAAGATTTTATCCTGCAGTATTAGATTCTTAAGAGTCTTCACTGTACATTAAACTGGAAGGAGAGTAAATAGTTGATGAATAGGAATGTATTAGAAAAACTTTGTCAAGCCAACCAAGATCAAGTTCCTTGGTCCACAAATTCAGAGAGAACCAGACATGGAATGATAAAAAAAAAAAAAAAAACAAAACAGAAGTTTTTAAGATTTTGCAGCAATTAATAAAAAAAAAAAAAAAAAAAAGGTGGATGGGTGGGGGATTTGCCATAAGGAGATCTGCCAGCAAAGAAATTATGATATCTGATTGCAAAACCAGTGCTCAAGTTTTGGATAGGAATTTATTCCCTCATCGAAGTTCTTTTTGTTGTCCATCTGTATTCTTAAGGATAAAATCAGCAGAAAAGAAAACAAAAACAAAAACAAAAACGACCCCCCCCCAAAAAAAAACAGTAAAAGAAAAGGAAAAAAGAAAAAAAAGAAAAAACAAAAGAAGAAAAGTTTGGTATGCACAGATTGATGAACCAATTTGAATCAGTTACAACGAGAAATATTGGTGGCGCTTCTAATCTGTGGGAAATTTCAAGATCAATGGGGGGGGGGGGGGGGAAAGGGGTATAAGAAGAAATTTTTACTGTTTTTTTTTTCTCTCCCCAATCAGTTTAAGCTAATAAAAGACAATATTTTTATTTTACATCTTTTTTTATGTTCATCCCCAATTATCAAAGAACAAATAAAATGCAAAACAGGAAAGGAAGGGGGGTGAAGGACCCCACAAATGGAGGGGGAGTGAGTAGAGGGGTGCAGAAAAGGGAGGGTCACACAAACGAGAGAGGGAGAAGGATGTGGAAAAGGGAGGGTAACAGAAAAAAGGGAGGGAAAGAAGGGGACCCACAGATGGCAGGGAAGGAGTGAGTAGGGGGATGCACAAAAGGGAGTATCACACAAAAAATTCAAGGAGAAGAGTACAAAAACGAGAGGGGGAAAGGGATGCAAAAAGGGAGGGGGTGAAAAGGGAGGGAGGAAGAGGGACACAGAAAAGAAAGGGGGATGCAAAATATGGAGGGAGGTGGACACACAAAGGGAGGGGGAGCACAGTTTAGGTAGGGTGGGTGATGCAGAATAGCTTAGGTATGTATTTACAGACCCCTCTACACAAACAGGAGATGGCACAATTTTTAAGTGGAGTTTAACAGGTTTGAATTCAGAGTTTTCCTTCTCCTAGACTGGTTGCCATACCAAGGTTAAAAAGCCAAGTCTTTCCAACTACCTCACTCATAGGTGGAGAGGGAATATTTGTATGGATATCTTTCCCAAGGGTATCAGAAATATGTGAAATGCTACCAGCCTCATCCTGGATTTAAACAGAAAAAGAAATTTTTGTTCAAACGGTGATGGATGTTTTTAAATGACTAGAGTTTATGTTTCCTAATATATTGCCCTGAGGAAGGTTTAACAAACTGAAACGTTTAAGCATCAGCAACAACATTGAAGCCAGTAGAACAATTCACATACCTAGGTGGTAATATCTCATCCACAGAGAGCGATGTTAATACACGAACAGCAAAGGCATGGTCGGCCACAAACAAATTATCAGTCATATGGAGGTCCGATCTCCCTGACAAGCTGAAGCGACAGTTCTTCCAGGCTGTGATTGTATCAGTGCTGTTGTATGGCTGCACCACTTGGACCCTAACGAAGCGTCTTGAGAATAAGCTAGATGGGAGCTGCACAAGAATGCTGAGTACAGTCTTGAACAAGTCGTGGAAACAGCACCCCACAGGAAGCAGCTGTACAGTCACTTGCCCCCCATCTCACAAACTATCCGAGTGAGATGGACAAGGCATGCAGGACACTGCTGGAGAAGCAAGGATGAGCTCATAAGTGACGTTCTCCAGTGGAAGCCAACACATGGACATGCAAGTGTGGGGCACCCAGCAAGGACCTACATTGACCAGCTATGTGAAGATGCTGGTTGCCCTGCAGAGGACCTCCCAGATGCAATGAATGATAGGGAAGTTTGGCGAGAGATTGTCATGGATATCCGTGCTGCATGTGCAACATGATGATGATGATATATTGTGTAGAATAAACATGATCCTCATTATGGAAGAAATATTCCAATTACCATTGAATTGGCAAGACAAAGCAACAAGTGAGCTATAACTCAATACAGATCTTGCATTGTCACAAGACTATGTATAATCAAGCACCATAACACCACAGAAATTCAGTTCTGGATGTCTTTTAAAAAGGATTTTAGCGTTGATTTTAAAGTATATGAATTTAAGCAAAATTTTAAAAGTTGCAAACTATCAGGCATTATTAGACCAAAATATATTAGACCAAATTTAATAATTAGACCAAAATATATTAGACCCAAAATTTAATAATTAGACCAAAATATATTAGGCAAATTGACCAAATATATAAAATACCAAATTCAATGTTATTATATTAATTTTCAATGTAGCAACACACGTTCTTTTATTTTTTTAAAATATCGCACTTGCATGTAAAAAAAGCTTTCAAAGCGCGATTTCTAAAATTTTCCCAAATGTTTCGACCATACCAACTATCAGGTAAGGTGTATGGACAGGGACCCTTGCTAGAAACAGTTGGAATGTTAATTTCATAGTTTTAAGGCATTCTACAAGAGTTTTTATTAAATCATTTTATTGCCTCTTATAAACAACAGATTTGCATTTAGATTCTCACACGGCTAATTTGTCTCATGATATATATGTATATGTTTACGTTGTGTGTTTCATGTATCGTTTCCTGTGAGCATCCAAGGGTGGTCATGTCCATGGGATTAGCTTCACGCTATTAGGCATGGCCTCCCTTCAATAGTAGTTTAAACCAATAAAGTTTTTCTTTTACTTATATTTTTTTTTAATAATTTGTACTACTATTGATTAATAAATTTCTTATTTCTTATAGGTTTTTTTAACACTAAGTTCTGAAAAGTTTCATAAAAAAAACTAAGATGGAACAAATTTAGCAAATTAAATGAATTTAATGGCCTTCATAAATAAAAGAAAAAATCCTTGTATGCCAATTGAAATTTTTTTTTTTCTCCGTGATAAAATGAAGAAATGACAA
>CM042143.1:88112949-88115449 GCA_023376005.1 Doryteuthis pealeii | reverse complement strand
ACCTACCATCAGCTCCTCACTTTACCACACAGATTCTCGTGCTACTCATACGCTGAGTTGATAAGGGCTAGTATTGAACCCAGAACCTTATAGTTCCTGGTCGAACACTCTACTGACTGAGCTAAACCAGCCCTAATAATAATGTTTAATAGATAATTATAATAATCCTTAGTAAGTAATTATAGCTTCAAGTGACTATTCTTAATACAAATAATTTACAGTTGACGTCAAGTATTCCTATCAAATACAAATATTTTTTAAACAAATAATTTACAGTTACATGGTATCAAATATTCCTATCTGCTCAATTATAATGAACTAACCACCAATTTTTGTATGATGCTTGGGTGTGGTATGTGTAGAAACACACAGTGATTGAAGATGAGTGTCGTCACCTCAGCTAAATAATGGACCATTCCATTTTTATTATAAAAAAAAAAGGGAAGAAAAATGATATGCTACACAGAAAAAATATAATAAAAAAGAAAGAAAGAGAGTAGAGGAAAAATAGAGACAGAGCGTGCGGAAGCGATAACACTAATCTGTTTCAATCGAACATAATGAAAAGATGAAAAGAAGTGGAGAAAAAAAAAAAAAAAAAAAAAAAAAAAGAGTTAAATCAAGATTATTATACTTTTTAAATATTGAACTATTTAGCAAGAGTTATTAAGAAAATAAATATGAAATGTTTTTATAATTAAATTATCATACTGTGGTTTATCCACAGGTCCTGCTAGTTAGAAATATTTAAAATAGCACAGCCGAGATGATAACCTCACAAATATTAGTTAAGTATAATTTTGTATTATTTGTATATTAATAACATCTCCTAGACTAGGTGCCTAACCAAAGTTAAAGAAGCCAGTCTGCCCTACTATTTACCCATAACTGGAGAGAGTATAGTTGGATTCATACCTTTCCTAAGGGTATTAGCGCTATTTGAAATGCAAACAGCTTCGTCCAAGATTTGAACTTGTCTCGTCATGTCCATTTCCTATAACGGTAACCATTACACCATGTGCCCCCACTGCATAAATATATATAAGCTGTACTTATTTTTGAACTTGAACATTTTCATATTTTTTTTCATATTTATTTTTATTTTTTATTTTTATTATTTATTAAAATTATTCTTTTTAACAGGTATTATTAGATATTATTTACAACCAAACTTTATGGCATTGAAAAGTTTGGTTGTAAATATTATCTAATAATACCTGTTTTGATTTTATGTTTCACTAGAAATAGTTTAGAAGAAGATTAGCTTTTTGAAAAATGTCTGAGAAAAAGTAGATAAAAAAACCTAAACTAAACTAAAATAAACAAATAAATCATGTGTGCTTGTGCATACTGGGTTGGCCCCAAAGTTTATTTTTTTGTTGGATAGCATTAAGAGCATTTGCATTTAACTAACTTCAATCAAAAGGATCATTTTTGATTGGATAGTGACAGCTGTTGTGCCAGTATGCAGGGTTTTTGTTTTTAGTATAAAAATTGGCATATTACCTACACAGCCAGACATTATATATATATATATATATATATATATATATATATATATATATATATATATAAAGTGTTGTTATGGGTCCAATGGGAGAAAAATAGATATTTTATAAAAAAGAAGGCTTGCAAAAAGGATTATGTTTTTAAAAAAATTTTTTATTAACTTACATATGAATGCGACATGTGTTTCTGATCTGTTTCTGATCTGTTGTCTTCTTCAGGCATTGAATTATTATTTTGGCAGAATATGTCGATATTTGATAGGTTGTGTGCATTTTTTTAACTTTTTTATTATAATAAAAAAGTTACAAAAACACACACTTCCCTCTTTTAAAAATATTTCTGATTCATTATTTTTTTTTTACAAAAAATGAATATGAGAAGAACACACATAATATAGAGTTTTATTTAAAATTCTATATGGACACCATTTTAATTGATTTCTATATAATATCATTCATAGGATTGATCTTAATATTTTAGAGAATAAAACAATAATATTAGAGATCAATAACACCAAGTAATTATCTATTAAACCAAGATTTTACATGAATTAATAACATTGGCTGTTTTGAGGCAAATCTAACTCAGATTTTTATAGTGACATTGTTAATTGTTAAAATTTATTCTATGCATTAATTTTGACTATAATTTAAATACTCATTGATAAACTTACATAATTCCTGAGGTTATCGTGATGTAAGCAGTGACGTAATTTCAGTTACAGACAGACAGACAGACACTGAATGTCCATTATAATAAGGTGTTTCTTTGCATTATTAGGCTCCACATTTATTGATGCATATGTAGGGGCTAGAATCCTCCTGTGCCCAGGGGACAGAAAGTAGGGAGATTAATGTCCCTCGTCAGGTGGTAAGAACTTTCTCTTAACTGGTTTCGGTCCCGATGAGTAAGCTTCGTAGAATCGTGCTCTCGCCACTCATTCAACCCTGACTGAAGAAAACCCCTCAGTGTGGGAGCATAGCTGCATAGA
>CM042143.1:88017949-88107949 GCA_023376005.1 Doryteuthis pealeii | reverse complement strand
GAATAATTAAAAAAAAGAATTTATCCGTAATTTACATGAATCAGAGATCTATTTAATTCTAAAATATTCTAAAGTTCTGAAATAGGGTTAGGGTTAGCAGTTATTATTATAACCTTATAATATGCTTTTTATGGTAGGCCACATACTATAAGAGAGACATGATTTTGTGGGCCACATTCAAAAGGTAGGCCACATACTATAATGGTACCCAATTTTTAAAAAAGACATTTTTGATCTATTTAACCCATAGATGGGAATCCTAGCAGGTACTACCACTTTGGATCAGAGTGGACCTGGGAGTAATGGAAATGAAAGGGTACTCCACTGCCCAGAGCTCAATAATGGGAACTTCAGCACTAGAGGCAGTTTAATATCATATTCAGGACAATACCATTAACTATGGTATGGCAACCAGTCTAGGAGAAAAGTGAATTAAAACCTGTTAAACTGTTTAATAATAGACAGCTCATGTGGAGGGGTTGGTAAATACATTGTAAATTTCTGAGGGAATTGTGATGTAAGCAGTGATGTAGTTTTGGTTACAGACACAGAATCTCCATTATAATAAGAAGATTTATTATATATAAATTAATAAAAAAACTGAATGAAATCTGATGGAATGAGAAAGAAAGTTTGGCAGATGAGAGTAACATGTTTCACTAGTGGTTTAGAGTCATCAGAATGCAAATGAATTTACACCCCCAAAATGAAAAAAAAATGTGATAAAAGCTTAATATTTTATGTAGAGTGTCTTAATTTGCTAATTATTTGACCAAAACAGTTATAAAAATAGTAATTTAATTAAGTGTCCACATAAATTATAACACTTTTCTCCCTTATAATGTAGATTCTGTTTTTGGTAATAAATTCATTTTCATTCTGATGGTGCTAGATCGCTAATTAAATATGTCAACCTGATTTGACAAATTTTCTTTTTTCACGCAAACACACATACACACATGTTTATAATATAAGAGGGTTGTTCAAAAATTTATAAGCCTCACCCAGAAAGAAGTGATAGTTTTTCTAGTTCTATAAGAAGTAATTCAAACTTCTGTCTTAATTTCTGTGCAGGTGAGGCCCAGTGAAAGGTGTGCGACAAATCTAAAAATGAAAAAAAATGAGGCCTAAGCAATCATAAGTATCTGGGTGAGGCTTTTGAATGACCATTATATATATATATGAAAGTACGTAAATAAACATTGTGTTTATTTGATATGGCTTTTAGCCGACAATTTTTCGAGGTTTCGAGTCACACACGGAGCAGTCTCCCATGTCTATAACCTTGCTGATGAGACCTAATAGGTCGAAATGTACATTCAGGGATTGACATTTTCTTGATCTGTTTAGCCTTACATTTGAACATATATGCCCGCCTAAATTCATTAATTATCAACTAATTAATTTTCAAAAATTAGGTATGACTTCAATTAAGCACATATCCTCCCAAATATATATATATATATATATATATATATATATAATAGATAGATAGATAGATAGCACATACAAACAAACACAAACTGTCAAAAAGAAAGAAAAACTTAAACTGTCATTCAGATAGATATTGCTCTGTATATAATTAATTCATCAATTATAATACATTGAGCTCTCATAGGGATTTGTAAAAATCCTTGTATAAATCTATAGGTGTGTATGGGCATGCATTGTTGTTTGTATAGAGGATATTGATGCTCCCAAATAGAATTATCCCTAACATACCAGTCAATTGGATACTTTTACATTTATATAGAATATATATATTAACCACACAATCTGGTTGTAAAACAAGGTCAATTTCTTAAGTGGAATCTAACAGGTTTGAATTCAGAGTTTTCCTCTTCCTAGACTGGTTGTCTAACCAAGGTTAAAGATCCCATTTTGGATTAATACCTTCCATAAGGGCATTAGCACCATGTAAAATGCAAACAGCCTCGTCTTGGGTTTGAAATTGTCTCTTTTTCAATTTCCTACAACAGTAACCATTACACCACATGACTCCACATTATATATATATATATATATATATATATATTAGTACTCTTGTTCCTTAATCTTCTGACTGGCATCATCTTGCAAGACCCACTGGTGAAAAATGAGACTGCCTAAATCATCCAAGATGAAATGCAAAAATATAAATCTTGATTATCTGGTGTGGCTTATCTGCCTAATTCTTATTTCTTAACTTATAAGTGTTGTCACCTCAGCTAAATAATGGACCAATCCGTTTTTATTATAAAGAAAGAAAGGAAGAAAAAGGGCAGACTACACAGAAAAAGTAATATAATTAGAAAGAAAGAGAGTAGGGGAAAGATAGAGAGAGGGGGTCAGCACAAGGAAGTGATAATGCTAATCTATTTCAATCGAACATAATGAAAAGGTATGTGGCATAATGTTTAGATTCGTAGGAAATGGACTCGTCAATCCGAGTTCAAGTCCTGGACAAAGCTATAGTTCACATAGCGCTTATACCCTTGGGAAAGGTATGAATCCAACTTCTCTCCCTCAAGCTATGGGTAAATAGTAGGGCAGATTGGGCTCTTTAACCTTAGTTTGGCAACCAGTCTAGGAGAAGGAAAACTGAATTTAAAACCTGTTAAACTCCACTTGGGGTGGTGACTACTAGAATAGGCTGTCCTGTCCTGATCTATTTCACTAATTAATTTTTTTGAAAAGATGAAAAGGAAAGTAAGAAAAAAAAGTGGGAGAAAGTTTTAAATCAAGATTATTATACTTTTTACATATTGAACCATGTAATAGCTCTTAAGTAAACATTAAACATTGTAATAATTAAATTATCATATTGTGGTATATCCACAGGTACTGCTAGTATATATATATATATATATATATATATTACATATGTATGCACAGAATCCATTAAGAGAAATAAAGAAGTTTCCCCAGATCTTTTAGTTATGCTGAGAATGTTTGTAAAAACTCTTAGAAATAGATTTATCTTAATTCCATAAATTACTTTGCTGTCTACAGTAATAATAAAAAAAGCATCTATTACATTTGACAAATGTAAGTTTAAGAAGTTTTCTTTCTTTTACTTAAATAACCAATAGCCCCCCCCCCCCTTGCCGGAGGGGTTGGGTAAACAGATAACTTAAATAACTTAAATCAGACTTATATAATAACTAGACAACCCATGAATCCATTTGGTTCCTGTCATAATGATGGTCCATGATGATACTGATGCTTCTGTTTAGGTTGGTTAGATTTTATGGCACGATAACCCTTGTTGGGTTATTTTATGCCCAAGACATTTTGTTTTATTCATTCTTAGTATTATCTGCATTATTCGGACTATTGTCCCCATCTTCATTGTTATTTGTACAACGTTTCGGCCGATATACCCTGCGGCCTTCTTCAGGTATATTGGCCAAAACGTTGTACAAATAACAATGAAGATGGGGACAATAGTCCGAATAACATAAATAATACTAATCTTCAAGCCTCATCTCAAACATTCAGAGAAATTATTCATTCTTGTTGGGTATTCAATTTTTTTCAACATTTTATAATATTCATTTTTTGATCTATTTAACCCATGTGCTACCAATCTGGGTTAGGGTGGATCTGGGAGTAATGGAGATAAAGGGGTACTCCAGACTTCCCAAAAATTACAGAATTGGAACTTCACCACTAGATGCAGTTTAACATCATATTCAGGACACTAAGACCCTCAGCTACCACCTTTTAACACATGATAAAAAGGGTTGTGGGTTTGCCGTAAGGGTAATAGTATTGGGACACTTCTGTTTAGGAAAAAGTTAAAGATTCTAATTAGCATTTCTAACTACTCTACATCCACTGAGAATCAAACTCATTAACAAAGGTCTGTTAGTCTAGTGTTGTATCATTATTCATGTTGCAGCATGGTTGGCGGTTTCGGCGAGGATTGAACTTGCGACCTTCTACTTGTAAAGCAGAATTGCAGCACAGTTTTTTGTATACTGGATCATTTGCATGCGATGTTTGTATACTGGGTCATTTGCATGCGATGTGCTATAGTAGTACATATAGTACATGAAAGAAGACCTTGATATCACTACACTACCAGTCCAGGAGGAGGTAAAAGTTGGTAAGTCACATTGTAATTGAAATTTCTCTTTTTGTTAACTGGTTTAACTATGCATTTGTTATATCCTTTGTTTTGTTATATTTTTAGTTTACGGTAAATTGACATCGACTGTATCAAAGACTCAAGGGTACAGAAGATAAAAATAAAGACCTGTAAAAATCAAAACTACTTTGTTCTCCCTAATGCTGGTACAATTCATCATAATTTTATCTTGAGATAGAAACTGCTATATATATATATATATATATATATATATATATTTGTATATGTATAAGTATTAACTTACCGGTGGGTATAAGAACGATCGTTGGAAGCGCACAATATCCAGAGGTTAAGGTTGAGAAAAAACAAATACAAAGTGCTCAATACAATGTAGAGCATAAATTTATTTTAAGAATGGAAAGGAGTAACCTACTCGAGTTTCATCGATTGATTCTTCAGGGTTACTTTAAATTAATCGAGTTTACGATTAATCTTAGGTGTTATAAACATGCCCGTTGGAATGGGACTTAAATTTAGTAGAGGAACGTTCCTCTACTAAATTTAAGTCCCATTCCAACGGGCATGTTTATAACACCTAAGATTAATCGTAAACTCGATTAATTTAAAGTAACCCTGAAGAATCAATTGATGAAACTCGAGTAGGTTACTCCTTTCCATTCTTAAAATATATATATATATATATATATATATATATATATATATTGAAAAGGTGGAGGGAATTAGAGATCAGAGAAAGAATCAAGACTATCCAGAATACAGAACTGTCAGAATACAGAACTGTCAGAATACAGAACTGAGATCAGCTAGAAGAGTCCTGAAGACTTGTTTTCACTCAGACTCCAATTAAAAATTTTAAGTTAAATCTGGTGTGTAAAAATTCACAAAGAGTAAAATAATGATAATAATATCTCATCTTTTGTTTTTTGGAGAGAACAGTAATTCTTTAAACTATTGTGCTTGAGATATATTTTATTCAGCACTTGTATCTGGTGCTAACAGATACTTATTACATAAAACCAAGAAGCAGAACAATTCACAAAGACAAACTTACAAGAATGAGGTGGGTCAAATATGTGTAGTCAAATGCAGTGATTTTGTCCGAATATAATTTTCCATCTATCACTGCTACGTCGACTATTATAAGGCTATGAGCCAGTCCATCCTGTAGGGGTGTTAACTCCTCTACAACACCTACCTAGATAACCATTAAACCATGTGATTTTGTTTGTTTTGTTTAACGGCATATTATTTGTGGGTTATTTAATGCCCATTTTTTTCGTGTATATGATTTGTATGAATAGTTTATAGATAAATAGTTTGTTTTTAAATAAATTGTTAGAGTCTGAGACAGTTGTTGGTAATCAATTCTGATTTATAGGTTTATTTTGGTAGAATTAATTTTTTATCTATTTAACCCATACGTGGGACCCTAACAGATACTACAACTCTAGGTCAGAGTGGACCTGAGAGTAATGGGAGGTACTTCACACTTCACAGAGCTCCATGTGGCTACAAAGCAAGTTCATAATTTAAAAAAAAATGGAATATTTTCAGAGGAAAAAAAATACACACTAAAGAATAGAGATGGAAAACAAATTCGGGATGAAAGTAATAATAATAATAATAATAATAACTAGCAAAATAAAAAACACCCTCTGGGCGATGTAAAAATAGATTTTTGAAACATATTGCCAGTTTGTACCCTAAGTAAGTAAAATCATCAAATTCATTAAAGGATTAAAAAATAAAACAATTTGAAATGTAAACTTTAAATATGTATTAAAATAAAACAAACTATATATAGATATATAATACCAGTCATGTATTTATTAAAACTTGTTTTAAAAAACAATAAGGACTGTCTAATGTTGCATGTTCAAATTTTGAGTGTAATTATTCTATGTTATGACGATTTTGGGTAATGTGACGTAAGCAGTGACGTAGTTTTTGTTACAGACAAAAACTGGAAGAGAATCTCCATTATTAATAGATAATCAATAATACAATAATAACAATAGTAACAATAAAGTAAGAAAAAAAAGATATTAAAAGTGGGACTTAGAGAAATATTCAGACAAAACAACTTATTTTTTTCCACCATGTGTGTATGCTTTAAAGTCGAATGTTCAAGGTGTAATTCTTGGAATTTAATTTTATCTATACTAGCAAGAATATGCACACTCCGGGCGTAGGTATTTAAATCTTGATATAATGAAATATATCAAATTAGAAAAACTAATGAAATTAAATAACACATATAAAAAGATTACACTCATTTGAATTATATTTTTATTGGTTTCTATATAAAATCATTCATAGGATTACATTAGAGAATAAAACAATAATATAAGAGAACAAAAACCCCAAGTAATTATTCATAAAACTCAGTTTTGTTAAAATCAGTATGCAAATTAATCACACCATATATTATACAACACTTCATTTCTTAGTGATATATAAGACACATTAAACACACTAATACCATGAGCTGTTTTGAGGCAAATTTTAGAGTCATTGTAAATAAATGTGATTTATTCTATGTATTAATGATTTTGACAATAAATCAAATACTCATTGATAAACTTATGCAATTCCTGAGGGTATTATGACAGTTTCAGTTACATACAGACACCGAATCTCCATTATAATAAGATATTTATTGAGATGTGTATATACAAACATAATGAGAATTATGATAGCTACAGCAGAAAAAATAAAATTACTTTAGAAAACAGTTTAATCGAAACTTAACAGTTAATCGAAACTTAACTAATAATAGCACTTTAGAAAACAGTTTAATCGAAACTTAACTAATAATAGCACTTTAGAAAACAGTTTAATCGAAACTTAAACTAATAATAGCACTTTAGAAACAGTTTAATCGAAACTTAACTAATAATAGCACTTTAGAAAACAGTTTAATCGAAACTTAACTAATAATAGCACTTTAGAAAACAGTTTAATCGAAAACACTCCAGATTATCTCAAGCCAGTGACATTTTCAAAGAGGCAGATTTTGTATTGAAGGCTTTCACAGGATTAAGCCAGAACCAGAGTGACAAAATCTCAATTTGAATTTTGATTCCAGAGTTCAGCGGCACTGCGACTGATATGCCAATTGTAGAATAGATTGAAAATGCCGAGTTTGTCTGCGAACTCTGTGCCATGAACAAAGCCGAGCGTGTCTTGCCACTTCGACTATGAGGCGGTGCTCTCGCTGCGTATCGGCAACTGAGCAAGGAACAGAAGGTAAACCTGGAAGAAATCAAATGACCCCTTATGACTGAATATGCAACAGATGCATTCAACCAATTCGTAGTGAGACGACTTCAGCAGAATGAATCCCTTGAATGAGTTTTTGGCTGAGTTACGTCGCCTGGGTCAGCTGGTTGGGGATTCGCTGACCGAATGTTGGCTGGCGTGCGTGTTTATAGCTGGACTACCACAGCATTTGATTTTGCTGTATTGCATTAACCCCATCCCTACCGTTTGTGTAAATTTCAAATGCAACCCCTCACCCGCCCAACCACAGGTGCAGATTGAAAACTATATTGTGCACGTCAGAAGATTAGAAACAGCATGGGGCTTCAAATTATGGATAATACAATAAGTTTCATCAAAGACATGTACAGCAGCAGACATGTTTGCTAGAGATATTACACCTATGTGTGAAAGAAAGTATATACTCAGGAGGTTAAAGATAAATGAAATTGATATAAAAGACATTTGCTGCAGAATTAGCGAATACATTTTAAAAGTCAGTGATAAGAGTTCAGTTTTATTAAGAATTTGGACTTGTGCTCAAATTAGCTGAGTTTAAGAAAAAAAGAAAGGAAGAAATAAAGGAGGAAAAAGATAAACAGAAGAAATATAGAAAGATAGAAAGAATATAGAAAAAAGAGTAAGAACAAAGAAAGATAAGGAAAAAGAAGAAAGAGAGAGAGGGAAGGTAGGAAGAGGGGGAAGAAAAAGGAAGAAAGATAGGTAGAAAGTAAAGGAAGAACGAAGAGAGAGAGAGAGAGAGAGAGAGAGAGAGAGAGAGAGAGAGAGAGGAGGAAAGAAAGAGAGATAAGGAAAAAGATGAAAGATAGAAGGAAGAAAGAAAGTAAGAGAAGAACGAAGAAAGAGAGGTAAGAACAAAGAAAGAGAGGTAAGAACAAAGAAAGAGAGGTAAGAACAAAGAAAGAGAGGTAAGAACAAAGAAAGAGAGGGAAAAAGAAGAAAGAGAGGGAAAAAGAAGAAAGAGAAGGAAAAAGAAGAAAGAGAAGGAAAAAGAAGAAAGAAAGGGAAAAAAAGAGAGGGGGAGAGAGAAGGGAAAAGAAGAAAGATAGAAGGAAGAAAGTAAGGGAAAAATGAAGAAAGAGAGAGAAGAAAGAAGGAAGAAGAAAAAAGGATGAAAGACAGAAAGAAGAAAGAAAGAAACAAATGAAAGATTAATTAAAATATTATATGACTTAATGTGAGGAAATTATTGATAGACCATATGGAAATCTCATCTCTGATAAAATAAAATTAAAATTTCTTCCAAGCTGTAGCCATGTCAGTACTATTGTATGGTTGCAACACTTGGAGAAAAAGTGAGATGGGAAGAATGCTGTATGCAGTTTTGAACCAATCTAGGAAGCAGCACCCTACAAAACAGCAATTGTAGGTCCACTTACCTTCTATCTCATAAACCAACCAAGTAAGATAAGCAAGACATGCTGGACACTGCTGTAGAAGTAAGGACAAACTCATCAATGACATTTCCTATGCACTCCAACACTTGAACACAAAAGTTTTGGCTAACCTGGAAAAACTTACGTTCATCAACTCTGAATGGAAACTCAGTGTCATCTAGAGAACGTATGAAGGGTGATGGTTGAAAGGGATGGATGGTGAGAGAGAGTCAAGGGAATCTGTGTTGTTGGCATGTCATCATGATGATGATGCAAAGTCAAAATTTCAGAATTTTACTCATCTTATAGTATAGACTAATTTTTAAAATTTATATTTCAAAGGTCAAAGTTTAGATATCAATTGAAAATCAATAGTAATAAGGACAATGGTTTAGCTCAGTCGGTAAAGCGTCTGACTCAGAACCATAAGGTTCTGAATACCAGCCCTTGTCAATTCAGCGTATGAGTAGCACAGGGATCTTTGCAGTAAAGTGAGGAGTTGATGGTAGGTGTGGCACTCCACCTCAGGCACCAAAAACAATCTTCTTAGTCTAGCTCTAGTGAAAAAAGGATCGACTCCCTCACTGTCTGGCTGATACTGACTTTAGGCCACCCCGACGACTTTACTTACTTATGGTCCCAAAAGAAACACCTAAAGAACAAGCTAGATGGGAGCTGCATAAGAATGCTGTGTGCGATCTTAAACAAATCCTGGAAACAGTACCCCACAGAAAGCAGCTGTATGGCTACTTGCCCCCACCATACAAACCATTTGAGTAAAATGCTCAAGGCATGCTGGACACAGCTGGAGAAGTAAAGATGAACTCATAAAACAACATTCTCCTGTGGAAACCTGCACATGGGCACACCAGTGTGAGGTGTCCAGCAAAGACTTATATTAACCAGCTCTGTGTAGATACTGGCTGCTATGAAAAGGACCTGCTGGGAGCAATGAATGATACGGATGGTTGGTGAGAGATTGTCATGGATATCTATGCTACCAGCATGACATTATGATGATGAAGTTTCTATGAAATTTCAGGTCAACCTCAGCCGCACATTACTTATGAAATTTTAGAAAGGCTGCACTTTTGCTCCATTTATAAAGAGAGAAATATATATATATATATATATATATATATATATATATTATATACACACTTTTTTTTTAAAGGATTTTTTTGTTAATTAAAAACAGTCCAGAAATATTTTAACATTAAAAATATTTAAAGCAAAAAAAAAAAAAAAAAAAAAAAGTTAATGGTAAGGAATTTTTTTCATTTGTCAAGCCCAGATGGAAATAATTTGATAATATTTGAGTTTCTAATGGTGGGGCTAGGGTGGAGGGTCGTACTCTGGTAATGACTGCAATGAGTGGGGGTGGTGGTAGTAGTGGCAACGGATAAGTAGACAAAATTAACACTTATAAATAATAAACAAATGCAAAATAGACCTTTTCTACAAAGCCCAACCCAGTTGAGTTAAAAGAATGTAGAAAACATTTTGGAAATAACTCTTTTCTCAATATTGGAAACAAACTTGGACATGTGTAAAGAGTCTGCGGATTTCTTATAGAGAAGTTTCTTGTTTCATGAAGACTAGCAGAAAGTGGAGACTTACTTTTAAGCCACAAAATTACTATAGACTAAAAAAAAAAATGTGAAGAAGATTTGTTTCCCTTTTTCCAAACAAAAAGAAAAATGTTTGAAAACCAAATAAATGAGTGATTTGGTTGGTTGATTGGATTTTACGGCATGTTAACCCTTTATTTTATGCCGAAGATGTTTTATTTCTCTGAATGTTTGAGATGAAACTTGATTAGCATTATCTGCGTTATTTGGACTATTGTCCTCATCTTCATTGTTATCTGTACAACATTTTGGCCGATATGCCCTCTGGCCTTCTTCAAGTATTTCTTGTCGGACTCAGGAACCTTCTCGGACTCGGGAACCTTCTTTTCGGACTTGGGAACTTTCTTGTCGTAGTCAGGAACCTTCTTGTCATAATCGGGAGCCATCATGGAACTTTGAACCTAACCCTTTATTCAGTCCACAGGGGTATCCTGTTCTCATTCCGCTAACCATAGCTGGGGTAGGAGCTGTGTTAATTATTTTTCTATGTTACTGCCGCCGCTCAGGATCAAACCAGGAATCCAGAGATAACTGTCACTTAGAACTGTCTTAACCTAACTACCTTATCCACTAGGCCATGTGTCCGAGAAGGTTCCCGAGTCCGACAAGATATACCTGAAGAAGGCAGGAGGGCATATCGGCCGAAAGTTGTACAATAGTCCGAATAACGCAGATAATACCAAAGATGTTTTATTTCATTCATTCTTCGTGGGTACCGAATTTTTTATGCTCAATTTTTTTATAAACATTTTTTTTCTATTTGACCCATAGATGGCACCCTAACAGGTACTACTACTCCGGGTCAGAGTGGACCTGAGAGTAATGGTGATGAAGTGGTACTACACATTCTCCAGAGCTCCAGAATTGAAACTCACCATCAAATAGAATTTAAGGTCATACCCAAGACATTATGACCCTCAGTCACCACCTAGCACATTTATGATCAAAAGAAACTTGGATATATGTAGAGAGTCTGTGGATTTCTTATAGAGAAGTTTATTGTTATCTACATAATGTTTCGGATGATGTACCCTCCGGCCTACTTCAGGTATTTTTTGTCAAACTTGGGAGCCTTCATGTCAGGATCAGGCACCTTCATAGAACTTTGAACCGATTCGTTTATTTAATCCATGGAGGTAGACTTCTTATTCCGTTAACCATGACTGCATACAAGAGTTAAGCTGTGTTAATTATTCTATGTTAATATCGCCCTTGGGCAGGATTGAACCTGCAGGCCAGAGATGGCTGTCACTTAGAACTGTATTAAATCAACACCTATATCTATTGTGCCATGTGTCAAATTGGACCATTTGAATGAAAATTTGTCAAGTTATTAAATGAAATTAACTTTTTCTTAAACACCCTGTATATATATATATATATATATATATATATACTAGCAAATATATGCACCCTCCGGGTGCAAGTATTTAAGTTTTAATGAAATAGAATATTATATTAAATTAGAAAGGCTAATGAAACTAAATAAGAATGCATATAAAAAGATTTGAAACAGAGGGGATTTAATAGAAAAATAGAACAACTGAAACTTACTTTCCCATCGCTTCCATCTTTCATTGCTATTTTTTTTTAATTTAACTATTTAGTTGAAATAGGAAGTAAAGAATAAAATTAGTTATTTCTTCTTGTTAATGGATTTCTTTTAAGATTTATTGAAGAGATTTTTGCTCTTACTTCATTAAGATAAAACCAAACAATTAGAAATCAATAATACTAAGCACATATTTATTAAAATCAATTTTTTAATATCAATATGCAAATTAGCCTTCCCGTTTACTCTGTAAACCACTATTTTGTTGTATATATAAATACAATTGCATGTTATTAATATGTAGATATGGTCAACAGTATTAATAATGTAAAACAATTTTATTAATAATTGAGGTTTAAACAAAAATAAAATCATGGAAAATGTGACATAAATAACTAAGGGAATTGTGACTTGAGTAGTAATATAGTTTCGGTTACAGACAGAAAACCACACAATCTCCATTATAATAAGATTTATATATATTATATATATATATATATATAAAATAAATTTGTGTGAAGGCACCTGGTGTAATGGTCATCATCATAGGAAATGGACATAGTGAGACAAGTTCAAATCCTGGATGAGGCTGTTTGCATTTCACTGTGCAAATACCCTTGGAAAAAGGTATGAATCCAACTATTCTTCCCCCAGTTATCAGTAACTAGTAGGGTAGACTGGGCTCTTTAACCTTGTTTAGGCAACCAGTCTAGGAGAAGGAAAACTCTAAATTCACACCTGTTAAACTCAGCGTAATAAATTGACCTTGCATCGCATCCTGTTCATGTGGAGGAGTTGGTAAGTATATATAACAAATTTTCTGATTGAAATTCTAACTGGACCCAGTCAAGGTTGACTATGGAAGTAACAGCTTTTTTACTACCACCACTTCATGTAATGCAATTATAAGGGTGGGGTTTGTTTAAATTCCTCCCCCCACCAACTCTTCTGTATTGATTATTGTTGCTGACTGCAAAATAGATTTTATTAAGATATCTGGTTTTGGAAAAAAGTAAGTTATATGCCTCACCCAAATTCATTAATTTAAAATGATCAGATCTTCTAAGCAGACACCCCCACACACACACCTCTACCTCTGATTTTACAAGCACTTCATTGCTAATGTGCTATATACACATTCACTTTTTCCTTTTTTATAAAATCTTAAATTAGACACAACAGGATATAGGCAAATGCTGGTTGGTTGGATTTTATGGCATGTCAACACTTGTTGGGCTATTTTATGCTGAAGACATTTTGTTTTATTAATTCTTGATAGGTATTGAAAATTCTTTTTTTTTTTTTTAAAACTCAATTTTTACAATATACACATTCACTTTTTCATTATGTTGTAACCTGCTTAGCGAAATAATAACACAGATAGTCCAGCTGACGTTAACCACAAGAAGTAATCACTTCCGCCTTTAATTCACAACTCAAAAAGATCGCTGAAATGCTGCTTCCATTTCATAACAAAAAAAATGACAGAAACGGTGCTTCCGTTTCTTAGTATACCACAATTATCTATTGAATCTTAAATTAAACGCAACAGAATGTGAATTGGTTGGATTTTAGGACATGTCAACCCTTGTTGGGTTATTTCATGCCAAAGACGTTTGATTTATTTATCATTGATGGTTACACAATTTTTTATAAAGGAGTGTTTTTTTTGCATCTGAGGTGGAGCGCCACACCTACCATCAACTCCTTACTTTACTGCACAGATTCCTGTGCTACTCACACGCTGAGTTGGCGAAGGCTGGTATCGAACTAGGAACCTTGTGTTTTCTAGCCGAACGCTCTACCGACTGAGCTAACCCGGTCCTAATGCATCATAAAATCATGGCCTATTGCAACATCCTGCCCAGAGCCATTCCCACGAGATATGATCACAATTCAGCAGAGGTTTGAATTCAGATTTGTCCTTCTAATAGACTGGTTGCCAAACAAATCAAGAAGACAACTGTCCAGATATTAAAACACAGCCAAGGAAGAGATGGATTCATACATCTTCAAGAACATTATTGAAAATTGAACATTATATATATATATATATAAAGGACCTAAGCAGTCAGAAAATACCTACCTAAGTTTCACCTAATGGCTCATCAGGATAATTCTGACTGGAGGAGGTTAGTACAAACAACTTTTATTGTAGGGAGTGTCCTCATCTTCATTGCTATCTGTACAACGCTTCGGCCGATGTACTGATAGCAATGAAGATGAGGACAGTGGTCCAAATAACTAAGATTAGTAAAATTAGTGAATTTTCAAAATGACCAACCTTTGATTAGTAATACAGAAATGGAATGCTAAAAATATTAACACACACATATACAGAGATGCTGATAGGTACCTGTCCCTGATGCACAAAAATCTAAAAGGACGCAGTAAAATGAAATAGACAGCTTTAGTTGGGACCCATAAATTTTCCCCAGTGACTCATTCAAAGCAAATATGTGCGTCCCAGGATGCACTTAATCAAAAAGCTATCAGCATCACTGCATATATATCTAAGTTAGGGTAGCATAGACGTGAAGTCAATGCTGCTTGGTTACTGACACTAACAGGTACTACCACTCCAGGTCAGGGTGTACCTGGGAGTATGGCAATAAAGGGGTACTCCCCATTCCCCAGAATTGGAACTTCACCACTAGATGCAGTTTAATGTCATATCCAGGACACTAAGACCCTCAGCCACTGCCTTTTAGCACATATATGATAAAAAATGTTGGGGGGTTGCCATAAAGACAATAGGGTTGGGACAATCCTATAGGTGTTAGGGCTTGATGTGACCAGCCAATTGATCAGTCATGGACTGCTCAGCCACCAAGATTCAATCCTTAAGCATCATGGTTTGCCACCCATGTAAACTGGTGGCCCCATTTGGGGATTTTACTCCTCTGCAGAGGTGCAGTTGGTGTATTCTACACCCCCCAGCTGACAAGGGCTGTTTATAAGTATATATTTACTCAATCTCTCCACTATAAGCAGGATGTGACACAAGGTAAATTTTGAAGCAAAGTATGACTGTTTTGAATTCAGGGTTTCCTTCTCTCAGCCAGGTTGCCATAACAAGGTTAAAGAGCCTTTCTGCCCTACTATTTACCCATAGTTGTGTAGAGAATAATTAGATTCATACCTTTCCTAAAAAAATTGCCCTTGGGTCACATCCTGCCCATGGCAGATGCGTTGGTTAAATATACACTGTGATCTTTAAGTAAGTGCAGTAATGATATACACACACACCACCCACTGTCAGTCATCTTGTAAGAATTCTGTAATTATACGTCATCTGTATTTGTTGCCAAAAGGTAGAGTTTATCTGTTTTTCTATTGAAATAATTTGAAGCCTGCGGAGATATCACTTTATATCAAGCTTCGGGTTTTTGATGCCTTCTGGCTGTCAACCTCAGCTGCAAGGAGTTTTCTATTTTCTAAGTGGGTGTACTTTACAGTTTGAAATAACAAAATATTGCTGCTGGCTTTTCAAAACTTTGAAAGATAAATGTATCATAAAGATCTTTCTTTGAGTCTGGAGGGGAAGAATATCTTATTCTCTTTTATCTTCAGGTTCAGAAGAAGCAATCCCAAAATTGTCTTTGATTCCATAGAGACATTTTATTTGGCAACTATCTTCCAATAATAGTTCTGTTTTTGATAATAAAGAGGTTCCTTTTAGCGCCGGCATTTGGTACTTAGCCTGCTACCATTGCAGATAAAGAAATAAAAGAAGTGATGTTTTTGTTTTTTTTTCTTTTTTTTTTGGGGGGGGTGTCTTTTTTTGGTGGGGTTAAGGGTTAAAGATACTTGAGAAATTATGTGAATACATATATGGCAGCGTTATTTCAATAGTTTACTAATTCTATTTTTGAAAATGATATAGGGAAAAACATAACTATATTATGCATAGAGACAGATGGTGCACTACTTTGCACTATAGTTGAACATCATGGGAGGGGGGGCTTATGCAGATAAATACAACGAGAATGGCACAATGCAAAATATACACCTATATATTTAACTGAATAAAAATTCACTGCAATGTTTTTCCTGGGTGCTTTATCTTGAGGATAAGTGGCTATTATGCTGCTTTAAAACTGATGGTAACAAATGCCTTTTAATTGTATAGAACACTATATATATATATATATATATATATATATATATATATATATATATATATATATTATTATAATGGAGATTTGGTGTCTGTAACAGAAACTATGTCACTGCTTACATCACAATACCCTCAGGAATTGTGTCAGTTTATCAATGATTATTTAATTTATAGTCTAAGTCATTAATACATTGAATAAATCTTATTTATTAAGAAAGTCACTATGAAAATCTGAGTTAGATTTGTCTCAAAACATGTTATTAGTGCATTTAAAATCCTGTGGTTAATTTGCATACTGGTTTTAACAAAACTGGATTTAATAAATAATTACTTGGGGCTATTGATCTCTAATTTTATTGTCTTATTCTCCAATGTATTAAAATCAATCCTATGAATGATTTTATATAGAAACCAATTAAAATATAATCAAAATAAGTGTAACCTTTTTATATGCATTCTTATTAAATTTCGTTAGTCTTTCTAATTTAATATATTTCATTGCATTAAAACTCAAATACTTATGCCGGGAGAGTGCATATTCTTGCTAGTTGATATAATATATGTTGGTTGGTTGAATTTTATGACATGTCAACCCATTCGGTTATTCAATGCTGAAGACATTTTTGTTTTATTCATTTTTTGGGGTATTCAAATCTAAAAAGAAACAACATTTTTTAAACTCATTTGTTTTATCTATTTAACCCATAGAAGGGACCCTAACAGGTACTGCCACTCCAGATCAGAGTGAACCTGGGAGTAATGGGAATGAAGTGGGTACTCCACATTCCCCAGAGCTCCAGAATTGGAACTTCACCACTAGGTGCCGTTTAATGTCATACACTGGATAAAATAACATAGATGGAAACATTACATTCATCAAGGAAATACACAAGAATGTTGCTGTAATGTACACTTAACATCAAAACAGCCAATAGTCTTTATATAATTAACTAAACTAGTAAGAACATGCATCATCTGGGCGTAAGTATTTAAGTTTTAATATAATGAAATATATTAAATCAGAAAGACTAACAAAATTCAATAAGAACACATAAAAAAATTACACCTATTTTAATTATATTTTAATTGGTTTCTATATAAAATCATTCAGCGGATTGATTTTAATACATTGGAGAATAAAACAATAATATTAAAGATCAATAGCACCTAATAATTATTTATTAAACCGTTTTGTTAAAACCATATGATAAGACTAATTGGAAAGACTAACAATATTGAAATAAGAACACATAAAAAGATTACACTTATTCTAATAATATTTTAATTGGTTTCTATATAAAATTATTCATAAGATTGATTTTAATACATTGGAGAATAAAACAATAATATTAAAGATCAATAGCCCCAAATAATTATTTATTAAATCCAGTTTTGTTAAAAGCAGTATGCAAATTAACCACACAATATATTATGTAAACCTTGCCAACTCAGCACATAAGTAGCACGGTTTGGATCTGTTTGGTTTTTGTTTTGTTTTACGGCATATCAACCTCGGTGGGTCATTTAATGCCGATAAAGTTTTGAAATAAATCAATTCTTAATGCATAATACAATTTTGTTTATAAACTCATGTTTTCCTATTCAACACATAGATGGGACGCTAACAGGTACTACCACTCCGGGTCAGAGTGGACCAGGGAGCAATGGTGATGAAAGGGTGCTCCACATTCCCCAAACCTCCAGAACTGGAACCTCACCATCAGATAGAGTTTAAAGTCATTCCCAGGACATGTAGACCCTCAGCCACCGCCTTCTAGGACCCATATGATAAGAAGGATTGGGGGTTACCATAAGGGCAATAGGGTTGGGGCAATCATATAGGTGCTAGGGCTTGACATGGCCAGCCGATTGATCGCCCGTCTAACCCAAGAAAAGGCCAAAGTGGAGTACTGCAAGTCATGGACTGCTCATCCACCAAGACTCCATCCTTAAGCATCATGGGTCGCCATCCACGGCCAACAGGTGGCCCCATTTGGGGGAATCTTACCCCTCTGCAGAGGTGCAGTTTGTGCATTCTAATGCCCCAGCCGACAGGGCGGCTTTGGATCTGAGTGGTAAAGTGGGGAGCTGATAGTTGGTGTTACGCTCCACTTCAGATGCAGAAACAATCTCCCTGGTCTAGTGCTAATGAAAAGGGGATAGACTCATACAGACAATAGGCCACTATGCCTACTTTACTTACTTTTAGATACACACACATGCAAACACAACTCTGGTTGCGATTCCTATGACAATAACTGTCACACTGGGTGTGCCACTAGTTAGGAACAGTTTAGCTCAGTCGGTAAAGCTTTACAATAATAGCCCTCAACAACTCAGCGCATGAGTAGCACGGTTTGGATCTGTATGGTAGTGGGGAGCCAATGTTAGGTGTAGTGCTCCACTTCAAATGCAAAATCTCCCTAGTCTAGTGCTGAACCAGCTGTTACCGACAATAGGCCACTCCACCTACTTTTAGATACACACTAACACAAAACTCTGGTTTGTGATTCCTATGACAATAACCGTTACACTGAGTGCACTTCCCACTTGTCCATGGAAACACACACACACACACACACACAGACCGTCATGAGCAGAAAATAGATTAAGTATATACAACAGCTTATTTCCCCTTTGAAGTGGCTGCGTACCAAAATAAATTCCACTGAGAGAAAGTGGTGGAATTGAATACCAGACAGGAAGTCACAACAGAATCAAGAATGAAAATCAGTTGGGATGGATGAGCAAAAATAGGAAATATGAAAGAATTCCTCCATTACCAGCGGACTCTTACAGACACCATGTGAGCTTTGCTCTCGCTACCTCAAGGGCATCTTGTTTTACTCTTCTGATGAAGATATCAGTGTTTCTTAATATCAATATTCTCATCTTATTGTCGAAAGTACAAATACATTGAAAAGATATTACTATTCACATTGTACTGGCATCATCTGATGTTATTTACCAAACTAACAGAAAGATTTTTCTCATTTTTCATTCCATACTTAAAATCTATATATCAATACTCATGTTCCTTTAAAGTATGACCGTTATCATCTTGCAACACCCTCTGGTTAAAAATAAGACCATCCAAATCATCAATGTCACTGAATTTTTTAGATGAGGCGTGATGATTAGTATTATTTGTATTATTTGGACTATTGTCCTCATCTTCATTGCCATCTGTACAATGTTTCGGCCTGAGGGCACATCGTCTGGATCGTTATACAGACAACATTGAAGATGAGGACAATAGTCCAAATAATACAAATAATACTAATCATCAATTTCAAGTTTTAACATAATGAAATATATCTAATTAGAAAGACTAATGAAATTAAATAAGAATGCATATAAAAAAATTACACTTATTTTGATTATATCTTAATTGCTTTCTATATAAAATCATTCATAGGATTGATTTGGATATGTTGGAGAAAAAAATAATATTAGAAATCAATAACATCAAGTAATTATTTATTAAACCCGGTT
The DNA here is from genome assembly GCA_023376005.1 of Doryteuthis pealeii. Taxonomy (NCBI): domain Eukaryota; kingdom Metazoa; phylum Mollusca; class Cephalopoda; order Myopsida; family Loliginidae; genus Doryteuthis; species Doryteuthis pealeii. Next base: position 88,088,400 of record CM042143.1, on the reverse strand, counting down.
TTATTAAAACCAGTATGCAAATTAACCATACTATATTATGTACACCTATATTTCTTAGTGATATATGACACATTGCAGGATTTTAAATACAGAAATAGTATGGGATGTTTTGAGGCAAATCTATCTCAGATTTTCATAGAGACATCATTAATTAATAAGATACATTCTTTGTATTAAGGATTTTGATTATAGATTAAATAAGTAATGTTGTCGGGGTGGCCTTAAGTCGGTATAAGTCAGACAGCGAGGGAGTCTATCCCAATTTCACTAGTGCTAGACCAAGGAGATTGTTTTGGCATCTGAGGTGGAGTGCCACACCTACCATCAGCTCCTCACTTTATTACACAGACACCTCTGCTATTTATATGCCGAGTTGAGGAGGACTGGTATCAAACCCGGAACCTTGTGGTTCCTAGTTGGACACTCTACTAACTGAGCTAAACACTTATGCAATTCTGAGGTGGAGTGCCACACCTACCATCAGCTCCTCACTTTATTACACAGACACCTCTGCTATTTATATGCTGAGTTGAGGAGGGCCGGTATCGAACCCGGAACCTTGTGGTTCCTAGTTGGACACTCTACTGAGCTAAACACTTATGCAATTCTGAGGTGGAGTGCCACACCTACCATCAGCTCCTCACTTTATTACACAGACACCTCTGCTATTTATATGCTGAGTTGAGGAGGGCCGGTATCGAACCCGGAACCTTGTGGTTCCTAGTTGGACACACTACTAACTGAGCTAAACACTTATGCAATTCCTGAGGGTATTGTGACTTAAGCAGTGACAGTTTTGGTTACAAACAGACACTGAATCTCCATTATAATAAGATGTTGTGTTATGTATTCATCCTGCTGTTTAACACTCTCGGTACATTATTTCTCAAATTTCTTTAACCTTTCAAAAACAAAAAAACAAAAATTGTATAAATTAAAAAGAAAAGACAAGTCATTCACATCTTGTCTGGGCTGAGAATTTTCAGCACCCCTACGTACATAATTGCCAAAAACTGTAATTCATACATTTTTTTTTCTTTCCTAAATGATCATTAGTTCAGTTTAAAGAGGAGATATCAAAACTTTAAATATATTTTTTATGTTTCGTGCTCCAGGAGTTTAATGTATTCAAGTCTGTAGATTAATAATAAAAATAAAAATTTCTAGATATGACAGCCATTTGTTTTAGAGTAAATAAAAAGAACAAATTTTATGGTTCACAGCTCAGTATGGTGTATCTAAAGGTTCTGTTAATCTATGGATAAAAAGAAAAAATTCCTGAAAGAAGTCATCTGTAAGGTTCAGTACGACATTTCATTTGCTTCTTTTTTCCTCAAAGCCATATTTGTTAAAGTTGAAATAATGTATGTAGTATGAAATTTTTTCTGGAACACACCAAAAGAATTGGGTAATTTTGATCTAATGTCATCCTAGCCTCCTGCCCTAATTTATGCCATGTTTTACCATGCTGGTATCAGGAGAATTTCTAGCCAAAACAGACGTTTTCCAGGTCATGTTTTTGTCACTTTTTGTCAGCAAATTAATGTAGATATTTTACATGTCCGACCCCCAGATTTTTATAGGCACATCAATATAGATATTTTTCACACACACCAACATTTATAAAAATTACCCACCCACACACATTTAAAAAAAAATTTTTTTTGATTGAATTTGTACAAATTTCAGACTCAAATTTCAAAACAATTTTCGGTTATTTCCGATAACTCAACATAAAAGGGGAAGACTGATAAATTATTTATTTTTCACATTAAACTAACCCTGAACCCTAACCCCATCTTTTTTCCTAGTAGATCAATAAATAAATAAATAAATAATTTATCAGTCAATCAGAGTGGTTCCCCTTTTTTATGTTGGAGTTATAGGAAATAACCAATTTTCATACCATACACTGTCTCTTTTGACTTTACAATGTCTCTCCCCACTCTAAAATACAAATAAGAACTCAGACAATTTTTTCCAATTGAATTTCAGCAATTTATCTATTAATAATGGAGATTCGCTTCCGGTTTTTGTCTGTAACAAAAACTCTACGTCACATTACCCCAAATCGTCATAACATAGAATAAATACACTAAAAATTTGAACATGCAACATTAGACAGTCCTCACTGTTTTTTAAAACAAGTTTTAATAAATACATGACTGGTATTATATATTTATATATAGTTTGTTTTATTTTAATACATATTTAAAGTTTACATTTCAAATTATTTTATTTTTTAATCCTTTAATGAATTTGATGATTTTACTTACTTAGGGTACAAATTCGCAGACATTGAATTTTTTTACTCAGCCAATATGTTTCAAAAATCTATTTTTACATTGCCCAGAGGGTGTTTTTTTTAATTATTTTGTACTAGTTTTTATAAAACCGAGATTTCAAATTGGAAAATACCAAAGTTGGGCCAGAAATTCGCCTGATGCCAGCACAGTAAAACATAGCGTAAATCAGGGCAGGAGACCGGGACAACAAAAGATCAAAAGTACCAAGAATTTCTCCTGATGCTTCCCATTTCCTAAATATTATTATTGTTATTAGAATTACAAAATGGCAATTCTCTGGAGAGACTGGATATGCCTGTGTTAAGGCTCCTGTAATTTGAGACCTTTTTCTAAAGAATAAATTGCCTGTTCAGCGAGTATGAGGGGGGGGGATATACAGAGGCTAAGCTGTGTACTGTTTATATTTAATTTGAATAAGAATTTTTGTGGCTTGAATCTAACTAGTCAAAGAATTTTTCTTTTTATATTGATTCTAAAATTTTCTAAAGTTTATTCTGACTATTTGACACTAGAAGGACCACAATTTTAAACAAGGTCACAATCATAAGGTCAACATTCTTTTAATATCTTATAGTTATAAAACAATTAAAAAAAAAAAGGCACAGGGTGTAATCATTATTGTCATCAAGAAATTGACCTGTCAAACCGAGTTCAAATCCTAAACAAGGCTGTTTGCATTTCACATAGCGCTAATAGCATTGGGAAAGGTATGAATCCAAGTATTCTCCCTCCAGCTATGGGTAATGTATAGGACAGACTAGGCTCTTTAACCTTGGTATGACAACTGGTCTTCCTGCTCATGCGTAGTGGTTGGTAAATATATATCTTATAATTTGACATTGTAACCGAAACTATGTCACCACCAACGTTATAATTCCCTTAGTTATTTACGTTATATTCTCAATGGTTATAACATAATCATCATTTATTCTTAATTAGCATCTAATTTATTAACAATGTCTCTATTAGGTCTAGCTGAGATAGATTTGCCCCAAAATAGCCAATCTTATTAATGTGTTTAAAATCCTGCATTGTGTATTATATGAGAAATAAATGTTTACATAGTAGATGGGGGAATAATTTACATACTAGTTTTAACACAAACCATGTTTAATAGATAATTACTTGCAGTTATTGATTTCTAATATCATTGTTTTATTCTCAAACGTATTAAAAGCAATCCTATGTATAATTTATTATTGAAATCAATTAGAATAAAGTAAATATATGTGTAATCTTTTCATGTTCTTATTAAATTTTAATAGTCTTTCTAATTCAATATGATATCTAATTATATTAAAACCTGAATACTTGTGCCCTGAGGGTGTATATTTTTGCTAGTAGTTATAAAAAACCCAACATACCAACCAGAATTCTAAACCTTTACCATTCAATTAATGGGACTTAAACCACATTCTCTGCAGAGGGGTAGGACTCACTCAAAAATTCTGAGTATGACACTAAACTGAATCCAATGGTGAGGCTGCAATTCTAGAACTCTGCGGGTGTGGAGTCATCCTTTCATTGCCATTACTCCCAGGTCTACCCCAACTCAAGGTTGGAGTATCTATAAGGTTCTCATATATATCAAAAATAGATCTGAAAACTATAAGGACTATCAAAAATATATTGAAGGGGATAGATAAATTTTAATTCTTAATGTACAACAATTCTTTCTCACATTAAAATTACCCCCTTGTGCCACATCCAAGAAGAAGAAGATATAATGATGTTGTTTTTTGTAATTTCTGACTGAATAGATGTTTTTAAGTTCAAATAGTTTTTGAATCCTGAAAGTATTTAAGTTTTAATGTAATGAAATGTATTAAATTAGAACAGGGATCACCAAAATTTTTTCACGGTGGGCCGGATAATTGAAAAAATAATGAGTGAGGGCCACATTATTATTGTGTTTAATACTTGTTAGCCAGAAGAAAGCTCTGAGTAAAAGGTTTGGTTTGTTTTGTTTTACGGCATATCAACCTCAGTGGGTCATTTAATGCCAATAAAGTTTTGAAATAAATCAATTCTTATAGATACATTTTTCTATTTAACCCATAGATGGGACCCTAACAGGTACTACCACTCCGGGTCAGAGTGGACCAGGGAGCAATGGTGATGAAGGGGTGCTCCACATTCCCCAAACCTCCAAAAGTGGAACCTCACCATCAGATAGAGTTTAACGTCATTCCCAGGACATGTAGACCCTCAGCCACCGCCTTCTAGCACCCATATGATAAAAAGGGGTTGGGGCTTGCCATAAGGGCAATAGGGTTGGGAAAATCATATAGGTGCTAGGGCTTGACGTGACCAGCCGATTGATCGGAGGGGGCCTCTCTGACCGCCTGTCTAGCCCAAGATAGGGCCAAAGTGGAGTATTGCATGTCATGAACTGCTCATCCACCTGGGCTCTATCCTTAAGCATCACGGGTCGCCACCCACGGCCAACAGGTGGCCCCATTGGGGGAGTCTTACCCCTCTGCAGAGGTGCAGTCTAATGCCCTAGCTGACAGGGCGGTGAGTAAAAGGTGTAAAACATGTTATATTCATGGATGAGTGGCGTAAGATGCTCAAAAACAAATCTAACCAACATATTTATTTTCAAAACATTATCAAAGAACGCAACATTATAAGAAAGGTTTAGTGAGATTTGTGAAACTGAAGTTTGCCTTTCAAGATATTATCAATGTTTGGTTTGGAATTGCTACATCCAATCAAGAGAATTGCTTTCAAATGTTTATCAGTCAATTTCGTTCGATGGGTTGATTCTGTAGTCAAGTCCGTGAAGATTTAGTAAGCTTAACATATTTAAATGATATCATAACATCTCACATTTTGTATGTTTTAACAAACAAATTCAAGTATTCTCAGCGAGCCTGATAAAATGCCTTTGCAGGCTGTACTTTGGTGACCCCTAAATTAGAAAGACCAATGAAATTGAATAAGAATACATATAAAAAGATTACTTATTTTAATTATATCTTAATTAGTTTCTATATAAAATTATTCATAGAATTGATACTAATATGTTGGAAAATAAAAACAATAATATTAGAGATCAATAACACCAAGTAAATATTTAAATAAATATATTTTATCAAATCGGGTTTTGTTAAAACCAGTATGCAAATTAACACCATATATTATGTAAAGCTTTATTTCTTAGTGATATATAAGACACATTGCAGAATTTTAAATGTAAAAAATAACATAGGTTGTTTCGAAGGAAATTTAAGTCAGATTTTCATAGAGACATAATTAATGAATGAGATTTATTCTATGTATTAATGATTTTGACTATAAATTAAATACTCATTGATAAACTTCCTAAAGGTATTGTGATGTAAGCAGTGATATAGAATTGGTTACAGATAGACAGACACCGAATCTCCATTATAATAAGATGAGGAAGGTAAATGTAGAACAATATGGAATGAAAAAAAAATAGAGAAGGAAGAAGTAAAAGAATAACCATAGATCAGCAATTCTCAGAATCCAAGTTTACATTCCTTTCCTTTCAATCCCTACATTTCTCAATTCTTCCCTCATTTTTTTAATCTAGGAAGATTTTTACCCTCATACTTATGACTTGTCCATCTGACTAGAATTCTTCCCCTGGGAACCCAATGCCTCTGCTTTGCAAATTATTGTGGGAGATGACAGTCCGAGCGAGCCACAAAAGTTTCAATAATTGAATTAGTAACTTATTCATGTAACACAAACTCAAAAAAGTCTGATATGCAAGCAAGAGATTTACCAGAAGCGAAAGTATTATTCCGATTTTGCACTTTAACAGAATGTTGTAATAAAAATAAATATACAGTGTCATTCTGACTTACAAGTGCCCCAACTTACAAGTTTTCAGAGTTATGAGCTGTCACTCACTTTGTGGGCTAAAATTTGAAATACGAGCAAGCTTCAGATATGCTTATGTTAACAAGTTCACTAAAAGTATTTAAGTTTCCAAATTTAGGATGCCAGACGGTAAGGTTCCAGTAAGCTCAACACTCTAATAAAAAGTAAAGTTGTCGGGGTGGCCTAAAGTCGGTATTAGCCAATCAGCGAGGCAGTCTATCCCCTTTTCACTAGCGCTAGACCAAGGAGATTATTTTTGCGTCTGAGGTGGAGCGCCACACCTACCATCAGCTCCTTACTTTACTGCACAGATCCCTGTGCTACTCATATGCTGAGTTGGTGAGGGCTGGTATCGAACTAGGAACCTTGTGGTCTCTTTTAAGTCATGAAACCATCTCTTCTACAAACATCCGCTCTCCACCAAATTAGGGTAAAATAACAAGGCTGAGTTCTTCAACTTTGGAGGGCAACCAATCAAGGAGAAGAAAAACATTTTTTCAATTCAAACCAGATCTGAAACCCTGGTAAAATAGGAGAGGTGGGCATAAGGTGGAGCGCCACACCTACCATCAGCTCCTTACTTTACCGCACAGATCCCTGTGTTACTCATATGCTGAGTTGGCAAGAGGCAGTATCGAACTAGAAACCTTGTGGTTCCTAGCCGAACACTCTACCAACTGAGCTAATCCGGCCCCATCAATACTCTAATACATAGAAGATAAATTTGAAATAAAAAGCTAAACCTGACTCACAACGTTTAAGCATTCATTTTCATTAAATACAGTGGTACATTGACTTACAAGTACTACAACTTTTAAGTTTTCTGTGTTATTGGTTGATTTTTTTGCTTTGTGTTGAGAGTTAAAATTAGAGTATGAGCAACTTCAGATACACTTATGTTAATAAGTTCACTAAAAACATTTAGTTTCAAATTTATTATGCCAAAGAAAAATATTATTATTACAGTAAATATTCATTATATTTTATTTTATATTTTTATACAAATACAGTGCTAATTTTCTCATTAAAAAAAAAATTGTGGTGGCCTTAATGGATTAATGGCATTTCAGTTTATTTCAATGGAGAAAAATTGATTTGATATAAGAGGAAATTGAGAAATTTCATCTAAAAAAAAACATTGGACCATATTTCCAGTTTCCAGTGTTTGGCAAAGTAGCTGATATTTGTGGTTCTTTGATCAAACCAATGACCCTATATCTACTTAACCCCTCCACCATGAACAGGATGTGACTCAAGGTCAATTTTTAAGCAGTGTGAAGCTGGTTGGAATTCAGAGTTTTTCTTTCTCCTAAATTGATTGCCTGACCAGGTCTAAAAAAAATCCAGTCTGCCCTACTATTTACCCATAGCTAGAAGAGGAAGAACAGATAGGTTAATACCTTTCTGAGGGGCATTAGTGCAAAGAAAATGCAAAAAGCTTCAAACAGGATTTGAACTCAGGTCACCAATTCCACTTCCTTCGACAATGACCATTATACTAAACCTGCCAACCGTATGCCATCTATTCTTGAATATTCTTATGACATTTTATTCTTAGATTGCAGCCGCCTGCAGCCACCTTCAGACTCCATCAGAGCTGGATTCCAATGATTGGATTTTCTTTGGTTGCCATTTTCTATGACTGATCCAATCTCGGAATAGAATGATGGATTTTCAACAATGCTTATACACGGAGCTACAAAAGACTGGAAACAATCTTCACAGCTGGGGAAGGGCTTCTTAAATTTTTGAAACAATATTTACGAAGGTCAATATTTTAGTTTTATTTGTCTGAATTTTTGAAATGGGGCTTGAAAATTTGGATTATTCGAACTATTGTCTCCATCTTTACTATTATATACACAACTTTTCACCCGATGCACCCTCCGAGTTTTCTTTAGATGTTTCTTGTTATTTTTTAGATGAGGCTTGATAATTTGTATTATTTAGACTATTGTCCTCATCTTTATTATTATATACACAACGTTTCACCCGATGTACCCTCCGATCTTCTTTAGATGTTTCTTGTTATTTTTGAGATGAGGTTTGATAATTTCTATTATTTGAATTATTCAGACAATTGTCCACATCTTTATTATTATATACACAATGTTTCGGCTGATGTGCCCTCAGGCCTTCTTCAGATGTTTCTTGTTATTTTTGAGATGAGGCTTGATAATTTGTATTATTGTATATAACAATAAAGATGCGGACAATAGTCTGAATAATCTGAATAATACAAGTCAATATTTTAGTTTTAGTTTCTAAATTTAGTTGATTAGCTTTAGGCATTTTAGGATTAGATTTCTGATTTAAATTGCTTTTAATTATTACCGTTTACAATACGCCAAAGACATTTTATCTTATTCTTTCTTGATGGTTATTCATAATTTTTTTTTTGAAGAAACACATTATTCAAAACTATTTTTTTCTATTTAACCCATAGATGGGAAGCTAAAATGTACTACCACTCCAGGTCAGAGTGGATCTGGGAGTAATGCTGATAAAAGGGTACTCTACACTCCACAGAGCTCCAGAATTGGAACTTCATTAGATGCAGTTTAATGTCATACCCAGGACACTAAGATCCACAGCCACTGCCCTCTAGAACATATATCATAAAAAAGGTTAGGGATTTTCCATATAAGCAATAGGGTTGGGACAATCATATAGGTGCTAGGGCTTGATGTGACCAGCCAATTGATTGGAGGAGGTCTCTCTGACCGCCCTTCTAACTAAAGTAAGGAGCATGTAATGGACTGCTCAGCCAACAGAATTCCATCATGGGTCACCACCCACGGCCAACAGATGGTCTCATTGAGGAGGGGGTTCTACCTTTCTGTAGAGGTACAGTCGGTGAATTCTTCTGCCCCATCCAATAAGGCTGTTTGGTTTGTTTAGTTTTATGGCATATCAACCTCAGAGGGTCATTTAATGCCGACAAAGTTCTTCATGGATACTAAATTTCTTTTTATAAATACATTTTTCTATTTAACCCATAGATGGGACCCTAACAGTTAGACGGGACCAGGGAACAATGGTGATGAAGGGGTGCTACATATTCCCCAAACATCCAAAACTGGAACCTCACTATCAGATAGAATTTAACGTCATTCCCAGGACATGAAGACCCTAGCCACCACCTTCTAGCACCCATATGATAAAAAGGGTTGGGGCTTGCCATAAGGGCAATAGGGTTGGGGCAATCATATAGGTGCTAGGGCTTGATGTGACTAACCGATTGATCGGAGGGGGCCTCTCCGACCACTGTCTAGCTTGAGTAAGTGTCTAAGTAGAGTATTGCATGTCATGGACTGCTCATTCACCAGGATTCCATCCTTAAGCATCATGGGTCGTCACCCACAGCCAACAGGTGGCCCCATTGGGAGGGGGTATTACCCCTCTGCAGAGGTGCAGTTGGTGTATTCTAAAGGCCCCAGCCAACAGGGCTCAACAAGGCTGTATTTCACGGCGGATAGAGTAATGTAAAAAGTGCTGTCACTCATATGCATTGACTCTTGAGGAAAATATTGATTAATGATATAAAAACAAAAAGATTTAGATGCATAGACATTATATATGCATTATAAATTACAAGTAAGAGGTGTTCAAATACTTTTGAATTAAAAGTAAACATGACTTTTCTGTTTCTTTTCTTTCAAAAGATTTATGTTGATATAAGCAATTCAATTTTAAATGTCTTTTCATATTTGAAGGTTTCATCTGGGTAATGCTTTCATATTTACCATTTTTGGCTTCTGCTAGCAGACAACAAGAATTTCATTTTTGGAAGGAAAAGAGTGAAGTGAAAAAAAAAATAAAGAAAAAAAAAAAAAGAAAAAAACACATTTCAAAATGTCTTATTGAATCAAGTAATCTTCTTTCTGTACAAATATGCACTTTAAATAACCCGCAATGCAAATACGTCCATCTTCCATATATCAATACTTGTGTTCTTAATTGTATGACAGTTATCATCTTGCAACACCCTCTGCTTGAAAATGAGACCGTCCAAAAAATTCTGAATCCTGATTATCTGCTGTTGTTTATCTACAGAATTCTTATTTCTTATGTGTGCTAAATAATGCACCATTCTGTTTTTATTAGATAGAAAGAAAGGGAAGAAAAAGGAAATGCTACACAGAAAAAAATTGTTAGAAAGAAAAAGAGGGTAGGGGAAAGAGAGAGAAAGGGGTGAGCAGATGGAAGTGATAAATAAAGCTAATCTGTTTCAATTGAACATAATGAAAAAAAAGGAAAGAAAAAAAAAAGAGTGAAAGAGTTAAATCAAGATTATTATACTTTTTACTTATTGAACTATTTGAAATAGCTCTTAAGTAAACATCAAATGTTGCAATAATCAAACTATCATACTGTGATATATCCACAGGTCGTGCTAGTCTATATATTAATACTCATGTTTGTTAATTGTATGACTATTATCATTTTGTAACACCCTCTAGTTAAAAATGAGACTATCCAAATTGTCCAAGATGAAATGCAAAAATGTCCTGATTATCTGGTGTTGCTTATCTGCTGAATTCTTATTTCTCATGAGTGTTGTCACCTCAATGAAATAATGGACCATTCTGTTTTTATTATAAAGAAAGGGAAGAAAAAGGACATGCTACACAGAAGAGTAGGGGAAAGGTAGAAAGAGGGTGTGAGCATGCAGAAGCGCTAAAACTAATCTGTTTTAATAAAAAAGAAGGAATAGAAGGGGGGAGAGAGAGAGGGAGAGAGAGGGAGAGAGAGAGAGAGAGAGAGAGAGAGAGAGAGTTATATCAGGATTATTATACTTTTTTCATATGGAACTATTATGCAATAGCCCTTAAGTCAACATATCAAACATCTTAATAATGAAATTATCATACTGTGGCATATCCACAAGTCATGCTAGTATTTTTGATATTTCCCATGAACAGAATATTTTTTTCAAGTCAATGATATGCTGTAAGATTATAATACCATTTAATTTTAATTTTGATATTTAATATTATGGTTGTTACATTATATATATATATATATATATATATATATATATATATATATATATATTACATAGTTGTAGTATTATAGTCAATGATATGCTGTAAGATTACAGTAACATAACTATTAAAAAAAAAACTAAAAAGAACTATTAAGAAGTCATGGCAGTGACCGCACTTAACAAAGAGGCAACATTTGCGGTATTTTGTTCTCATGGAAACTTTTACCACATAAATACCAAGCACTTGTGTGTTCACATTGGTGCACTCGATGAAGTCTTGTGAATAGAGAAAATAAAGTTATAATAAATTACAGTTCCTGTAATTATTTAGATACTAGAAGTTGCTACACAGTTTCAACTGGGTAGAAGGGGAAAAACACCCAGTTGTATTGATTTTTTTTTTTTACTTTCGAGATTTACAAATGCTGAACATTTTTACGTAGAATTTCAATGCTATTTCTATGTATATTTTAATTTTTAAATATAAATCAAATCTTCATAATTTTTGCACAAAAGCAAGAACTGTTGATATTCAATGTGTATGCATATTTACTTTGTTGTTAATTGTTTTATTTTTGTTGTTTCATCCAGACATACATACATACAAACTGCCCTTTATATATGTATAGATAGATGAATTGAAATTTCTACCTAAGATCATAGTGTAGTATCTGTATTTTTTGATCATTTTATCTAAGTATATATATATATATATATATATATATATTATATATATATCAATTTACCAATTCCTTTGCATTTACATTTTTTATGAGGGAGCAATGAAAGGGTACCCCACATTCCCCAGAACTGGATCCTCACCATCAGATGTAGTTTAGTGTCACAGCAGGACACCTTCTTTGTGTGTGTGTGTGTGGGGGGTGTTTACTCCTCTGCAGGGGATACAGTTTGCATAAGCCCTGTTGGCTGGGGCTTTAGAATACACAGACTGCACCTCTACAAAAGGGAAAGATCTCTCCCAATGGGACCACCTGTTGGCAATGGGTGGTGACCAGTGATGCTTAAGGATGGAATCCTGGTGGCTGGGCAGTCCATGACATGCAACTTTGGCCCTAATTTAGAATAGATAGGTGGCTAGAGAGACCCCATCTGAGCCTTCTCCCTGGTCACGTCAAACCCTAGCAACCAATTGTCCGTATGGTAAACCCCCAATCTTTTTTATCATATAGGAGCTAGAAGGTGGTGGCTGAGGATCTTAATGTCCTGGGTATGACAAACTATCTGATGGTGAAGTTCCAGTTCTGGAGCTCTGGGGAATGCGGAGTACCCCTTGATCACCATTACTCCAGGTCCACCCTGACCCGGAGTGATAGTTCCTGTTAGGGTCCTATCTTCTGGCTTAAATAGAAAAAAAAATGAGTTTGAAAAAAAAAAAATTAGTTTAAAACAAATGCTGAATACCCATCAAGAAGAAATAAAACAAAACAACTTTGGCATGAAATAACCCAACAAGGGTTGACATGCCAACCAACCAATAAAAATGTTAGCATATTCTAACTGACAAGGTTCTTTATGAAAAGGCTAAACATAAAATTAAAAAGTTTGATTATAAAGTTTAAAATGAACATTACAAAACTAAATAGGAAACTGAACTGAGGCTTTTAACATGATTTATTTTCTATTTTTAACTTGTCACTTGAACCGTTCCATTTAAGTTCTGTGACTTTAATTAAAAAAATTTCTTGAAAGGAATAGAAAATGCCTTAATGACATAATTATTATGTTAGTCAATCAAATAATCTGTGAAGGTCATTCACTCAGCTGTAATGAATGAATAAAAATCACCAAAGGAATATTAGCTAAAAGGGCCAAAGGTATTGTGACAGTGACACTTAACACTTGAATTAGGAAATTTGATGGCCAAAAATTTATATTGTCAATTGAAAAGAGTGATTAACATTGCAAATTTGAGAACATCTCCATGAAAAGGAGGGAAATGAGCTGAAATGGAAATAAAGAATGATTAGCTCTAAAGATATTTTTTGTAGCTTACACTAAAAAGATGAGAAGAGAGAGAAAAAAGAGAGAGAGAGAGAGAAAAAGAGAGAGAGAGAGAGAGAGAAAAAAAGAGAGAGAGAGAGAGAGAAAAAAAGAGAGAGAGAGAGAGAGAGAAAAGAAGAGAGAGAGAGAGAGAGAGAGAGAGAGAGAGAGAAAAAAAGAGAGAGAGAGAGAGAGAGAGAAAGAGAGAGAGAGAGAGAAAAAAAAAGAGAGAGAGAGAAAAAAAAAGAGGAGAGAGAGAGAGAGAAAAAAAAAGAGAGAGAGAGAGAGAGAAAAAAAGAGAGAGAGAGAGAGAGAGAGAGAGAGAGAGAGAGAGAAAAAAAAGAGAGAGAGAGAGAGAGAGAAAAAAAGAGAGAGAGAGAGAGAGGAGAAAAAAAAGAGAGAGAGAGAGAGAGAGAAAAAAAAAAGAGAGAGAGAGAGAGAAAGAGAGAGAGAGAAAAGAGAGAGAGAGAGAGAGAAAAAAGAGAGGAGAGAGAAGAGAGAGAGAGAGAAAAGAGAGAGAGAGAGAGAGAGAGAGAGAGAAATGAGAGAGAAGAAAGAAATGAGAGAGAGAAAGAAAAAAATGAGAGAAGAAAGAAGAAAGAGAAGAGAGAGAGAGAGAGAGAGAGAGAGAGAGAGAGAGAGAGAGAGAGAGAGAGAGAGAGAGAGAGAGAGAGAGAGAAATAGAAAAAGAGGCAGAAAGAGAAAAAGAGAGAAAATAGAAAAAAGAGACAGAAAGAGAAAAAGAAGAGAAAAAAGATAAAAAGAATGAAAAAAAAAGAGAAAGAAAAAAAGAGAAAGTGAAAAAAAAGCAAAAGAGGAGAAATGAGAGAGAGAGAAAAAAAGAGATCTTCTCTTTTGTCCCTGCAGATGGTACACATTTGAGGAAGGCTGTTGATTGACTGCCAAAATGTTGATAATATCAAAGACATGAAAATAGAGATTCAATTCATAAATTTGTTTGAGCAGCTTTTATCATTCAGTCTGGATGTTGGGCATTAAAAATCAAAGCACGGGGGTAGGGACGATTATCAGGATTTAATATGAACAGAATACAGACATTTCATAGAATTTTTTTTAAGTTTAGAAATAAAATCTAAAAAGTTTTTCTGATATAATTCCATCTATAATTGTGTGAAGTTTATTTACAAACCTCATTTAATGTATTTTTCCTCTTGTGGTCTTTAGAGTATGGGGTAGATGGGGCTCCTTAGCCTTGGATGGCGATCCATCTAAACAAGGAAAAGTCTATTATAAAACCACTGCTGCCTAGCAGCTATACCTCATTCCAAGGAATATATATATATATATATATGATTTTGAAAAATAATGACATACTTTATTGATCAGCAAAATTTTTTATTTTTCGAAAGAGAAAAGAGAAAATGGAAACTTAAGGGCCCTTTCGACCGGTGCTTTGTCAAAAGTAACGACTGGTAGATCGTTTAAAAGTCACAATGTAAATCAAATGGGTAAAAGAGAGATTCAATCAAGCAAATGGTGGGGTAACATGAAGGCAAAAAAAAAAAAAAAAAAAAATTAAAAAATTTGGTAAATACCTTCAGGTAATCCCCACTCAGCAATAACATCCCCAGCAAAAATTACCAGGGAGTGCTTAAGATGTCACTGTCTACACAAGGATGGGCAGTAAAAAAAAAATGGAGACTGCCTCGAGGACATTGAGATGGTGACTTGTCCTAGCCTTGTGTAGAATAGAAAATTGCTGATCGCTGTAGCTTGTTTTACAACTATTTGTACTACAAAGGTGGTCACCGATGGCAGAATCTTGTGCTTGGGAAAGCCCGGATGTGGTTTGGGGGAGGCTTCTTATACACCTCGGGACATGTTGGTTTATTCGGACGTTTAGCCTCTGCGTTGTCCTACCAATATAGCAATCAAATAAGTCTTACTTTATATATATATATATATATATATATATATATATATATATATATATATATATAACTTGAAGGCACTACAACGCATGTATCGCATAAAATTCGATACTTTTTCTTATAGAAATGAACTTGACAAGTGTATACCGCTGATGAGACTTAATAAAGTCGAAACAGTCTGTACGGTATTCTACACACCGAGCCATCCTTTGCCGGGATTACACTTGTCAAGTTCATTTTCTATAAGAAAAAGTATCGAATTTTATGCGATACATGCGTTGTAGTGCCTTCAAGTAAAAATTTAATATATACTTTATTCAGCAACGTTTCTAAAATAAACAAACATCAAAAATTTATTCACTTCGCCGAAGGCATACGGTCTGTTTGTTATTATTCTCCCAATAACACCCCTTACCTATTATGGTAGAGGTGTGTAAGTATCACTTGACAAGCTTAATTCGCTAGATGGTAGCTGTGTACTGTGGCCGAGGCGATAATAGTGTTTCACTGTGTCTGCTGAAGTCCCGGTTTCGATTTCTGTCGGAGGGAAATCGTTAGTATATACCGCTGATGAGACTTAATAAAGTCGAAACAGTCTGTACGGTATTCTACACACCGAGCCATCCTTGCCGGGATTACACTTGTCAAGTTCATTTTCTATAAGAAAAAGTATCGAATTTTATGCGATACATGCGTGTAAGTGCCTTCAAGTAAAAATTAATATACTTTATTCAGCACGTTTCTAAAATAAACAAACATCCAAAAATATATATATATATATATATATATAAAAAGTAAGACTTATTTGATTATTGAGCAGAATCATTTAATCCAGTCATTACATTCGCTAGAGAAGTCGATTAAAGTTTATAATTCAGACTTTGCAATAATTATTTTCTGTGTTCTTGCAATAGATTTTTTTTTACCCATGATGCATTGGTATTACAAAACATGGCTAAACTGTACCACAATGCATATCTGTGTATGTGTTCATGCGTATGTATATGTATAAGTGTTTCTATGACAAGAAGTTAAGATCAAAATAAAAACTGCATATGCGTGTGTATATGCAAACTAATACACATGCACTTTATATATATATCTTATTATAATGGAGATTGTGTGTTTTTCTGTCTGTAACCGAAACTATATTACTACTCAAGTCACAATTCCCTTAATTATTTACGTCAAATTCTCCATGATTTCATTCTTTTAAACCTTCAGTTATTAATAAAAATTGTTTTACATTATTAATACTGTTGACCATAACTACGTACTAATAACATGCAATTCTATTTATATATACAACAAAATAGCGGTTTACAGTTTGAACGAGGAGGCTAATTTGCATATTGATATCTAGAATTTTATTTTAATAAATATGTGCTTGGTATTATTGATTTCTAAATGTTTGGTTTTATCTTAAGAAATATAAACACAAATCTCGTGGATAAATCTTAAAAGAAATTTATTTACAAGAAGAAATAACTGTAATATTATCCTTTACTTCCTATTTTAACTAAATAGTTAAATTAGGAAAATTTACCAATGAAACAGGGGAGTAATGGAAAATGATGGAATAGTTAGTTTCAAAGTTGTTCTATTTTTCGATTATACCCCCTCTGTTGCAGATCTTTTTATCTGCATTCTTAGTCAGTTTCATTAGCCTTTCTAATTTAATATGATATTTTATTATATCAAAACTTAAATACTTGCACCCGGAGGGTGCATATATTTGCTAGTATATATAATGTATGTATATATGCAAACTAAAAAAAGAAAAAAAAGAAAATAGAATATATTTGTGTACATCCATATATATGTGTGTGTGTGTGTGTGTATAATCTATGTCGGTGTAAATTTAAGAAAACCCTATATGGAAATGTATGTATATGAAGAAGACAAGGATATGTATTCACCCCCTCCCCCCAACAAAATAATGGATCAACAATCGTTGTTCAAATAGATGTAACCGTTTAGCGTGAATGTTTGCCAAGTGTTTGTTATTGGACATCTGTTCTTGTGTTGTTCACATCAGTCGTAAAAACTCTGAATGAATTCTTTACATTAAAATAAATTATCTTGGCAATTGGTAAGTGACCTGTTTGGAAATGGGGGGGGGGTAACATCTGTCAAGGCATTTACAACGACAAGTTGTGTACACAACTCTACTAATACCCACCCACCCAATTATGTCCCCAATTTTATTTCTGTTGGGTTTTATTAATAACTACCCCTCTTGGGTAGGATGGCATATTTTATAAGCATTGTTAACGTTTGGCTAGAATACTCAGAAGAGTCCTGGAGATCTCAGGAGATTTGTTGTCTCTCAGAACCCCGTGAAAGTCCAGCAGCTAACACTGCTGTGAAAAACTTTCAAGGAGTGAAATAATGACATTAATTATTTTGGACCATATGACCTTTAGGCACCGCTTTTGCGATCTCGATTCATAAGGACATGTTTTTCATTTACAACGTCAAAATCTGGTTGTTTGTTAGAAGTTAGGGTTAGGGTTATTGAAGTCAGTCAGTCTACTATTGGTTTGAACAACAGCAACTGGCCAAGCACAACTGAACCAGTGTCAAGACAACTGGTACTTATGGGAATTCAGAATAGTCCACTCATGCATTTGGGTGATTCCATTCCTTGAGTCCTGATTGACTGCCTGGTTTCTATGATGTTCTGAGGTTTCATAAATAACCTGGCATTTTGCAGTGGTATTGTAGCAACTCAAATTCGTATTAAGTTACGATTGCTTGCTGCCTTGTCTTACCAATTCGATGGTAATTGGAACTAGTATGATTATTCTACAAGGGTTAGGATTAGCGGTTAGTTTTATAATTTAAAAAAAAATCTAAAAATCATTTGTTAACAAACAACCGGATTTTGACGGTGTAAATGAAAAACATGTCCTTATGAATCGAGATCACAAAAGGGGTGCCTAAAGGTCATATGGTCCATTATTTTTATCATTTGCACCCAGGTATTATTTGCTTACAATGCTACATTTTTCAGATCATTTCAATACACAAGTTGGGTAACTAATAGCTGTGAAAAGCAGCCGTCTGAGGTTGTAGGAGCACATGCATATTACCCACAGAAAAAGATTAAAACCTGCACCCCCAAAAGAAACAATGATAATAGTTGTCACATTACTGGGTTATAATAAATGAATAGAAAATCCGCCGGGTTGGACAGCCTGATCTCTCCACCGGAAAAAGACGTTCTCCCGGCTACCAAACCCCCCTGACCAAGTCCTTGTTGCCTGCAACAATCTTTTCTAGCAGTCCTTTACCAAAGATCACTCAACTCTTCTTCCTTGTCATAAATCAGTGCCCTCGTCAGCAAGATTGGAACACAACTATCCCGGTGTGTTCAGGCAGGTCTTAAATAATAATTCACTACCCTGACTAAAATCCCACATCTGGGTCAATCGCACATTGTAGTTATTTGCACGCGCGCCGAGGTAGTCCAATGTCAAGCCATGACTCACGATCAGGAGGATGCAAGTTCAATCGCCCTAATCACCTGCTACACTCCCCCCCGATTTTATTTTGCATGCCAGACATGGGTATAATGTTAACAAATACAAGGTGACAATTTACTCAACCCTTCCACTTGAGTAGAATGCGACACAAGGTCAATTTTTAAATGGAGTTTAACAAGTTTGAACCCAGACATTTCCTTCTCCTAGATTGGTTGCCATACCAAGGTTAAAGACTGCAGTTTGCTCTACTTGTTACATAATTTATAGGTAACCTATCAATTATGTAGAGTAGTGTAGAAATTAAGAATAACAGTAATTCAGAATCATGGACTCTTTTGCACACAGTCCTATCAAATAATTTTTAAACATATCTGGGGCCAGGTTAGCTGTCAGAAGAGTGTTCGGCTACAAACCACAAGGTTCCTAGTTCGATAACAGCCCTCACCAACTCAGCGTATGAGTAGCACAGGGATCTGTGTGGTAAAGTAAGGAGCTGATGGTAGGTGTGGCTCTCCACCTCAGATGCAAAAACAATCTCCTTGGTCTAGCGCAAGTGAAAAGGGGATAGACTCCCTCGCTGATTGGCTGATACCGATGTTAGGGCCATCCCGACGACTTTACTTTTTACTTTTATTTGATCCATTGATGAGTTCGTTGGTTGTCTTTTTACAGCATATCAGGTCATTTAATGCTGAATTAAGTTATTTTGATATTCAGTTTCTTACAGTACCTGCTGTTGCTTAAATGGTCACTCATCTAAGTATTGAACAGGCTCATTGCTGCTTTACTTTGGTAATCTGGCTGGAACCAGTGCTTTCAATGTGACTTGACTGAACCCATAAATGGGACCCTAACAGGTATTGCCATTCTGGGTCAGAGTGGACCTGGGAGTAATGGAAATGAAAGAGTATGCCAAACTCCCCAGATTACCAGAACTGAAGCCTCAACACAAGATACAGTCATGTCATATCAAAGACAGCCTTTTTTTTTGGGGGGGGGGTATCCTTCTGTAGGGGATTGAGTCAGCACATTCTAAGCACTGCTGACAATACACCAGGTTCACTGGAGATGGGAGCTGGCCACTACATTACGTAGTTGTAATTTGAACAAGCAGTAAAAACAATAAAAAAAATCAAACCGTTTACTGAAAAAAAAAATGATGTATAAGTACTACTTGTTATAAAGTATAATTATTACTTTATAAATCATAATATCTATACTTTAATTTGAGCAAAGTTATGATGAAAATACACTTATGATATACAATAAAAATATGTATACTATTTAAAAAAATAATGTGTGTGTGTGTGTGTTGTGTGTGTGTGTGTATATATATATATATATATATATATATATATATTATGAGTAAAATGAGGAAATCAATCTGACAGTAAATGTAGACAAACACAGGATCTTTCAAAGGATAAATATTTAACACAAGACCTCATCTCACTTCCTGAAGAAGGTTATAAAGACCGAAATGTTATAGTTTTGACATTACTACCAAGAATAAATATTCATTCTTTGAAACATCTCATGTTTGTCTACATTTCTCTCTCTCACTCTCTCTCTCTATATATTATATATTACATTGTTGATTATAATGTTTAATTATCATTTCATAGATTATAAGATAAGATTTATATTTTGATTTAAGCAAAGATAAAAAAAAATAAACTTATGATATGCAATAAAGACATCAGACCATTTATTGTAAAAAAAAAAAAAAAAAAAAAAAAAGAAGCAAAATTACAATAAAAATTATCCTGCATCTGATGTTGGGGCTCCACTTCTGGAGATCTAGAGAATATGGAGTACCCCTTCATTGTCATTAATCCCTGGTTTGCACCGACCAGGAGTGGTAGTACTTGTTAGTGTCCCATCTCTGGGTCAAATAGATCTGTTTGAAAATTATTTGTATTTGATAGGACTGTGAGCAAAAAAAAAAAAAGCAAAAAAACAATGGTTGATATGCAGAGTCAAGTTAGACTTGAAGTATAACAAGACTATACCAAGCAAAGGCCATGCAGTCATGCATGGTGATGGGCATGTGCTGGCCTCAATTACTAACCGACAATTAAAATTTTTAGCAACAAATTCTATTTATAGAATTTTTTTTACAAAAAAATTTCTGTAAATGAAGGCGGGGCCTCTCAAGTGGCCAAGCGTCATGCCCCATTGAGATTCAAAATCTTTAGCTCAGCTCTTCGTCACGAGTTTGGCTCAAAGAAAACCAACTGTTATATTTTGTCGAGGAGTGAAAATGTAAAAAGAAAGAAATTCCAGTTTAGGTGGGGGTGGAAAGCCACCATGTTGTGATGGTTTTGCCACCCTAAAAACCCTGGAACAAAGCTGTCGTTTATTGGTTATCCATGTAACAAGCAGAATTCTAACATTTTTCTTGTTCACCCTGGCAACGTTTTGAATGACTGATTTTTGCAACTCAAGTTTTTTTTCTGCATATTCAAAATGGACTCGGAAACAAATATCTTTTGTCATATGAACTACATAATTGAATTTTAGTATTTGATAAATATTCAAATGATTTAATTACTGTCATTTGAATAACTAACATACTGTTGGTGTAACGTAGCAGTATTTTCACGGTACCAAAACGGATATACGTAATGTTCTAATAGCGATATATATTGTATAGCGGGTCTTGTCAATGTGCCTCCAAATTCACAACACTAAAAAGGTGTTCAGCACGTGGCAGTCATCTTGTCGATAAAAAAGTACAACGCGAGAAATATATCGTCACAAGCTGCTTAGCTTTTATTTCCAGGGCACCTCTCATGGGTTGTGTCGGAGAGGAGGAAAGGCAGAGAGAAAGAGAGAGAGGACACTGTTAAATTACTGCAATCCCACACTAGGGACCAGAGACCTGTCCGTCCCCTAGGCCTCGGAAAGCAAAAAGAGACCGGTATTTTTCTTTGTCGTTCCACGTCACCACGTGACTTCCGGTTCCGGTCAACACCCGAAACTTCTGGTTGGCTTTCAATTCTCTATTCGGGGGTCATGCCCCGGTCAAACTCACGACAACCTGTTTTATGTTCATCACTTTTTTTTTAAGCTTTTACTCACTCTTATTTCTTCTTCCTTCTTTTCTAATAGTAGCCCTCGCAACACTCAGGACAATCACCATCTCGCTACAGTTGGCACCTTTCCGTCCACTAAGGACGATGGTGTAGTGTCCCCCCCCTCCAAAAAAAAAAAATCATCTGCATTTGTGCAAGTGAGTCTGCAGGCCAATTCTTGAGTGACAGTCTTTGGTGCACTGAATGCACACAAACTGTGAGGCTTTCTAGGGCTGGTGGCTTTTCTCCCTCTTTCTGGCTCTCTTTGCTATATTATCAACATATATCAATACTAAAAACTTGTACAATTGTAAAAGCTCACAGTCCTAGACACAAATGCAAAGAGATTAAAGAACTTAATGAATCTTAACCATACCACAAGATTTATATAAACTGTATCATGTAGATATTGATAAATGACAAAATTGTAGTAAAATCATTTGCAATGCATTTCTATAATAAAAACATTTGCAAAGCATTTTTATTGTCAAATCATTGACATTCTATCTTTAGAGTAAAATCATTGCAAATGATTTTATCATAACAGTACATTGCCACTATGTTTTAGGGTAAAATCATAAGTAATAATTTTTATAGTAAAATAATTTGCAATGTATTTTCATAGTGATATCATTTTCATAGTAATATCGTTTGAAATGCATTTTTATGCTAAAACCATTTGCAATGCATTTTTATAATAATATTTAAATAATAATAATATATAGTAATATCATTTGAAATACATTTTTATAGTATAAATCTTTGCCAATAAATTTTTGTAGTTTTGAATTAAGAATTTTCCTTCTAGACTGCTCACCATACCAAGGTTACAAAGCCCATCTGCTTTACTATTTGCTTCTATCTGGGGGGAGAGCAGTTAGATCTGTATTGTAGGGCATTAGTTCTATGAGAAATGTAGACAGCCTCGTCCAGGATTTGAACTCAGATAACAGAATCCATTTTTCTATGATGATAACCATTATGCTACGAGCACACCCAAACTTTATAATTTAGGTCTAGAAAAGAATGGAGATGTCTGTTGGAAGATGTAATATATCAATCAGTAATACAGAAAATCATCTTGGGAAAAGGGTTAAGTTCCAGATAACTCACAAATGATTGGTATCTATATATTAATACTCATGTTCCTAAAAAGTATGACTGTTATCATCTTGCAATACCCTCTGGATAAAAATGAGACCGTCCAAATGAGTGTTATCACCTCAGCTAAGTAATGGACTATTCTGTTTATATCATAAAGAAAGTAAGGAAAGAAAAATGACATGCTATACAGAAAAAATATAATAAGAAATAAAGAGAGTAGGGGAAAGATAGAGGGGGGTTGCACAGAAGTGATAATGCTAATATGTTTCAATTGAACATAATAATGAAAAGGAAAAAAAGAAGAGTGAGAGAGAGAGAAAGTTAAATGAAGATTATTATACTTTTTACATATTGAAGTATTTAGCAATAGCTCTTAAGTAAACATATCAAATGTTGTAATAATTCAGTCATCATACTGTGATATATCCACAGGTCCTGATAGTACTATTTATTACATAAGAGCAATCTTATTTCCTTCACAAAGAAAGTAGAAGTAAAAGAGTTTTTTTTTATGTCAAAGAAAGCTGAGAGCAAAGTTACAAAATAATGAGAACCAAATGCTTGAATTTTGAGGTCCCTTCAACATCTAAAGAGATAAGCATTGGTATTTTGGATGGAAAAAAAAAAAGAAGGAATTTCTTTATACTGGTCCTGGGAACTTCTAACACCAGGGAAGAACACTTGTCATGTGACAACCGTCAAAAAACAAAAAAAAAACAAAAAAAAAATCTGATAATAGTTATATCCCTTGATTTCAAACCAAATGACTTTAACTTTAGTCTCATAACAATACAGAACTTAACCTCTGCATTTAAAAGTGGATGTTGGTTGGTTGGATTTTACGACACATCAGCCTTTGTTGGGTTATTTTATACCGAAAACGTTTTGTTTTATTCATTTTTGATGGGAACTCAATTTCTTTTTAAACACATTTTTTAAACTATTTTTTTTCCATTTAACCTATAGATAGGACTCTAATAGGTAATACCACTCTGGATCACTGTGGACAAGGGAGTATAAGTGATGAAGGGGTATTCCACATTCCTCAGAATTCCAGAATTGGAACATCACCATCGGATAGAGTTTAACGTCATACCCAGGACAATAAGACCTTCAGCCACTGCCTTCTAGCACATATATGATAAAAAGGATTGGAGCTCGCCAGAAGGGCAATAGGGTTGGAACAATCACGTAGGTGCTAGGATTTGATGTGAACAGCTGATTGATCAGATGGGACCACTCCAACTGCGCATCTAGCCTAAGTAAGGGCCAAAGTGGAGTGCTGACTGTTGTGGACTGCTCAGCCAACAGAGTTCCATCATTAAGCATCACGGGTCGCCAACAGGTGGCTCCATTGGTGGGGGGGTGTCTTACCCCTCTGCAGAGATGCAGTCGGTGTATTCTAAAGCCCCTACTGACAGGGCTGTTAAAAGTGGGGGAAAGATAATTTTTTTTTGATGTCTGCAGCTCAACTGAAACATCTTGAATATCTTCTGTCCGTCTCATGTTATATAATTAATCTAGTGTGACATTTTGTCAGCAAGGGACGAACAAAGTGACAAATTAGTTAATGATAGACCTGAGGATTTTACAAGTATACTAATTCCTTGATTATCTGCAAAGAAATTGTTTTTAAATTATTCCCAGATGTATAAAAATGCAGATTGTACCAAAACCTATCATCATCCTCCTCAGGTCATGCTGACAGCACGGATACCCATGACTCTTTCCTCACCCATTCCTATCTGTCATCATCTCTGGCAGGTCTTTTACATAGAATACAGAATATCTGCTGGGTAAGAGAGAGTTAGCATCATCTTCCAGAGTAAGAGAGAGTTAGAAACATCTGGAGGAAGAGAGAGAGAGAGAGAGAGAGCGTTTGCAATATCTGGAGAGAGAGAGAGAGAGAGCATTTGCAATATCTGCCGAGA
The DNA here is from genome assembly GCA_023376005.1 of Doryteuthis pealeii. Classification (NCBI taxonomy): domain Eukaryota; kingdom Metazoa; phylum Mollusca; class Cephalopoda; order Myopsida; family Loliginidae; genus Doryteuthis; species Doryteuthis pealeii. The sequence continues at coordinate 88,063,756 of CM042143.1, read as the reverse complement.
GAGAGAGAGAGAGAGCATTAGCAATATCTGCAGAGAGAGAGAGAGAGAGAGAGAGAGAGAGAGAGAGAGAGAGAGAGAGAGAGAGAGAGCATTAGCAATATCTGCAGAGAGAGAGAGAGAGAAGAGAGAGAGAGTTAGCAATATCTGCCAAGTGAGAGAGAGAGAGTTAGCAATATCTGCCAAGTGAGAGTTAGTAATAGTTGCCAGGAGGAAGAAAGAGAGTAACATGTTGTGGGAAAGATATATATATATATATATATATATATATATATATATATAGAGAGAGAGATAGATAGATAGATAGATAGAGTTAGCAATATCTGCTGAGAGAAAGGGCTAGAAATATCTACTGAGAGATTTAGTTAACAGTATCTGGAGAGACAGACAGACAGACAGAGACAGAATGTGTGTATGCGCAATATCTGCCGGGAAGTGTTAGCAATATCTGCCTCAAATTTAAATAAAAATCATATAGTAAAATGTTCCATTTTTTATTTTCATTAATAAACCTCAAGTCAAATTCTTTAAAAGGTTTAGTAGATAATAAAGATCAGTCATATTGGTGGAATGAAATAGAATATTAGGTTTGGTCTGTTCTGTTTTATGGCATATCAACCTCAGTGGGTCATTTAATGCCAATAAAGTTTTGAAATAAATTCATTTTTAATGGATACATTCAATACATTTTTTTTATTTAACCCATAGATGGGACCCTAACAGGTACTACCACTCCAGGTCAGAGTGGAACAGGGAGCAATGGTGATGAAAAGGTGCTCCACATTCCCCAAACCTCCAAAACTGGAACTTCACCATCAGATAGAGTTTAACGTCATTCCCAGGATATGTAGACCCTCAGCCACCGCCTTCTAGCACCCATATGATAAAAAGGGATTGGGGTTTGCCATAAGGGCAATAGGGTTGGGGGCAATCATATAGGTGCTAGGGCTTGACGTGACCAGCTGATTGATTGGAAGGGGGCCTCTCCGACCGCTTGTCTAGCCTAAGTGGAGTGTTGCAGGTCATGGACTGCTCATCCACCAAATCTCCGTCCTTAAGCATCACGGGTCGCCACCCACGGCCAACAGGTGGCCCCATTTGGAGAAGTGTTACCCTTCTGCAGAGGTGCAGTCGGTGCATTCTAACGCCCCAGCTGACAGTGTGGGAAATAGAATTTTAATGAACAAAGATGAGAACAGAAAATTGGTAAAATGACCTTTTGTGACATCTCAACATAAAGCAATGGTTAGTGTATTAGTCATGTAAATCCTTACTTGGGTAGTAGTATATTGCTTTTTTTCTTTATCAGGTCTCCCCACCAGCATAATTGTGCCAAGCTAGACTAAAGGTAAATCTATCTAAAGGAGATGCTTCATCAGGAGTGGGCAATCAGCATGACAGTCTCACAGATCATTACCACAGTAATGAGTTTTATCCTCACTGGGTGCCCCCACCCCTCATGAGGCAAAGCAGAGAAAATATCAATCAGTGGGATGCAAACTTAGTGAGGGTCTTGAAATTTGATAATGTCTGTTTTTAATGGCATCCTCAAAAAAAAAAAAAAAAAAAAAAAAAAAATTTAATGGAGAAATTCTTGAGAGCATCCAGCAAGGAATCCCAAGGTTTCAGGTTCAGGTTTATTTCTTAGAGATATATAAGACACACTGCAGGATTCTAAATGCACTAATAACATGGGCTGTTTTGAGTCAAATCTAAGTCAGATTTTCATAGAGACATTGTTAATAGATAAATTTTTTTCTATGTATTAATGATTTTGACTATGAATTAAATACTCATTGATAAACTTACGCAATTCCTGAAGGTATTGTGATGTAACCAGTGATGTAGTTTCAGTTACAGACAGACACTGAATCTCCATTACAATAAGATTGCTCAGCTGTGCACGCAGCTTCATTTAGATTTTAGAATTAAAAGATCTAAAGCTTCAGTCTTGATAGTTTCAGATTAATGTTTTCTATATACAGACAGACACACATATTTGTATATCTCCTGTTTGAGAGGATGTAACCTTGCTATGAAATATTTTATAAAAATGCCATGGGAGAAATTACTTCATAGTTTATTTGAAATGACTTCCGTGTGTTGCAGAAAAATATGAATAAATAGAAAAGATAAATAAATAACGTTCACTAATGAGAAAAAATAGTTGAGGCTATTTTTGTGCAAAAGCAGAAGAGTTCCACATGGAGAAAAAGATGTTGCGATAAAGAGAGCAAATATTTGTGTGTGTTTATATATATATATATATATATATATATATATATATATATATATAAAATACTAATATTATTATTAGTGATTCAACTAGTAAATAAATAAATGAAAAAAAAAAAAATAAAAAGATAAATAATAATTGTCACTTTCCTTATATGCTTTGAAAACAATAAATAAATCACTAATTCTTAGAGTGGCGAAAAAAACACGTCCATTCTTCTGACTATTCAGCGTTCATCTATCGTTCATGATAGGAGAGTCCACCATTATTATTAGAGGAAAAATAAAGGGCCTACCGTGGTTTCAATCAAATTGAAATGATTTCTTCAGGACCCTACTCTACGTTAACTAAGTCGATGTAAATCCTTAGTTTAATTTAATTAAGTTGTTGGGGTGGCCTAAATTCGGTATCAGCCAATCAGCAAGGGAGTCTATTCCCTTTTCACTAGCGCTAGACCAAGGAGATTATTCTAGTGTCTGAGGTGGAGCGCCACACCTACCATCAGCTCCTTACTTTACTGCACAGATCCCCGTGCTACTCATATGCTGAGTGGGCGAGGGCCGGTATCAAACTAGGAACCTTGTGATTTCTAGCCAAATGCTCTACCAACTGAGCTAACCTGGCTCATTAACAGACTTTAAAAGTTCAGTCTAACCTATAAACAGACTTTGGATGCAACAGACAACCCCCCCCCCAAAAAAAAAAAAACAAAAAAAAAAAAAAACAACAAAAAAACAAAACTTCCAAATATTTAGTTCACAAAAGTGACTATGTGATCACTGCAGAAAAAAAAAATCCATTTCCACTACATACACAAGGTAGTGTACATTTAAATATTTATGATAAATGTAATGTTATTGTATTTTTTAAAACCGTATGTATTAATATTATTCCTTTCGAGAGATAGAGAGAGAATGCTATTCTACATAAGTGTGTCAGGCTGATTTTTTAAAAGTACTATATATATATATATATATATATATATATATATATATATATATATATATATGTACATATTTTTGAATTATATACATTATGATCATAACTACTGATGTTTACTATGGTGGTTTTATGACTAAAAAATAATCCCATTCATGGGTTTTTACTAAATGATATATATATATATATATATATATATCTCAGATCTTTGCCCTGATGAGCTACTAAGCAAAACTGTTAGTAGGTATATCTGACTCATTAGGTTTAACTATATATATATATATAATCATTTGTTTTTTGGTTATTTACTTTGAGATAATCTTTATCACAGAAAGAAAGACTAATATCAAATCATACAGAAACTCTTTATCCAATTTATATTTTAGTAATTTTAAAAAAGATATGTTTTACTCATTGTATAAAGTTCTTTGTTCTATGCAACTGACCAAATTATCTTGAAGACAAAACAACAGGCAGAATTATTTCAAAAAGTCTACAGAAAGAATTGATGTCTTTTTCAGAAGAGTCAGAACAACAGTTTTAACAATCAGAAACTATAATCATGCTTATATTTTAAATGAAAAATATAAAATCTTTCTTCTACAAAAGAAAATAGAAAAAAAGAAACAAACCAAGTCCTGTCAGCCAGGGCTTTATAATACACTGATTGCACCTTTGCAGAGATTTAAGAACCCCCAATGAGACTGCCTGTTGGCCGTCGATTGTAAGCCACAATGCTTAAGGATGGAATCCTGGGGGCTGAGCAGTCATGCTATGCAACACTCCATTTTGGCCTTTACTTAGGCTAGATGGTCTGTCAGAGAGGCCCCTCTGATCATCAGTTGGTTATGTCAAGCCCTAGCACCTATATGATTGTCCCAACCCTTATAGCAAATCCCAACTCTTTTCATAATATATGTGCTAGAACTCGATGGCTGAGGGTCTTAGTGTCCTGGGTATGATGTTAAACTATCTGATGGTGAAGTTCCAATTCTGGTGAATGTGGAGTACCCCTTCATCAACTATACTCCTAGGTCCACTGTGACCCGGAGTGGTCCCATGTATGGATTAAATAGAAAAAATGAATTTGAAAGAAATGTGTTTAAGAAAAAAATGAGTATCTATCAAGAATGGATAAAACAAAATGTCTTTGGCATAAAATAACCCAACAAGGGTTGACATGGCGTAAAATACAACTAACCAACCAAAAAAAAAAAAAAAAAATTAATCGTACAAAGAAAATATCTGAGATTAAAGACCATTATTAGTTTGAATTTTTAAAAATGAGGTTTGATGTGTATTGTTTTGAGGTTTGGGACTGTTGTTCTCATCTTTATTGAGGTATGTATAAACACAACATTGCAGCCACTGTATCCTCCAGCCTTCTTCAGGTGTTCCCTGTCTATCTGATCATAGTAATAACCCAACCAGGAAAATCATTTTGAATAGTTTGACTGTTGTTCCTGCTATATGTATATATATTATATGTAGCATCATATATATATATATATAGCAGTCTGTTTTAAAACAAAAAATTCTATGAAGCTTCTTAAATCCATAGAGGTGAAATATATATATATATATATATATATATATATATATGTGCGTGTGTGTGTATATATATATATATGTATGCATATGTATATATTTATATATATGTATGTATGTATATTTATATATGTGTGTGTGTAATGTGTGTGTGTGTATATATATATGTATAACTATAATTAGATAAGGTCAGTAGTATTAATTTTCATTCATCTGATTTGATATCTGACATTTATTTCTTTTTTTCACTGGGGTTACCATAAGTAGGTCTATGTAAGCCAAGAAAATCCAGACAATCTGACAGTTTAAAAAAAACCCAAACATCTGGATAGCTGAGTTCAGCAATGGAAGACATGAATGGCAGTTAGAGAAGAAGTTGAAAATGGCAACCATTTTGGCTAAATTACTTTTTATGCATAATTAAAATTCATATTCTGTAAATTTGCTTCAGAAAATTAATATTTCTCTAAATGTCTTTGCGATGTTTGGCACATCCTGTATTTGTGAATTTTGATAGAAATTAATTAAAAGAATATATCAAGATTAAGAGAAAGATGTGTCATCTTTTTTTTTTTTTTTTTCTTTTCAAAACTGTTTGTTTCCTCAGTGAGCATGCCTAGTGAGTACTTCCTGTTTGTCAAAGTTTATTCTTGTAAAGAGTTAAAAGTTAACTTCCTGTGAAAGCCGGCCATTATAAGTTGATCCACTTTTGTAACCCAAGGCACAGAATGGAAACCCAGGAAATAGAGGATGTTGAACAGGAACTGTAAAGAAATAGTCAATGTAAAATGCTTGTTACTACCAGACTACATGACCTACAGTCAAGCCAAAGAGTTTCTGAAGGAGGTACTAATAGTTCTTGGTAGAGAAAATTGCACAGAATTTATTCATGGTAGTCCATTGATATCTGATGCCAGAAGATGCTTTTTTTTTTTCTTTTTTAAATGATTTCATTATAGGCTAGATTTAATTATTTCTTTTGTCAATTTTCTTAAATATGCATTGAGACAAGAAATAATGTTTTGTTATAGTGAAAAAGAGTTAACTCAGTCGGTAGAGCATTCGGCTAGAAACTACAAGGTTCCTAGTTCGATACCGGCCCTTGCCAACTCAGCGTATGAGTAGCACAGGGATCTGTGCAGTAAAGTAAGGAGCTGATGGTAGATGTGGCACTCCACTTCAGATGCTAAAACAATCTCCTTGGTCTAGCGCTAGTGAAAAGGGGATAGACTCCCTTGCTGATTGGCTGATACCAACTTTAGGCCACCTCGACGAATTTACTTTTTTTTTTATAGTAAAAATGCAGATAATTTTCTTTATGTTTATGTACAGTTACATTTAAACTTCTCTATCAACTCATACACTCTTCTACGTGGTAGAGCACTGTCCCCATATTACGCTAAAAGCCTCCAGTGAATTTCAGCCCCTAACACTCCTTTTAACTAGAGAAATTGGGTCACTTCCTTGGTCCTTACTGCTGGTGGAGCAGGCATGTTTACACTAGAAAGACAGCAAGCATAGTGGTGTGATCAGGCTCAAGCTGCACTACTTAGACTTTAACAAAATGCTTGCAGAAAAAGCTAGATGGCAACTACACAAGTATGCTGGATTGATCAAATCCCAGAAACATCACCCCACTAAACAACAGCTATATGGCCACTTACCCCCAATCTCACAAATTATTCAAGTAAGATGAACAAGGTCATGCTATGCATTGCTGGAGTAGTAAGGATGAACTTATAAGTGATATTCCCCTGTGGATTCCTATGAATATAGCTCTTACACCTGTAATTGAACACTTTATTTTCATTTCTCCAATACAAAATACCTATATATATATGCTCCCAAACCTCGGTAGAGCTCTCTAGGGATGACTTAAATTAACTTTCACTGCCAGCATATATAAAGCAATGATCGTCTGTTTACAAACTAAATCTCTCTGGTGATCATAAAATATATAAACAAATGTATATATTTAATAGTTTAAACACCACCCCTTTATGGCAGCAGTCAAATGGCCGAGAGGTTAATGAATCAGGCCGACGAAAAGTTAATCAGGCTTCGCTCCTGGTCAGAGGTAGTTGCTGTGTCTAGCCACACTGAAGAAGTGTGAAATGCTGAAACACGGTGTCTGTGGATGACTTACATACATTATATATATATATATATATATATATTTGAGTAGCATTTTTTCTTTAATACAGAAACTATTAACTCTTAACATCCTGTTCAGAATTTTCCAAGTCCAGAGCCCCATTCCTATAAGGATTTATCAAAAGATGGCTATAAATGGCCTTTTCATTTAAAGTTACCCATTATTTTCCTTAAATCAAAGACTTCTAAATGTTTAATATTATATTTAAACAAAGGCTATCATTTGGGGTAAATTAGAAAAATGAATGTGACTTCTGGCCGGGAGGAATGAGGTGGTATAGGACATTAAGAGTTAAACAAGACAGACATTTCCTTTCGGACAAGTTTTTTCTCAATCCATTTAAATTTCCAGGCAAATTTTTAACATTGGGGTGGAAGAAAATTTTGGTGCATTCATTAATAATGATGTTAAAAAAGAAATTGATCAAGAAATTGAACATATCGAGAAAAACTGGAGATTTCTTTTCTGTTTGATATAAGATGAACAAAAAGTGACAAACAGGAATATTTCTTTTATGTTCTTTATTTTTTGAATTGTTCTCAACTAGTTTCGAGCATAGGTCATCATCAGGAGAAAATTTCTTGTGAAAGAAATTGTTTTTAGAAAGTTTGAATAAGTTTTCTAAGAATTTGACAAGCCACAAAAATTCGGGGAAAAAAAAATGTTTTAGAAGTGGCAAGTCATCTGTTCAGTGAAAAATTGGTGTAGTTATTAATGAAGATAGCTATGAAATGGTAATTAGAATTGTCCACTCCTCCCTAAATAGAAGCATCTATATAATCTTGGATTGCTGTGACAACTAGAACCTAATGGATTTATGAGTCGTCTAATTTACTATTAGAATTAAAAAAAAAAAATGAAGAGTCTGATTATTGCATTTAATACATTAATCTTAACAGATTTAGTGAATAAAAAAAAGAAAAAGAAAAGACATTTCTATACAATACTAGAAGCGGCTACCCAGCATCACCGGGTAGAGTGAGAGCAAAAACAAACCCCTCCCCCCCAAAAAAAACCTGGTGTATCGATTTGTTTACTTTTGAGATTTATAAATGCAAAACATTTTTAAGTAGAATTTCAATGCTATTTCTTTTTCTATTTTAATTTTTAAATATCTTCAAATATAAATCAAATCTTCATAATTTTTGCCAAAAAAGCAAGAACTGGTGATATTTGATGTTTATATATATTTACTTTGTCATTAAATGTTTTATTTTCGTAGTTTCATCCGGACATACATATATACATACACACCAACAGCCCTTGATATATGTGTACTAGAAGCGGCTACCCTGCGTCACCTGGGTAGAGGGTGGGTAAAAAAGTTAGTCTCACAGGTCCATTATTCCTGAATCACAAGTTGGATCCTCACAGGATGCCCCATTAAAATCCCTATGTAAAAACAGACCTTGCATTAGTCTGGTCTGAAAAAAAAAGAAAAAAAAAAAAAAAGAAAAAAAAAAGGGGCACAGACACTGAAAAAAAAAATATGCTGTAACAATTTAAATTTCATTTTTTAATTATCTTCATGAATATAAATCCAATCTTCATTATTTTTGCACAAAAATCAAGAACTGGTGATATTCAATGTGTGTGTGTGTGTGTGTGTATATATATATATATATATATATATATATATACACTTTATCGTTGTTTTATTTTCGTAGTTACATTTGGACATAAATACATGCATACATATCAACTGCACTTTATATATATATATATATATATATATATTAGAATTGGCTATCCAGCATTGCCTAGGTAGAGGAGTATAATTAAAAGTTAGTCTCACAGATTCAGTGACATAATTGATTTGATCACGAACGCAACCAATGACTTTCCCTTTTCTTACTATTTAAATCCTAATTTTTAAATATCTCACCAGAATAAATAAAACCTTCATTATTTTTGCACAAAAAGCTTTGGTGATCATGAATATGGATATATATTTACTTTGTTGTTAGTTGTTTTATTTTCGTAATTTCCTCCGGACATACATACACACCAACTGTCCTTTATACATGTATAGATATAGATAATTCAATCGACTCTTCTCAACTGTAGATTTTAACCAGCCATGAATATCTGAAAATATTTGGTTGGCAAGAATAGTTTGATAATTGGATGATGAGTCTAATAGTCAGCATCACAGGTGTCGATTCCAGAGAAAAATCGTCAGAAAGCGAAATGTCTGGCAAAACCCAAACTTTTGTTTTTCTAAAAATGAGCAGTTGGTGAGGGGGGGTATAATTTTAGTGAGGTCAATATATGAAGGGGTGAGGGTTGCTGGATAGTTCTCATCCTAACCAATTAGGGAATGACCAACCATGAGCCATGATGAAACAGATAAAAAAAAAAAGTGGTTCAAAAATTGTGGAAAATAAATACCCAACAAGAATGAATGTCTTCAGCATAAAATAACCCAACAAGGGTTGACATACCGTAAAATAGAACCAAAGTGTTAAAGAAACTCAAGAAAGTATACATTGAATATGTGGAATAGCATCTTGGTAATTCCGTGCTAAATTATCGAGAAAAAAGTAAAATTGTCAACCACCACCTTCAATTATTCTGAATTTTTTTTCAGGTGTGGACTATGTTAAAGTTAGACAATCCCAAAATTTAGCTTCCATTTCCAAAAATTGGTGGAGTTATGTCGATTTTTAGCTCTCCAAATTTGGTGGGGTTCAAGAAAAATGTTGACTTTTTGTAATCTATTTTTGTCTGTAAAATGAGTTCTAGGCTTCCCTACTACTAAAAATTGGTTTATAAAAGTATTTTTGCCCAACTTTAGCATAATCCACACCTGGACAACATTTCAGAAAAATTGAAGTGGTCAGTGACATGGCCTGGATGATTTTACATGGAATTACCCATCTATGTTTCCTCATGCTATTCCACATATTTCTCACATTTTTTTTCTTTCTTTACTTCATTTCATCTTTTCATTATGTTCATTTGAAACAGATTAGCGTTTTTGCTTCCACATGTTCACCCTTCTCTCTATCTTTCTTTCTTTCTTTCTTATATTTTTCTGTGTATCATGTCCTTTTTCTTCCTTTACTTTTATAATAAAAACAGAATGGCCTATTATTTAGCTGAGGTGATGAGAATCATAAGAAATAAGAATTCAGCAGATAAGCAACAGCAGATAATCAGGATTTATATTTTTGCATTTCATCTTGAATGATTTGGATGGTCTCATTTTTTATCAGAGTGTGTTGCAATTATATATATATATGGCCCTAAGGGTCCGGTTTAGCTCAGTTGTAGAGTATTCGGCTAGGAATCACAAGGTTCTTGGTTCGATATTGGCCCCGCCAACTCAGTGTATGAGTAGCACAGGGATCTGTGCGGTAAAGTGAGGAGCTGATGGTAGGTGTGACGCTCCACCTCAGATGCTGAAATAATCTCAGTCTAGCGTTAGTGAAAAGGGGATAGACTCCCTCGCTGATTAGCTGATACCGACATTAGGCCGCCCCGACAACTTTACTTTTATATATATGATAGGGCCAGTTTAGCTCAGTCAGTACAGCATCCAACTTGAAACCACAAGGTTCTGAGTTCAACACTGGCCCTCGCCAACTCAGTGTATGAGTAGCACAGAGATCTGTGCAGTAAAGTGAGGAGCTGATGGGTAGGTGTAGTACTCTGGAATAGATGCCAAAAACAATCTCCTTGGTCTAGCACTTGTGAAAAGGAGATAGACTCACTCGCTGTCTAGCTGATACCGACTTTAGGCCACCCGATCATTTATATATATGTGTGTGTGTGTGTGTGTGTATATATATATATTATATATATATACACACACACACACATACATACATACACAAGCAAGAGAGAGATAAGTTTTTGTTTACTATAATCATATAATTACAATCAGATGAGAAAGAAAAACAAGTGTCTGTTACATTTCAAAAATGGTTTTCTGTTGATTCTAATTGAGTGCCAAATCAATCAACCATTTAAAGGAATGAACCACCAGCTGTACACCACCACCACCAACAGCAGCTTTCCAGTGATTCCCAAAAGTTCCAACTTGATTACCATCTTTTTTGTTTCCTGCGGAATTTCCTGAATTCATAATGTCAGCCTAGAATTTGCTTCCACATTGGCATAAAAATCAATAACAACAGTGATTAGATCGAATAATCATTGTCTTTCTTTTTCTTTTTTTTCCTTTTCTTTTTATGATAGAAGATTTTGTTGTTGAAATGTTTGGAGACTTTCTTGGCAGATTCTGATACAACTACACAATTCATAGAAATATGTATAAAAATATGTTTGCAAGACTTTGGTGTTATTAGAATGAAATCAGCTGCACATAACCAGAAGGAAACACCGCATTCATCTTCCCTACCCACTTATCCTTTTCTAATATCATTTAAAAAAATATATATCTTCCTCTATTGTTGTCCTTATTTATTCTTATCAGATATACAGTTTGTATTATTTGTCTGAATTTTTGACATGAGACTTGATGATTTAGATTTTTTGGACTGTTGTCTTCATCTTTATTGTTGCTAACCAGAATCTGAATAGAACGGAAAGTACTTGGTTTACTAATGAAAACTCTTTCAGACAACTCATTAACACCTTTCAAGATAATAACATTGAAGAGAAAAAAACTGTTTGAAAACTTGAAAGAAAAAAAACTTCAAAAAACAATAAGGATTTCATTACTTCCATTACCAAATTTGTTTGAATGAAAAGATGCTGCCCAAATATAATTATTTATATATTATATATATATATATATATATATATATATATATAAAGCCATATCAAAAACACATCGTTTGTGTATTTACTTCTCATATATATATATTCGTTGCCTGATGACTGCTACACAGTAAGAAACCAATGGTAACAAAATTGTTCCAATGCAAATAAATATAAACTAATATATATATATATTATATATTATTTATATTTTTGCTTGAAAGGCACTTACAATGTGTATATCGTATAAAATTCGATAATTATAGAAAATAATCATGACAAGCGAACTTCGGCAAATAATTGTGCGGCATGTAGAACCTCGTACAGACTGTTATATATATATATATATATTTGATTTAAAAAAATCATAGAGTGGAGTGCTTATGTAACATTGTCCCCTTTTTCCGGGCACTAAAACGATAACTGTAATGTGGCAGCGGCGGTGTATATTGTATAGCGGGTCTCGTCCATGTGCCTCCAAATTCACAGTGCTAAAATGGTGTTGATAGAAATTACAACACAAGAAATATGTAGTCACAACTGCTAGCCTTTATTTTCGTGCTCGTCTCGTGGGCTCGTACCAGAGAGGAGGAAAGGCAGAGAGAAAGAGAGAGAGAACACTACTTGATTACTGTGACCCCATACTAGCCACTAGAGGTTCGATCCGTACCCTACGACGGCGGAAGGCAAAAAGAGGCCGATACCTTTCTTCGTTGTTCCACGTCACCACGTGACTTCCGGTCAACACCTGAAACTTCCAGTTCCGGTCAACACCCGACTTCCGGTTGCGGTCAACACCCGACTTCCGGTTGACACTCAATTCTCAGTTTGGGGTCACGCTACGGTCAAATCATCGTTCATCCTGTTTTGGCTCATCACTATTTTTTTAAACCTTTATCATCTCTTATTTCTTCCTCCTCCTTTTCTAATATAGTAGTTCTCGCTCACAAAAGTCAGGATAATATACCCATCTTGCTACACTTATTTATGCCCAATCTTATTAATATTAAGCGGATACAATATTTTTTTGATGAATAGTCCAGACAGATGTTTCAAATGCATCTATTACAGCCCAACAACAGGCTATATCAAGTAGTTCTGCTAGTACATATATGAGAGACAGACAAATAGAGATAGAGGGTGGCTATATTGCTAATGTGGGTTCTTTTAGACTACAAATTTTCATTGAGATAAATTAGCTAGTACATATAAGAGAGGGGGAGGAGGTAGACAGACAGACAGATAGAGAGGGTAGCTATATTGCTAATGTAGGTTTTTAGGACTACAATTTTTCATTGAGACAAATTAACAACTCTCACCAACCAGACGAGAAAAACAAACATCTTGACATTTAGTTATATTTGTAAGTATAAGAATGGATATATATATATATATATATATATATATATATATATATATATATATATAAGTTTTACCTATCTTTACCATCCTTGCTAAACTTATGAATTAATGTTGACCTTGATAAGTATTATTGAGGTTTCTTTAAAGAATATATAAATCTATATCTTAAGTTAAAAAAAGAAGCAACAGTGAATTATTTAGAAGAGAATGAATTGAATTAGTTGGTTAATTGGTTTTTATGGCATATCAACCCATGTTAGGTTTATTTTATGCTGACAACATTTTGTTTTATTCATTCTTGATGGATACTCAGTTCTTTTTTTTAAACTCATTTTTTTTTAACTCATTTTTTTTTAAACACATTTTTCTAAAATCATTTTTTCTATTTAACCCATAGATGAGACCCTAACAGGTACTACCACCCTGAGTGGACCTGGGAGCAATGGCGATGAAGGGGGTACTCCACATTCCCCAGAACTCCAGAATTGGAACTTCACCATCAGATCCATTTTAATGTCATACCTAGGACATTATGACCCTCAGCCACTACCTTCAAACACATATATGATAAAAAGGGTTGAGGGATTGTCATAAGGGCAATAGGGTTGAGAATCATATAATTGCTAGGGCTTGACGTTACGAGCCCATTGATTAGAGGGGGCCTCTCTGACCGCCTGTTTAGCCTACATAAGGGCCAAAGTGGAGTGTACAAGAAATCTGTGCGGTAAAGTAAGGAGTTGATGGTAGGTGTGGCGCTCCACCTCAGATGCAAAAACAATCTCCTTGGTCTAGTGAAGAGGACAGACTCCCTCGCTGATTGGCTGATACCTACTTTAGGCCACCCTGACAACTTTACTTTTACTATATATATATATATATAGTAAAAGTAAAGTATTAGGTATATATATATATATATATATATATATATATATATATATATATATATATATATATATATGCAATTAAGGAACAAGAGTATTAATGTATAAATCAGAAAAAATCTTCAGTGCTAATAAAAAGTATAGAATAAAAAAGATTTCTTTCTGTAAAAACAATCAAACTACACACATGTTTATATCATTTATGAATATAGAAATATATTGGAGCTGAATTCATAAACACAAAAATACATCTTGAGTTTATGTTTCATTCAAATATAAATATTTATAACATTAAGGGGGAAAAAAAAAACCTGAAAAGAGTTAACCACTTCAAAGGAGGAAGATTTTTCTTTTCTAAACAAACAATTATATCAGAACAGTGAAAAATGATAATATCAAAAAAGAAACTTCCACCCACTGTTAAAACGTTTAGACAAGCTCAGACCTTTACCAAACCCTGAATAATATGCTTATAAGAAAATCAGACACCAACCCCCCTCTCTCACACACACACACACGAATCTTAGTGAAGAGTCATTGCTGAAGACTGCTTGTTAACTCATCAGGAGTCAGAAAAATTCCACCAGTAAGGAAATGGTAAAGTAACTTTAAAGAGAATATAATGATGTTCTGTAGAAACAGGAAGAGGAAGTCTGTAGGAACTTAACAGCTGTCATTATTGGACTCTCCTGTTTACCAGTCAAAGAGTAAGGAGATTCTTCATAGGGTTTTTCAAATAAACCAATTCTTGGTCAGCTGGAGGAGTATGAAAGGCCAAATTATAGAACACACATACACACAAAGAGGGAAAGAATATGAAGGAACAAAATGGTAATAATCTATCTATTCATCCATTCCATACATATATAAAGGGAAGTAGGTGTGTATGTATGTCTGTATGTCCAAAGGAAACTTTGAAAATAAAACAATTAACGTCAAAGTAAATATTTTTAAATTTATTTTTATTAAAAAAAAAAATAAATATATCTTATTAATAATGGAAATTCGCTTCTGTAACAAAAATTACGTCACTGCTTACATCACATTACCCAAAATCATCATAACATAGAATAAATACACTCAAAATTTGAACATGCAACATTAGACAGTCCTCATTGTTTTTTAAAACAAGTTTTAATAAATACATGACTGGTATTATATATCTATATATAGTTTGTTTTATTTTAATACATATTTAAAGTTTACATTTCAAATTGTTTTATTTTTTAATCCTTTAATGAATTTGATGATTTTACTTACTTAGGGTACAAACTCGCTGACATCAAATTTTTTACTCCCACCCTTCAGGCAATATGTTTCAAAAATCTATAACATATATAAACATGCGTTTTTTATTTTGTACTAGTAAATATAATATATATAATATATAAAAGTAAATATATTTATATATACATATTAAATATCACCGGTTCTTGCTTTTTTTGTGCAAAAATTATGAAAATTTGTTTTATAATCGAAGATATTTAGAAATTAAAATATACATAGAAATAGCATTGAAATTCTATTTAAAAATGTCCAACATTTGTGAATCTAAAAAGTAAACAAATCAGTTCACCAGGGTTTTTTGCCCCCCCCCTTCCCAGGCAACACTAGGTAGCTGCTTCTAGTACATATATAAAAGGCAGTTATGCGAGTGTGTGTGTGTGTATGTCCTGAGCAAAGCTGGCCTGATCAGTCACCAATCTGTGCATCGGCGGGATGGACTAATAAAATACCCTGTGCTCCCTGGAAATACCTGTAATTGTGGGAAGGTGTGCAAGACTTTGGCAGGACTAAAGAGCCACTTTCGTGCAGCTCATTGTTGAACTTTTTTGAAGCTCACCATTATATTGTTTGAACTATTGAGCTTTTTTTTTTTCTTTTTTTTTTTGTTATTGTTATTATTGTTACTATATCAAGCAATGGCAATACTTGAATACGAGTTTGCTGCCATCATATGTCCTGAGGAAACAAATAACGACAATATAAATATATATACACATTCACCATCACCAGATCAAAAATAATGATTTTATTTATATCTGGAAGGATATGTAAAAATTAGGATTTGAATAACAAAGAAAGGAAAGTCATTGGTTGCATTCAGATTTAAAACTTAAATCAATTATGTAAGACCAAAACAATCAATGGATTGGCGAGACTAAGTTTTTATTATACCCTTCTACCCAGGAAATGCCGGGTAGCCAATTCTAGTACATAGCTAAAGGGCAGTTTGTGTGTATGTATGTCCAGAAATTTAAAATGATAACAGCATGGAATTGTTTTTTGCATTTAATATCTTAAATAAGAGACATTCATTTTTCTTTTCAGAGTATCTATGCACTTTTTTTTCTGACGCTCCACCAGACCAGATCAAGGTCTTTTTTACATAGGGATTTTTAATGGGGCATTCTGCAAGGGTCTAACTCACGATTCAACAATAATGGATCTGCAAGATTACCTTTTTTTTAACACCCCACCTTTACCCAGGTGATGCTGGGTAGATGCTTCTAGTTCTAAATACCATAGTCATTATCTATTCACTTCAGATCTAATTCTATACAAATAATGTCCTATTATTATAGAGAATTAAGGACTGGTTTAGCTCAGTTGTAGAGTGTTCGGCTGGGAACCACTGGGTTTTTTGGTTTAATATCGGCCCTCGCCAACTCAGTGTGTAAGTAGTACAGGTGAGGAACGCAACACCATGAAGCTAAGAGGTCCAGAAGAAAACAGTGGCAACAAAAGCGCCGGCACATCAACATCTTCAGGGACAGCCTTCACATGCGACATCTGTGGTCGAAAGTGTTTTTCTAACATTGGACTTTACAGTCACAGGAAGTGCTGTAACTTCAGGGGCACAAAAACTATAGTCTTCCGAGACTGAAATGCCAATAATAGTTCGAGATAGAGTTTTAAAAATCCCAAAACGTTCCCTCTGTCTGTGCATATGTATGACAAAATGTTTCAAAATTTTCTGTTCTGATAATAATTCGGTTGATAAACTATAAAACAAGTCAAGACAGGTTTTTGGCTTTACTCTCAGGTAATGTTAAGAGTGGGGGAAATGTAGGGGAAGGATTTATTTTTTATCTACTTTGTTACACTAAGTCAAATAAACTGTTATTACTTCACCTTCACTTTACAGGCCATCAATGACACATAGGATCAGGGTGTAGTACCTGTGCCTTCTACTAAGATCAAAAAGGTGCTTTGTACTACTGTCAATGATCAGATTGGTTGGTTACGTTTTACAGTATGTCAACCCTTGTTGGGTTATTTTATGCCGAAGACATTTTTGTTTTACTCATTCTTGATGGGTACTCAATTTTCTTTTAAACGCATTATTTTTAAAGTAATTTTTTCCTATCTAATCCATAGATGGGACCTTAACATGTACTACCACTCCAGGTCATACCCAGAACACTCAGACCCTTAGCCACTGCTTTCTAGCAAATAATAAAAAGGGTTGGGGCTTGCAATAAGGGAAACAGGGTTGGGACAATCATATAGGTACTAAGGCTTGACATAACCTGCCGATTGACTGAAGGAGGCCTCTCCGACCGCCTGTCTAGCATAAGTAAGGGACTAAGTGGAGTGTTGCATGTCATGAACAGCTCATCCATCAGAATTCCATAGTTAAGCATCACAAGTTGCCACCCATGGCTAACAGGTGGCCCCCATTGGGGAGGGGTCTTACACCTCTGCAGAGGTGCAGTTGGTGAATTCTAAAGCCTCCGCTGACAGGGCTATCAATGATTAGAGTGTAATAGATGTATTTGAGGTAATCATATGCTTATCTTAAAAAAAAAACTATGGAGATGAAAATTGTTACCTTGAAGAATTTAAAATTCCATATTTCTTCAAAAGTAAATACAAGAACCCCCCCCAAAAAAAAACAAACAAGAAATAGCCCCCCAACCAAAAAAAAAAAAAAGACAACAGTAGTTGTAAAACAGCAGTTGCAAAATATCTACATTGATTTGCTAACAAACAAAATAAGACAAAAATATGACTCCAAAAATACCTAAGATTGGTTGTAAATTCACCTGATGACAGCTGACTAAAACATAGCATAAATTAAAGCAGGAGATTGGGACGACATAAGATCAAAATTACAGAACAATGAATAAATTCACCCATTTTCAAGAATAAATAAGTTAGTAAAATTGTCGGGACGGCCTAATGTTGGTATCAGCCAGACAGCGTGGAAACTCTATCCCCTTTTCATTAGCGCTAGACCAAGGAGATTATTTTGGCATCTGAGGTGGAGCACCACACCTACCATCAGCTCCTTACCTTACCACACAGATCCCTGTTCTATTCATACGCTGAGTTGGCGAGGGCAGGTATCGAACCAGGAACCTTGGGATTCCTAGCCGAACGCTCTACCGACTGAGGTTGCACATAAATTCAGAGCTGAAGATCTGAGGAAGAGAACTCTCTATGATTTACTAAACTTTTTTTTGTTCAGTTTTTGCTTGTCAATAAATCCAACTCCTTTAAAGAGTGAAATAAAAAAAACAGTTGGAGAAATTTGACCTAAAACCAATGAAAGGCTTCAGTGGAATCTTTCATTTTCATCGGAGTGAAAGAGGCTGGTGTCTTTTCTCTCTATCTCTCTCTCTCTCTTTCTAATCCAAAGATATTAAGGAAGGGCTTGGATATATAGGAATTCTTCATTCTCAATATATAAAGTGAGTGACTTGGCTCAGTGAAGATTTCAAAGTTAAGCTTCACTGTCTTATGTTGGATAAACCAGCATGAAATTTCTGTTTATCTTTGGATCCCAGATGGTACAAACAAATAGATGACTGGTTAGGAATAATCATCATCCAAGAACTATACAAATAATCTGAATTTGACCATAGAGATCTGTGATATAAACAAAAAGGAATAATGAAAAAATAATAAATGGGGGGGAAAAAAAGAAGAGTAATTATAAAAGGATAAAAAGGAATTGGTTGTTAATAGATACACTCCCTGAAAGAGTGAACAACAACAACAACAAAAAAAACAGTTGTTGAAATTTGACCTAAAACCAATGAAAGGATTTAGTGGAATATTTCATTTTTAAAGGAGTGAAAGCGCTGGTGTTTTTTGTTGTTGTTGTTGTTTTCTGTTTCTCTCACTCTCTCTCTCTCTTTCTGTTTCTCTCACTCTCTCTCTGTTTCTCTCTCTCTCTCTCTCTCTCTTTCTGTTTCTCTCTCTCTCTCTTCTGTTTCTCTCACTCTCTCTTTGTTTCTCTCACTCTGTTTCTCTCACTCTCTCTCTTTCTGTTTCTCTCACTCTCTCTCTCTTTCTGTTTCTCTCACTCTCTCTCTCTTTCTGTTTCTCTCACTTCTCTCTCTTTCTGTTTCTCTCACTCTCTCTTTCTTTCTGTTTTCTCTCTCTTCTCTCTCTCTCTCTCTCTCTTCTCTCTCTCTCTCTCTTTCTGTTTCTCTCTCTCTCTCACTCTCTCTCTTTCTGTTCTCTCTCACTCTCTCTCTTTCTGTTTCTCTCTCACTCTCTCTTTCTCTTTCTTTCTGTTTCTCTCACTCTCTCTCTCTCTTTTCTTTTCTGTTTCTCCCACTCTTCTCTCTCTTTCTTTCTGTTTCTCCCACTCTCTCTCTCTTTCTCTTCTGTTTCTCTCTCTCTCTCTTTCTTTTCTGTTTCTCTCTCTCTCTCTCTTTCTGTTTCTCCCACTCTCTCTCTTTCTCTTTCTGTTTCTCTCCACTCTCTCTCTCTCTTTCTGTTTCTCTCTCTCTCTTTCTCTTTCTGTTCTCACTCTCTCTCTCTTTCTCTTTCTGTTTCTCCACTCTTCTCTCTTTCTCTTTCTGTTTCTCTCTCTCTCTCTCTTTCTCTTTCTGTTTCTCCCACTCTCTCTCTCTTTCTCTTTCTCTGTTTCTCCACTCTCTCTCTCTTTCTCTTTCTGTTTCTCCCACTCTCTCTCTCTTTCTCTTTCTGTTTCTCCCACTCTCTCTCTTTCTGTTTCTCTCCACTCTCTCTCTCTTCACTCTCTCTTTCTGTTTCTCTCACTCTCTCTCTTCTGTTTCTCTCACTCTCTCTCTTTCTGTTTCTCTCACTCTCTCTCTTCTGTTTCTCTCACTCTCTCTCTTTCTGTTCTCTCACTCTCTCTCTTTCTGTTTCTCACTCTCTCTCTTTCCGTTTCTCTCACTCTCTTTCCGTTTCTCTCTATTTCTATTTCTCTATTTCCATTTCTCTCTCACTCTCTCTTTCTGTTTCTCTTTCCCATTCTCTTTCTCCCTCTAACCCAGAAAGATATTAAGGAAGGGCTGTGACATTGATATGAAAGTTGGTCATTACATCCTGTTGAGTCCAACACAGGTCAGGATTTGGAACCGGAGTATCAGAAAGATGGAGGAAAAATTAAACAAAACAAAAAAAAAAAAAAACAGGGATGGTAGTTGAAGATATAGAGATGATGGTAATTACATAAAAAAACTAACAAACTAACACAGAGGAGAAAAAACAAACAAACAAAAACAAAATACCTCTCAAAGATAATAAGCAAAGGAAAAGAAAATTAGTTACCTCTTTTTCCCACCAGATGTCAGTGTTCAAGCCTTATGTAAAAAGCAGGCTTTCAATATTGATTTTGTTAGACAGAAATGGTCTTAGCACTTTCAAAGTCCCTACTTCCATTTCATCATATTTGATCACGTGCCAGACTAAAGTGAAAATTGTTGTCCATCTCAAACTGGTTTTTCCTAAAATGGAGGCAGACCAGGATTTCCTATTAATGGCAATTTTAGATAACTCAACAATTTCGTTTATTCAGATGATTTAAAAAAAAAAAAAAAAAAAAAAAAGAAAAGTAATTTTACAAATATCTCCATCTTAGATATGAAGCATTTATTCATATTTTGATTTGATTTGCAAGCTTTTTTTCCTGATCACAATTATCTACCTACAGCTCAATGAACAACCGAATGGGTCACGTTTTTAAAAAATATATATGTGATGAATGTTGGGAAAAACATTGGGAATGGTATCACATATATCACCCATAAGAGTGCCATATATACATGCCTCATATATATATATATATAAGTTAAAAAATTCCACCTTTTCATACTCATATATATATATATATATATTATCCCACAGCTGAGAGTAACAGGACCACCAAATTTAAAAAAAAATAAAAAAATCTGTTTTCAAATGCCTTAAAAGTAATAAAGAATTCCTCATTCGCATCTGATGAGTTGGGAGAGTTAGACACTTTGTCTAAGCTTCCTGAAATAGACTATAATGCAAAAATTCTAAGTCTTTTGTTATATTTTTACTTATAAATTTGCTCTGTGACTAACAATAAGAGCACACATTGAGCTCTGCAAACTGCGACAGTTTTTTTTTTTTTAAACTCCTATGCCGCAAGGAAGATTTCTTCTCCTGACTTTTAGATTATATAATTCAGGACCGCCTTCGGTGGCGACAGGCTCTCTGTAGAGGACTGTTCATGTCTGAGGTCACCCTGGCACAATACCATGAAGCTAGGAGGTGCAGAAGAAAGCAACATCAACAAGACACTGGCACATCAACATCTTTTGGGCAGCCTTCACATGCAACATCTGTGGTCGAGAATGTTTTTCTAACATTGGAATACACAGTCACAGGAGGCACAGTAACTTCAGGGGCACAAAAACTATTTTATAGTCTTCTTCCGAGACTGAAATGGCAATAATATATATATAGTCACTCAGACTTAGCTGGTCACTTTAACAATTATAAACACATCTGTCCAGGGATGCAATTTAAAATATTCATTTTATCCATTTCTAAATGTTTCATTGTAATCATAACAATATTTTCATTGTTCATTGCATATTTTCTATATAATAATATAATTATTATAATAATATATAAATAAATAATATGTAATATATATATATATATAATATATAATAAATAATAATTTATTTTCACAGCTTGATATCCTATCATTTTTTCCAAGTAAACATGTCAAACTCATTGTGCTTCCAGAATCATTTTAACTTGAGAAAATTGTCCATATTTTTTATCATAAAGATTCATGAAGAAATTAATAGCATGATCCCAGGACCCCCCCCACGACACCTGCCACCCCCGCAAATTAAAAATGCTGACAGGATCCACACAATTATTTTGGCACTAGCCATTGCATGAGCTTCAGATTGTGCATAGCTTCACACATTAAAAAAAGACCTTGTGTTGCAACCTGACCTGTGAAGAATAATCAAGCTAAGTTCCAATTACCATCGAATTGGTAAGACACGGCAACAAGCGGTTGTAACTTAATACAATCCAGTCTTGTCGCGATTCTACTGCAGAATGACAGGGTATTTATAAAACTCCACAATATCATAGAAACCAAGCAGCCAATCAGAACACAAGGAATGGAACCATCCAAATGCATGATTGGACTATTCTTGAATACCAACTGTTTCGGACACTGCTTCAGTTGTGCTTAGCTAGTTGCTGTTATTCAAACCAACAGTAGACTAACTGACCTCAATAACCTGATGGAAGTTTAAAGTAAATAAGAATCACTGTTCTCAGTGAGAATTCGGCCGGTACCAGACACTGGATAAATTAACTGCATGATTTCAGGGAGCTGTACCCACAGGCAACACCTGCCCCTTCGATTTAAAGGGACAGGGATGGGTTCTATTGCCTGGTACCTGAGGCTCCCCGAAAGGGGAATGCTGACAGGATCCATGCACTTTTTTTGCACTAGCCATCAAATGAGCTTCAATTTCTGTATGGCTTCCCACATTAAAAAAAAGACCTTGTGTCGCACCTTGATCTAGTGGGAGGTTAAGGTAAATAAAGAGATTCATCTGTTTGTAATAAGTAATTGAAAGTTACCTCCTCTATTTATGATTACTTCCCCTTTCGGAGAACTCTTTAGTAAATACTAACTTATATAAACTCCCAATACGTGTAACAATTATTCTAAGCAGAATAAAGCTTTCTTAAATCTTCCGTTGTGATCTTTTATCATTAAACTGTTTTTTTGGGTTTTTTTTTCTCAAAGAAAAAAAAACAAACAAAAAAATTGTCTAAGTTTTCTATTTTATTTATTTCATCCCTCTTCCTTGCTTTCTTTCCTTTCTCTCAGTTCAATAAACGAAATATTATTCAGAATTAAATTCCAAATATATATCAAAGCATTTTAAATAACTTTGATTTGTCAAATAACTTGACTTGTAAATTGACAACATATTGACGTGAAGAATGTATAGCGTCAGTTTCAAAAAGGAGTGAAAACTTCTTGTTTCCAATGTAACTCTTGCTGGTAGTTTTAACAGGCGTTTTTTCTCTGAATTCCTTCCATTTTTCTTGATATTCATTGAAATTCAGCACATGAATAGCACAGTTTGGATCAGTGCATTTTTTCTCAGAATTCCTTCCGTTTTTCTTGATATTCGTTGAAATTCAGCACATGAATAGCACAGTTTGGATCAGTGCATTTTTCTCAGAATTCCTTCCCGTTTTTCTTGATATTCGTTGAAATTCAGCACATGAATAGCACAGTTTGGATCAGTGCATTTTTTCTCAGAATTCCTTCCGTTTTTCTTGATATTCATTGAAATTCAGCACATGAATAGCACAGTTTGGATCAGTGCATTTTTCAGAATTCCTGTTTTTCTTGATATTCGTTAAATTCAGCACATGAATAGCACAGTTTGGATCAGTGCATTTTTCTCAGAATTCCTTCCGTTTTTCTTGATATTCGTTGAAATTCAGCACATGAATAGCACAGTTTGGATCAGTGCATTTTTCTCAGAATTCCTTCCGTTTTCTTGATATTCGTTGAAATTCAGCGCATGAATAGCACAGTTTGGATCAGTGCATTTTTCTCAGAATTCCTTCCGTTTTTCTTGATATTCGTTGAAATTCAGCGCATGAGTAGCACAGTTTGGATCAGTGCATTTTTCTCAGAATTCCTTCCGTTTTTCTTGATATTCATTGAAATTCAGCACATGAATAGCACAGTTTGGATCAGTGCATTTTTCTCAGAATTCCTTCCGTTTTTCTTGATATTCGTCATCAGCGCCATGAGTAGCACAGTTTGGATCAGTGCATTTTTCTCAGAATTCCTTCCGTTTTTCTTGATATTCGTTGAAATTCAGCGCATGAGTAGCACAGTTTGGATCAGTGCGGTAAAGTGGAGAGCAGATAGTAGGTGTGGCACTTCATTGATTGCATACAAAGTGAAGTAGTTTTGTTTGATCTCGGTACGGACCAAAATCAAACTAAACTTTTCCAGGGTAGAAGTTTTTGAAGAATCAAGTGGTAGTACTTATATTTAACCCTGAATTCATTTAGGGTCACTAGAGACCAAATTACTGGCTGTACGATGAGAAAGTAGGAAAAAAATAGATCCATTGGTGAGCAATGAGATTTTAAAAGTGTACACTTGAATTTAGTTGAATACTCTAACCTGGCGAAAAAAAAAATTGCCAGGGTGGAGCAGACTGACAGGGTTGGTAAAGAAATACTTATTTAGAGACCCACGTCTGCCTTGGGTCAGATAACAATGGTAGAGGGTAAGAGCTAAAGAGACTATGATAATGATTTAGTCTCTGGAACTAGAGTGATTTTAGATGGGGGGGAGGGAAGCCTATTTCATAAGACTTGGTTAACTGCCTCCACCCCTTCCAACCTTCCTTGACTAAATCAGTCACTCCAACTGGTAAGTCACCAGAGACCCACAATTCCCACCCCCACTTTTTTTTTCTTTTTTACAAACCTGGGCAAGATCTGAACATACATCTAGTATATATATATATATATATATATATATATATATATTATAGTAAAGCTGAGCGAATCAATGTTTGTCTCCTAAAGTCTTTTTTCCTGTTTAGTTTAATGACAAAAAATTCATACTAAAATATTCCTTAGTTTTAGGATAGAGTCATGTTTGAAAAAAATTCCATTTTAATTGGTTCTAATTAGTCATAATTTGCAATTAAGTCAAATAGTGGCCGGTCTCTTACTTCACATTCTGCCCATCAGTTTCCCCCACTATATGTATATTTTGATTACCTCCTCATTATATATGTTAGTTTCCCAGTCAGTGAGAGTTGGGAGAAAGAGAGAGATTGGAGAGTCAGAAATGTATTTGTATGTTACATTTCATAAGCAGCTAGCCCAATCAACTTCTCAGGTCTTAATAAATTAAAATTAGGACAAACATTCCCTTTCTTAGAAATCTTACAAAATGATTTTAATGTTTTTTTTAATTCTCCATATTTAGTTTTCTTCGTATATTAAAAAAAAAAAAAAAATTCACTTTTCAAACTCACTTTTCTCTAATCCAATTATCTACCCAGAGCTTAATGGGTGACCCAACAGGTCATGTTTTATCGAATATATATATATATATATATATATATATATATATATATATATATATATACATACACACACCACCAAAAATAAGAAGATGACAAACCTGTAAGGATTAGGACAAGACTTCCTCCCTCCAATCATGAATGATAGTAGATAACTAGAAAAAATAAAAATAAAATCTTAAAATTATTTTGAATTAAAAAACAATCTTTTGAAAAACTTTAAAGTTAAAAAAAAAAATTCTGATATATTCACGGGTTGGTTAGTATCTGATTTTATGGTTGGATTTTGTTTTATTAAGTATTAATACTAAGTATTTAGTTGATATTATTAATATTAATTAATCAATGATATATCCTAAAATTGATTGAAAAAAAATCATGCAAATTAATCAATTCGAGTCACTACTCACAACCTTAAGGTTGTGAGTTCAATCTCTGTAACCTCATGAAGTAAATCATGTTACCTCTTGTTACACACTAACCCACAGTGGTAATACCAGTTGGTTTTCCCACATATGTGCCATATAGATTTGTTTAACAATTATTTGTATTAGTGGGACCCATAGAATTTCAACAAAATGAAACAAAAATCAAGAAAAGCCATTTAAGCCAGAAACAATGATTTGCAATTTTATTACAAATAAATCCTATAGTTGTCGTTGCAATAAATAATACAAAAATAAAAGTGACATAAACATGACTCGAAAAAAAAAGTTGGGCTGGAAATTTGCCTTATGCCTACTCATTAGAATATAGTGTAGATTAGGACAGGAGGTCTGGATGACATAAGATCAAAATTACTAAAATTCACAATTTAAATATTATAAATAAAACAAACATGTAACTTTAAAAAAATTTTTTTACATTAAGCATTTAAGCAATGCAAGACCAGTTGGAAGGTTTCATTTTTACAATTGGCTGAAACAGAATGAGACAAATAAGAAATCTGTGATTAAGTGACACCAGATAATTTGTATTCATATTTTTGCATTGCATCTTGGTAGATTTGGATGGCCTCATTTTTAACCAGGGGGTTTTGCAGGAAGATTTAATAACATGCATATTAATATATAGATAGAAAATCTAGTGTCTCTATATTAAATCATTTGATTATCTATTGAGTACAGATAAATTAACTCTTCCCAATTATTAATATGATTGTCACAAAGTGGACAGTGTTCCCCTGAGATTCATGATGGAGGAACATTGTCTGCTTTGTCATCCCAGCCCTGCATGAAAGGAGAGGTTTGGCGCTTTATAAAGGCAGTTGCCATGCATCCACCCCACACACAGGGAAGTGTCCCACGAGTTTCCCCTCCTTTGAGTGATGGCCTGGACAACAGTCACCATATTATTATGAAGATTCGTTGTCTATCTGTCTGTAACCAAAACTATGTCACTGCTTACATCACAATATGTCAGAAATAGAATATATTTTGGTGGTTTTTTTTACAAAAAAAAAAAAAAAATACAAACAAACAAAAAACAAACAAAAAAACAAACAAAAAAAATATGCATTTTTGAAAACTGTTCTTTTAATATCTAGTTATAAAAAATAAAATTAACCGAAACCGCATCACTGCTTATGACACAATACCCTCAGGAATTGGATAATTTTTACAATGAGTAACTAATTTATAGTCAAAATCATTAATACATAGAATAAATCTTATTTATTAACAATGTTTCTATGAAAATCTGAGTTAGATTTGCCTCAAAACAGCCCATGTTATAAGTGCATTTAAAATCCTGAAATGTGTCTAATATATCACTAAGAAATAAAGGTTTACATGATATATGGTGTGGTTAATTTGCATACTGGTTTTCAGAAAACCAAGTTTAATAAATAATTACTTGGTGTAATTGGTTTCTAATATTATTGTTTTATTCTCCAACGTATCAAAACCAATCCTATAAATGATTTTATAAAGAAACCAATTAAAATATAATTAAAATAAGTGTAATCTTTTTATGTGTTCTTATTCAATTTCAATAGTCTTTCTAATTTAATATATTTCATTACATTAAAACTTAAATACTTATTCCCCTATGTATATATGGTTCTTAATTTTTCTTTTAAAAACATAAAAAAGTGCATTTTTCCAGCCTTTTTGCAGCTCCTATAACTACTAGTACTACTGCTCTAGTTCATATGCACTGCATGCTCTACATAATGTTGAATTAAACCCTCACAAGATTACAACTGAGTTTTATGCATAAGAAAGAACGCAAGCTGACCTGCTGGTCAAGTCTGATTTAAGTCAAAGGTCGTGTGAGTAACAGAAAAATGTCAGCTACCCACTAAAATCATTGTAGCAGGGAGATATGCAGCTCCGAGCAAAGATATCACAACTTGTGTGTGTGTGTGTGTGTGTGTGTGCTAATATTAGTAACAGATTTTAAGGCTAAAAATAGTTTGAGAAATTACAAGCAATTTAAAGTTTTTTTTGTTTTTTTTGTGGGTTGTGCGACCTCAGAAGTCAATCAACCAGTTATTAACAATGTGGGTTTTAGTATTTAAAAAAGATGATTTGAGTAAGAGGGAGATTTTTTTTATAAAAAAGAAAGAAAAAAGAAAAAGAAAAAAAAAAGAAAAAAAAAAAAAAAAAAAAGAAAAAAAAAGAAAAAGAAAAAAGGTTAGCAGAAAGATTAAAATGTTGAATATTTTAAAAGTAAATGAAGGTTGAATTTAGCAAGAATTGATTTGAAAATGAGATGAAGAGTTCATGGCAATTATATATATATATATATATATATATGCTCCAGTAAGCCGGTAGACCTCTTCAGGAGTGACTTTAATAAACTTTCACAGCAAACATAATGCAATGATCATCTGTTTGCTTCTGGTCAGAATTAGTTGTTGTGTCTAGCCACACTGATGAGATGTGAAACGTCGAAACAGGGTATATGTGGATGACTTTATATATATATATATATATATATATATATATATATATATATATTACACGGTGTCCCAAAATAATGTATTCACTCTTTAAATATTAATAGTTAATAATGTTTGTTTCTATTTCAGATTTGACTAACCGTTGATAATGGAGGATACTCAATTTATTTTAAAAACAATCTGGAAATATGAGAATAGAGCTGAAGTACAAATACATAAATTGAATAAATTATAATGATTCAAAGTGTGTATACATTATTTTGGGACACCCTGTATATATATATATATATATAAAGTTGTACCTAATTTTGAAAGTTAATTAATTAATAATCAATTAATTAGGCGGGCATACCTATTTAAATGTAAGGCTAAACAAATCAAGAAAAATCAATCTCTGTATGTACATTTCGGCCTATTAGGCCGAATCAGCAGAGCTATAGACACCAACCGGACGTGTAGAGGTTAGGATACTCGCCTGTCAGCTTGACAGTCGGGTTTCGAATCACGCACAAGGCGGACTTCCTATCTATAGCTCTGCTGATGAGGCCTAATAGGCCGAAATGTACATACAGAGATTGATTTTTCTCGATTTGTTTAGCCTTACATTTAAATAGGTATGCCCACCTAATTAATTAATTATTAATTAACCAACTTTCAAAATTATATTTTTTATTTTTTATAATATTATAAAAAATAAAAAATATTTTTTTTAAGCATGAATGGATGGTGTATGTAAGGGTTAAAATAGATTTTTAGAATAGATTAAAATACTGTATGCTGAAAATTATATAGAAAATTATTTACTGAGGAGAACTACTAACACTTACATTCACCATTCATTCATGCTTAGCACCCCCCCCCCAAATAAAGAACTATTTTTATTTTTTATAACACAAAAATGTAAAGCATATGCAAAACCCTTACAAATATATATATATATATATATATATATATATATATATATAATCCAAAAGTCCAGAGAAGAAATCTTCCTTACGACATAGTTTTTTTTTTAAAACAACTTGTCGCAGTTTGGGAGCTCAATGTGTGCTCTTATTGTTAGAGTCACAGAGCAAATTTATATCTTATTATAATGGAGATTGTGTGTTTTTCTGTCTGTAACCGAAACTATATTACTATACAAATCACAATTCCCCTCGTTATTTACATCACATTCTCCATAATTTTATTTTTATTTAAACCTCAATTATTGATAAAACTGTTTTACATCATTAAGACTGTTGCCCATATCAACATACTAATAACATGCAATTGTATTTATATATACAACAAAACAGCGGATTATAGTGTGAATGGGCAGGCTGATTTGCATATTGATCTTAAAAATTTGATTTTAATAAATATATGCTTAGTATTATTGATTTCTAATTGTTTAGTTTTATCTTAATGAATATGAGCAAAAATCTTGGGGATAAATCTTAAAAGAAATCCCTTAACAAGAAAAAATAACTAATATTATTCTTTACTTCCTATTCTAACTAAATAGTTAAACTAGGAAAATTTACCAATGAAAGAGGGGAGTAATGGAAAATGATGGAAGAGTTACTTTCAAAGTTGTTCTATTTTTCAATCATACCCCCTCTGTTCCAAATCTTTTTACCTGCATACTTATTCAGTTTCATTAGCCTTTCTAATTTAATATGATATTTTATTATATTAAAACTTAAATACTTGCACCCGGAGGGTGCATATATTTGCTAGTTTAAATAAATAACAAAAGACTTAGAGATCTTGCATTATAGACTATTTCAGGGAGCTTAGACAAAAATGTCTAATTCTCTCAACTCATCAGATGCGAATGATGAATTCTTTATTTTTAAGGCACTTGAAAACAGATTTTTTTTCCTTATATATATATATATATATATATATATATATATATATATATCAGTCATCCACAGACACGCGTTTCGAAGTTTACTTCTCATCAGTGCGGCTCGACATTTTAACAGCTATCTCTAGCCGGGATCGAAACCCGACAGAATTTTCTTCTACCAAGTTCCTTACCCTTGCGGCTATCAGCAGGTCATTAGTCTAGGGTGAACAATTAATTTTGAGTGATTACTATTGACTTGATGATTTCAAAATTATATATACTAGTACAAAATGAAAAACACCTCCGGGCGATGTAAAAATAGATTTTTGAAACATATTGCCTGAGGGTTGGAAGTAAAAAATTCAATGTCAGCGAGTTTGTACCCTAAGTAAGTAAAATCATCAAATTCATTAAAGGATTAGAAAATAAAACAATTTGAAATGTAAACTTTAGATATGTATTAAAATAAAACAAACTATATATAGATATATAATACCAGTCATGTATTTATTAAAACTTGTTTTAAAAAACAATTAGGACTGTCTAATGTTGCATGTTCAAGTTTTGAGTGTATTTATTCTGTTATGACGATTTTGGGTAATATGACGTAAACAGTGACATAATTTTTGTTACAGACAAAAACCGGAAGCGAATCTCCATTATTAATAGAAGATATAAAAAATAAAAATACTTTTTTAAGCATAAATGGATGGTCTATGTAAGGGTTAAAATAGATTAATATTAGAATAGATTAGAAATACTGCTGACTTAGCGATTGTGTTTGAATTAATTGTGAAGATGATACTGCACTATGGAGATATTCATATTAAAAGTTGTTAGCTGATTAAGACAGTAAAATTGCTTGATTTAAATTTTTTTAAGTTAATGGATTTTTATTGGTTTGTATGTTGAAAATTATATAGAAAATTATTTACTGAGGAGAACTACTAACACTTACATTCACCATTCATTCATGCTTAGCACCCCACCCCCCGAAAAAAGAACTATTTTTATTTTTTATAACACAAAAATGCAAAGCATATGCAAAACCCTTACAATATATATATATATATATATATATATATATATATATATATATCAGTCATCCAGAGACATGTGTTTCAAAGTTTACTTCTCATCAGTGCGGCTCGACATTTTAACAGCTATCTCTAGCCAGGATCGAAACTGGACAGAATTTTCATCTACCAAGTTCCTTACCCTTGCGGCTATCAGTGGGCCATTAGTCTAGGGTGAACAATTAATTGCTACATACTTTATGGCGGTATGTTTTTACAATCACCAGAGAACTCTAATCTGTAAACAGAAGGGTCATGGCTAATGCCAGACGGTGAAGTTACAATTAATGTCCCCCACAGTGCTCAACCATGGGAGTGGGAAGCACATATATATATATATATATATATATATATATATACGGATGATGTTAGCTTAATAGTGGGTCAGGCAAAAATTGCTTATGTCGATTTTACAAATGAGGTCATCATGGCTATGACTAAGGGCACGTGGCAATTTTTTTTAGAATTAGCAAAATTTACATTTTTTTTTAGTAAAAAGTAATAATATAAATCCTTAAAAAATAAACAAAAGGCTTTAAAATCAAATATCTTTATTGAAAATAACAAATTATGATGACTAGAATTATTAGCAATGATACATTGCAGTGGAACATTAAAAAAAAGAAAAAAAAAAGATCAATTACAACATTATTTGAATTCCAAGAAAAGTTTTTACTCATCAGTGATGTTACACCAGTATCCTTACAGATTTCGGGTTTTGCAACATCATATCTGTTCAACTGGTAACCACAACCTGTTCTTAGGCTGCCTTCTTTCATGATTTGCTCTGTGTAATTTAACAAATAGATCATGAATTCTTCTATAATGATCCTGGGATACACAACAGCCAAGTTTGTTCAGTACATTTATAAAATAGGAGGTTCTTTTCGCATTATATATATATATATATAAAAAGGAAAGAAACTTTGAATTTGCTTAATCAAAATAATTTTTTTCAACTGCATCAATGCAACATTATCAGACACGATCAAAAACATGGTTATTACTAAAGGAATTCCCAAGAATACAGGGGTCTAATTTCTAAATTTGGGGAAGAGGGTGTCTCAGTTTGGGAGTGTAGGAGGGGCAGTGTTTGAAAATTTGGATGAGGTAAGGGCATGTGGGAGAGGGAGAGGGATATATGTTAGATATATAGGTGATTGATTATCTTATCTGGGGGTGACTTATAATTTAGGTTGGAATTTGAAACAGAAAAAAAAAAAAAAACAAAAAAAATAAATAAAATGACAATAAAAATAAAAACAAACATAACATCTGTTGCTGCTGCATTGATGCAGTTGAAATTACGATAAAGCAAACAGTTATTTTCCTTCATTTATTCTATATATTGCTCTGTCCATCCACTTACTGGCACGAGGCACATCAAGCTCTCACTATGGTTAAACTATGCATAGAATGATACTCATTACCATATATGTATATATATGGGAAGAAAACCACTAATTTGGCTTGTTTGTTTTTTTACATATATATATATAGCCAAGACTGAAATAACAATCTGCTGAAAATAAAAATCCTAGAAATCTTGCTAAAAGTAAGAATTAAATAGATAAATACAAGAATTTGGTATGGTTGGTGGAAGAGAGGAATAGAGAGAAGAAGAAGAACCTTAGCATTTATCCAAAGAGTCTGAAGAAATAATTGGTTAGTCTTAAAATAAGGCCCTACATCATTGAAGGTGAATTAAGGGTCTATGATTGCAATTATTATAGGGGAAAAAAGGGGATTCAGGAAGGGTAGGGGCAGTAGAAAGGGGGTTCAGGAAGGGTAGAGAAGATGGGGGAAAGTGGGGTATATATAAATGGACTTAAGTGGAAGATACTAAAATGTGGAAGAGAGAGAGAGAGAGAGAGAGAGAGAGAGAGAGAGAGAGGAGAGAGAACAGAGAAAGAGTTAACAGAGAAAATGATCAATAAGAGATAGAGAGAGAGGGGGGAGAACAGAAAGACAGTGAGCAGAGTGAGAATTAGTAAGAAAAAGGAAAATGGAGAGGGGGAGAGAGAGAGAGAGAGAATGGATAGTGAGAGAGAGAGGTGGGAGAGAGACAGAGCAGCAGAGGGAGAAATAGTAGGAAAAAGGAAAAATGGTCATTTAGAGAGAGAGAGAGAGGGGAGTATATAAAATGGGGGAGAGAGAGAGATAGAGGGAGAGAGAGAAAAATAAGAACACCATTACAATTATATAAAAAATGGTAGAAAAATCCATGTAATGGTTGGTGTGTCTAGAGAAAGAGAAAAACTTTGTAGTTTATTAAGGAGGTGGAGGCGAATGGGGGGGTAGGAGAATTGCAAAAGTCTCCCTTTTTTTTTGTTTGTTTTTCTTGTAACAGCTGAAATCAGAAGAATGTCAGACAAGCAAGATTAGAGAAAAAGATGGAATTTTGGGCATTTTGAGTCTTGGAGGATTTTTTCTAATTTAATGGATTGATGAAGACAAATGTTGGGAAATTGGAGAAGAGAGGAAGAGAGAGAGAGAGAGAGGGGAAGAGAGAGAGAGAGAACCGTGGAAGATAAAGAGAGAGAACCGGGGAAGAGAAAGACAGTGTGGAGGAAGAAAGGCAGAAAAACTGACAATAGAGAGAGAAGGAGGGAGAGAGAGAAGGAGGGGAGAGAGAGAAGGAGGGGAGAGAGAAGGAGGGGGGAGAGAGAAGGAGGGGAGAAGAAGGGGGGAGAGAGAAGGAGGGGAGGGGGAGGGAGAGAGAGGGAGGGAGAGGGAGAGAAGGAGGAGAGAAGGAGAGGGAGAGAAGGAGAGGGAGAGAGGGGGAGAGAAGGAGGGGGAGAGAAGGGGAGAGAAGGAGGGAGAGAAGGAGGGAGAGAGGGGGAGAGAGAAGGAGAGAAGGAGGGGAGAGAGAG
Source organism: Doryteuthis pealeii (assembly GCA_023376005.1). Taxonomy (NCBI): domain Eukaryota; kingdom Metazoa; phylum Mollusca; class Cephalopoda; order Myopsida; family Loliginidae; genus Doryteuthis; species Doryteuthis pealeii. The sequence goes on along the minus strand of CM042143.1, from coordinate 88,029,874 downwards.
GAGAGAAGGAGAGAGAGAGAGAAGAGAGGAGAGAGAGAGAGGAGAGAGAGAAGAGAGGAGAGAGGGAGAGAGAGAGGGAGGGAGAGGGAGAGAGAGAGAGGGAGGGAGAGGGAGAGAGAGAGAGGAGGAGAGGAGAGGGAGAGAGAGAGAGGAGGGAGAGAGAGAGAGGAGGGGAGGAGAGAGAGAGAGAGAGGAGAGAGAGAGAGAGAGAGAGAGAGAGAGAGAGAGAGAGAGAGAGAGAGAGAGAGAGAGAGAGAGAGAGAGAGAGGCATACAAAAAAATGGGAAGTGAGAGAGAAAGAGAAAGAAGCAGTGGACAGAGTGAGAAAAATAGTAGGAAAAATGAAAAATAGTCACAGAGAAAGAGAGAGAGAGAGAGAGAGAGAGAGAGAGAGAGAGAGAGAGAGAGGCGGGGGGGGAGAAGTGGATTAGAAAAAAATATTTTTTATCAGTGTAAATCTGCCACAATAAAAAAAATAAAATAGAAAATTGTGTATGAAAAAGAAAAGAAAAGAAAATATTTATTTTTTTGAAGTTTTCCACACTCAAATCTCCATTTGATGTAATTATATCAAGAATTCAACTTGAATCATTTGTGCAAACCTCAAAAAGAAGATGACATGCTTCTGTACATTTCAGAAGGGCAACATGACTGATTAGATTGGATCGCACAAAACAGTCGACAGGGCAGATGACGTTTTGTTTAGAGTCACAAGAGATTTCATGGCTTCTGGTTTTTTGGTTTTTGTTTGTTTTCAAATATATAAACGATTCTCAAGTGGCTAACAACAGTGGTTCGTTCAAAAGCAAACAAAAATAAAAATACAATCTATATATTAATATGCTTGTTCCTTAATCTTCCAACTGTTATCATCTTGCAACAGCCTCTGGTTAAAAATCAGATCGTCCAAATCATCCAAGATGAAATGCAGGAATGTAAATCCTGATTAACTGCTGTTGCTTATCTGCCAAATTCTTATTTCTTATGAGTGTTGTCAGTTCAGCTAAATAATTAACCATTCTGTTTTTATTATAAAGAAACAAAAACTTTATCTATATATCAATACTCATGTTCCTTAATTGTACAACTGTTATCAACTTGCAGCACCCTCTGGTTAAAAATGAGACTGTCCAAATTGACCAAGATGAAATGCAAAAATGTAAATCCTGAGTATTTTCTGTTGCTTATCTGCCAACCAAATTCGTTTTTCTTATGAGTGTTGCCACCTCAGCTAGATAATGGACCATTCCGTTTTTATTGTAAAGAAAGGGAAGAAAAGGACATGCTACACAGAAAATAGAAAGAAAGAAAGAGAGTAGGAGAAAAATTGAGAGAGGATGTAAGCATGCAGAAGCAATAACACTAATCTGTTTCAATTGAAAAAGATGAAATGAAAGAAAGAAAAAAAAAATGAGTGAGAAAGAGTTAAATGGCTATATTCATAAATAAAGTGCTCAATATCATTGTTACAGCATGTATATCTAAGTCAGTTTAGAAAATCACAGATGAGAAACTATCAGTTACCAAGCACTGTTGACTTCATGTCTTCGCTACCCTAACTTATATGTACACCTTGGATTTGACCCTCTGGTCATAACAATGGGCAATCAATCTAGAAGAAGGAAACCACAATGCTATTTCTCCAAATAACAATTATGGCAATTCACACACCAGAAATTTTTCACTTAAAAAAAAAGTTTATTTAAGGAAAATCAAACTGGTTTGTTATTTCGACAAACAGAAATTCTCTACCCCTTCGACTTGACCTTCTAGTCATGACAGTAGGCAACCAATCTAGGAGAAGGCAACAGAACTTCTTTACCCCTTGAACCTGTAAATCCAATATTTTGGGTTGAGTGCCATTCACCATAAACCCAATATTTTGATCTTGGAGTTAAAGTCAGTTTATTTGTCTAATACCCCACCTGTATGGACTGGGCACAAGGCTCTGTTTTAACGTGGACCCACCCACAAGCCGAAGCTAATGGGTGGGAGAGAACAAAAATTGCGTCAATCCCTTCAGCATTTCTCCTCAAGGGGGGCGCCTCAGGCGCTGGGCAATAAACCCAGCCCTGTCCCTTTAAGTCAAGGGGGCAGGTGTTGCCTGGGGGGATGGCCCCCTGGGTCGAAGCTATTAATTAACAGCACCTTATCCAGAGGCCGAACCTCACTTGACCTCCCAGTTGGGAGTTAAAGCCAGATAATAATAATATAAAATTTAGCATGGCAACCATTAACAGACTTTCCTTTAATGGAATCATAGGATGGCTTTAAACAATAATGTCTGAACCCTGGAGGAAAATTTTAGTGCTTGAATTTTATGAGTTTAGGAACAGAGTGTCTAAAGGTTAACAAGCTAAGAGTTAGAAATAGAAATTAATCCTATGGGAGTTATGTTTTTAAAAATTTAAGTTTAATATATTTTAATGATAATAATTCAAAAAGTTCTTAGTATTATCATCATTATAAAATGAATGAATAAAATTAATATTTGGTTAAATCGAACTTAATGGACCTAAATTCTACGATCGTATGTCACCTTGCTGAAAGAAAAAAAAAATACCAAAAATCAGGGAATTAATCAATTTAAAGAAATTTTTAGTGTTGATATATAAATGAATAGAATATATAATGCACCAGTTATTTCATTTAAAAACTTTTATATTTTTTCAGGTCAGTTAACTTTCAACCATGGATCTTTGAGAATCTGTGTTATGTCTCAAAGATCTGTAGTTCAAAATTAACCGACCTGAAAAAATGTAAAAATGTAAAATATTTTGGAACAACTTGCCAAATTAGATTAAAAACAATAATAGCATACAATATTCTAAGATTAATTTGGATGATTTCAGAAAAAATGGTAAGAAAAATAATTTAAGAAGGCATTTTTGGAAACTATTGTATGAATAGTGTCTGTGCAAAGTTTCTCTTTAACTTTTTTTTAACGATGATGTGATAAGAGAGAACAAGAGGGGGAGATGCCCAAACAAATAGATAAATTGAATCAAATGTAAATTCTCTAAATGTTTCAGAGAAAAAAATTTAAAATAAAAATAGGAAATTTCAAATCTTGGAATTTGAACCAAAAATGCTGTCTAGTTTACACAATGCAGGAATATGAAACTACAGGCTGATTGAAAAAAACTCAATATTTTAAACTATTTATAATTTTTTTATAAGCTATTATATTTTTCTCAATTCATTTGATTTATATTCCTTAATATATGGTAATTAAATCTGTATTGTTTTTCTTTTCAGATTGATTATTTTGTTTCAAAATCCAAAGCCTTATAAAGATGTCTGGACATTTGACTCAAATTTAATTCTAATTCTCGAGTGGCTTGAGAGGCTGGAGGTGAATGCTGGTGCCCATATAGAATTTTAAAACTCCATCTTATGTGCGTTCTCTCCTGTTACATTTTTGTAAAAAATAATGATTCAGAAATAAATTATAAGATCTTTAAAATAGGAAAGGGAGTTACTTTAAAATCACTCTGTAGATAGTTATATACTAAGCTTAGCTTAGTTGTGACACAAGGCCACAAGTATGGAGCTCCTAACAAGAGTATTAAGAAACTAGATATAATTATAAATTATAACATGACTAAAAAATTTATTTTGAAAACGAGAAAAAATTGTCATGGTTGAAGTAATAATCTACAGATATATAAAGGGCAGTTGGTATGTATGTGTGTCCGGATGAAACTACCAAAATAAAACAATTAATGACAAATATATATATATATATATATATATATATATATATATATATATATATATATATATATATAGACACATTAAATATCAGCTTTTCCTGCTGTTTGTGCAAAAATTATGAAGATTTGATTTATATTTGAAGATATTTAAAAATTAAAATATACATTGAAATAGCATAGAAATTCTAGTTAAAAATGTCCAGCATTTGTAAATCTCCAAAGTAAATAAATCAATACATCAGGGTTTTTGGCCCATACCCTTTCATCCTCCCAACAATGGGTAGCCACTTCTAGTCAAATATAAAGGATAGGGGGAAAAAGTGTGTGAGTGTCAGAAAATGAAAGAGAAAAAAAAAGGGATCTTGTATTTAAAATTTCAGTCAGCATTTTATCAATATTGAATAATTTTTTTTTTTTTTTTTAAGATTTAAAATTTTCGGGTACTAAGGGCAAAGTAAAAATAAAGAACATTGAAATTCAATAAATGCCAAAAAATGTGTGTGTGTGTGTGGGGGGGATTCTTTTCAAGTTAAATCTTCATTCCCCCCCCCCCCCCCTCGACTTTCAAAGTTTTTGACTCAGGATAATATTCCTGGAAATATGATTCAGAACTTTCAAACTTGGCCTTTTGGAGAAAAAAAAAAAAAAAAAAAAAAAAAAAAAAAAAAAAAAAAAGGAAAAAAAATCCAGAAAAGAAGAGAAAATGAATAATAAAATTGGTTATGGAGAACTTTAAGGAGAGTTATCTTTCAGATATCAGAATGAAATAAATAAAAAGAATATATTAACAAAAACAAAAAACTAGACAGTAAAATTCCTTGCTCAATTCAACTTTCCAAGGATGGAGCTTTCATTAACCAATAAATGTCAGTAAAATGTAATAAAAGAACACGTATCAAAATATAATACTTAAATTATATCAGATTTTATCAACCAATCTCTTTAAAATGGCAGAAGTGTTTCAGGGTTCTAAAATGAAACACTTACATTAAAATAAACATTTCAAATGTACATACATACATATATATATATATATATATATATATATATATATATGGCTGTCAGGGTAAGGAGCTTGACAGATGAAAATTCTGTCGGGTTTTGCTCCTGGCTAGAAGTAGCTGTTAAAATCAAGCTGCACTGATGAGACATAAACGTCAAAACACGTGTCTGTAGAGGACTAATACATTATATATAAAAGTGTTGTTATGCTTCCAATGGGAGAAAATTATATATTTTATAAAAAAGATGGTCCGCAAAAGGGATTATGTTTCTTAAAAAAAAAATTCCATTATTATTTTACATTAGCGGCACATGTTTCAGATCTTTGGAGATCTTCTTCAGGCATTAATCACATCCTGTGTCCCTTGTGGTTACTTAATGCTTGAAGAAGATAACAAGATATCTGAAACACGTGTCACTAATGTGAAATAATTAATTTTTTTTTTTTAAATATAATCCATTTTGCGGACCTTTTTTATGAAATATATATATATATACAACAGTGTTTCCTTGATAGGATTCAACCAAAATTGAGGACTCAAATATACATATAAAGATATATATATATTCGTAATTTTATAAATAAATGAATAATTACTAATTTTAAAGATCAGATTGATGAGGCTAAGAAATGCCGAAAATAAATTTATATCTACACCAAAGTATCCATATATATATATATATATATAATATATATATATATATATATATATAGAGAGAGAGAGAGAGAGAGAGAAGAAGAGACAGAGACAGAGAGAAAGTAGGTAAATCACCAGGTTAGTTGGGAGCTCGATCTTAAATATTTTTGAACAAAGCAATATATTTGGTAAAGAAAAAAGAATTAAAAATCAGTCATTTTAGCTGTAATAGATCTATTTCTACCCATAAGACTGCCATGAATTCAGTTAACCATTTCTATAAAGTTGACAGTCTGATTAAACTCATAGGTATATACAGATATTTATGGGTAGAAATAGACACATTATCGCTAAAATTACCGATTTTTTTAAACAAATATATATATATATATATATACACACACACACACACACACACACACACCCTGCCAAGATGTCATTAGAATTTATTTAAAAAATGTCAAGAATACTAATTTTCCCTTTGTGTAATATAAAAAAGAAAATGAGATCTGAAGACAATTTGCAGAGAAATAATCATAAAAAGCAGACAAAAGATCCAGCTTTTGATGAGAACTATTTACGGTTAAGTGGTTGTGACATAATGCACTTCAACAATTAAATATTTCTATTTCAGTTTATAAAGCAAGTATGAAAAAATAAAAAAGTTTCAAAAACATTTTTCTCTCCATTTATTACTCTATTAAGATATTTATCTAAAAAAAAACAAAAAAAAACAAACAAAAAAACATTAAAAAAAACTCCAGTATTTTAATTATTTTGATTAGTTAAAAATTAAAAAAAAAAAAATTTTCTTCTTCCTTAAATATCCATTCATTGAAAACCACTGAAGTGATCCAAGGGTGCATTTTTTAGTCATTATTTAAATTTACAAATCCTGAATTCAGGCGGAAAATTAATATTTGTACCGCAACGCAATTTTTTCATTTTAGTTTTAAATGATGTTTTATAAAATTTTAAATTCACTGTTCATTAATTGCTAATCATCAATTTCGTATTGAGTGCCTAACATAACACAAAAGGTTAACAAGCTTATTATACAAATGAACTGATTTTCTTACCAGCTGCTCCACTGCATCAGTCTTGTGCCTAACCAAGCTTACTCAAAGTGGCTATATACACACAATAATAATTCAATCTAGGTGGAGGCATGGGTGTAATGGTTTTAGTCATAGGAAATTGTATTGCATAATTGTGTGGTGGCATGGGTTTTTGAGAAGCCCTGTAGCGAGAATTCTAAGGAGCCACTGTTTTTTCAGTTCAGGGGATGGAAAAATACCAGTAACGGTTATGGTCCCAACTGACCTCAGAGTGTGTGCAAGTCACGTGATAGAGTTAGTTAGGTAATCAGTTTTCAACTAGAGATGAAGCAGAACAGACGTGTGCTGCTGAGGGTGTAACTCAAACCACATGGTGAATCGAGATGGGTAGTAATAAAATCTTTGATCAAAGAAAAACAAAGTCTTGTTGATTATTTGCATGACTTTAAAAAAAAAAAAAAGAAGCCCTTAGAAAAGAAGAGACGAGACTACGACTGGTAAAGATGAAACATGGTGACTAGATGATCATAGCCAAAAGGAAGAAGATAGAAAGAAGTAACAAACAAGTAAATGATGACTATCTGTTTCTCTCTCTCTGTCACACAAGAACTCTCTTGTTTATATACCCGCAATGGGCTATATAACAATTGACTCGTCAATCTGGTTTCAAATAGAAGTAATACCTTTGGGAAAATATGCATCCAGCAACTCTCCCTCAAAATATAGGTAAATAGTAGGTCAGACTCGGCTCTTTAACGTGGACTAAGTAACCAGTCTAGGAGAAAGAAAACTGAATTCACACCAGTTAATCTCCGCTTAAGAAAGTGACCTTGTGCTGCATCCTACTTGTGTGGAGGGGTTGGTAAATATATAATGATTCAATCTGAAAATATTATTAGATGTTGGTTGGTTGGATTTTATGGCATGTCAACCATTGCTGGGTTATTTTATGCTGAAGATGTTTTGTTTTATTCATTCTTGATGGGTATTCAACATTTATTTTAAACTCAATTTAAAAAAAACAAAAACATTTTCTTACTCATTTTTTTCTATTTAATCTAACAGGTTCTACCACACCGGGTTAGTAGACATGGGAGTAATGGTGATGAAGGGGTACTCCACATTTGCTAGACCTCCAGAACTGGAACTTCACACCCAGGACACTAAGACCCTCAGCCACTGCATTCTAGCACATATATGATTAAAAAAAAAGGTTGGAGTTTGCCATAAGGGCAATAGAGTTGGAACAATCATATAGGTGCTAGTGACCAGCTGATTGATCAAAGAGGGCCTCTCTGACCGCCCATCTAGCCTAAGTAAGGGCCAAGGAAGAGTCATGGATTGCTCAGTCACCTGAGTTCCATCCTTAAGCATCATGGGTCGCAACAACCAGCCAACAGGTGGCCATGTTTGGTGGTGGTGGGATCTTACCCCTCTGCTGAGGTGCAGTCAGCGTATATTCTACAGCTCCAGCCAACAGGACAGGAAAGTTGTGGGTTCATGCCTTTTCCAAGTAAAGTAGTACATAGTGAACATAAACAGCTTCATCTGATATTCTGTTTGTTGATCCTGTTTTTTTTTGTGCTAACCATGTACCACCGTTCTTCAATTGGCAGCTCCTCTCTTTGGTATAACTCTCTCATATATATATATATATATATATATATATATATATATATATATATATAGACATGTATCTTTCTCTCTCTCTCTCCCTCCCCCTTTTGAGATCAAACAGATTTTGCTGTAAGGAAGTTAATATTTAATATGAACTCTTAGACATTGGCTCTCTTTGGGGAGAAAAAAATGTTCCAGGAAAACAGCCAAATATTCTCTCTCTCCTCTAAGAGCCAAATACTCTCTTTCTCTCCATCTCCTCTAAGAGCCAAATACTCTCTCTCTCTCCCTCTCCTCTAAGAGCCAAATACTCTCTTTCTTACTAAAACCTTTCCAATATTGATATATCTATAGATTAACTTTTGATATGCCTGTATTATTAATGCTCCAACACTGTCATAAACAAATTGATTTTGGGCACCTGACAACTTTCACATATTCTAATTAATTGTGTCTGTTTTATTAGCAAATCAAAATCTTTATTTAATTATTTTTTTTTAGCCAACCGAATATGAAAATGAGCAATAGTTGCATAAAATTTGGTTCCAGAATTACAAACTAAATTGTTTCAACTGTATGGATTATATTTATTTGATATCTCCAGATCTTATTATAATGGAGATTATGTAACTGTGTCTGTAACCAAAACTACATCACCACTGACATTACGATTTCCTTAGCTATTTAAGTTATATTCTAAATGATTATGAAATAGACATTATCTAATCTGAATTAGCATCTTATATATTAATTATGTCTCTATTAAAGTCTAGATGAGTTAGATTTGCCAAAAAACTGCTCATATTATTAATGCATTTAAAATCCTAAAATATCTCTAAGAAATATAGATTTAAATAGTATATGGTGGGAATAAATTTGCATAATGATTAAAAAAATTAAACTGTGTTTCAGAAATAATTATTTGCAGTTATTGATTTCTAATACTATCATGTTATACTCAAACATTAAATGCAATATTTTTTTTATATTCCTTATTTAGTTTTGTTAGTCTTTCTAATTTGATAAAATATTTTATTACATTCAAACTTAAATACTTGCATCCAGAAGGGTGCATACTTGTACTAATAATTAAATGAATCAGGTTCCCAAGATGAAATGCAAAAATGTAAATCCTGATTTTCTGGTGTTGCTTATCTGCTGAATTTTAATTTTTTATGAGTGTTGTCACCTCAGCTAAATAATTTGGTCAGTTTGGTTCATGGGAGTGGAGGTAAACTTGGAATTTAGAGAGTTCTAGCTTAGGTTTTTGGAAGAGTCAACGTGTCACCAAGATGGCTATTTCTATTGTACATGATGGTTCACTTGAATCAAATAAAGATGTCTGAAAAATATTAAAAACAACAACAAATGCTGAGATGAAGAAGTCTCAAGGAAGTGGAAGATTAGCCCAGAGAGACAATAACTGACCCAACACAAATAGAAGAGGCCATATAGTAGGGTAGATGAGCTGGCCAAGAAGACAGAATAAAATAAGTAAAATATAACAAACTGTTTTTATTATAAAGAAAGAAAGAGAAGAAAGAGGACATACTATACAGAGAAAATATAAGAAAGAAAGAGATGGGGAAAGAAAGAGGGGGCTGAGTGTGAGGAAGTAGTAACACTAATTTGTTTCAATTGAACATGAAAAGAAAAAGAAAGAAAAAAAGAGTGAGAGTTAAATCAAGATTATTATACTTTTTACATATTGAACTATTTAGCAATAGCTCTTAAGTAAATATATCAAATGTTGTAATAATTAAATTTTCATACTGTGTTATATCCACAGGTCCTGTAGTTGAGAAATATCAGCTCTAAGTTCCCTTTCTCATTCATTATTTTCCTAATTTTCATAACTTGTCACTTTATTTGATTGTCTGTCTCTAAATTTTCTCTCTAACTTTCAAATTTTTCTCATGTCACTTTCTAAGATGTCATTTCTCTCAATTGATATTTAACATGGATTTTTCTTCATTTGTAGAAAATTAAGTTCTTGAAGCTGATTTTTCTTATTTCTGTATTTTTTTTAGATGAGGCTTGATATGAATAATTATCATATATCAGACTATTGTCCTCATCTTTGTGTAAATTGGACTCTGTTTTAGATGTTTTTTTTTTATTCATTATTTTAATTACCTTAAAATAAGTCATCTTCAGATGATTGCACATGAATTCAAATGCAGTTTCGGAGTTTAATCATTACTGCTCACTCAAAGTTGGTCGAAACAGCATAAATACCACCATATATCAAAATTGTGATTAGGTATATATGGAAGGGGGGGAAATATATGGGGGGAAAAAGATGTTCGTATCAACAAGCTCCCGCCGAGAGGGGGGGGGGGCAAAAACAAGCGAGTCTACAGTCTTCCAGCAAGCCAAACCTTCCCCTGGTCAACACGCTCTTCGTTTTCGTTTAGCAGCTGCAAAATCCGTCACCGTAGCCGAAATAATTTTTAGCAGTTCAAAATCACATTTCTTTACTCGGTCGTTCGCGTCAGTCAACCTGCTACTGCAACTCCTGACTGCCCACATGTTATTTATGTACGTATTTACCGAAACATCCTGGCACTTTGCATCCGTCCAGTGCCTAAATCGCGTCTGCCTTTGCATGCGGGAGGACGTGGGCTCGATCCTGGCAGGCAAGACAATGTCTTGCTCTTTTTCGTTCTCTGTGATAGTATATAAAAATACTTAAATGGAAGAAGTTACTTATTCTAAAAACTGAAATTTCAAAATATCATAAAGAATGTTATCACTTATCTAACCACCTTATCTGACCAAGAATATAAAATGAGACAGTCCATAAAATTTTATTTTAAGGTAATTAGAATAATAAATAAAAAAAAAACACCTAAAACATAACCCGAGGTTACAGTGGTATAAAAATTTCATTTTCTAGAATAAGTAACTTCCTCCATTCTAATTTTTTCTATATCTAATCACAATTTTTATATAAGCTTGGGGGCATTTATGCTGCTTGGAGTGCTCTTGAGTGAGCAGTAACGATTGAACTCTGAAACTGTGATTGAATTCATGGGTAATCGTCTGAAGATGACTTATTTTAAGGTAATTAAGATAATGAATAAAAAAACATCTAAAACAGAGCCTGAGGTTACAGTGGCCTGAATGTTGTATTTGTACACAATAAAGATGAAGACAATAGTCCGATATATGATAATTATTAAGATTTTTTGTTAAATGGATTTTTTAATATTTTTATTTATTTTTTACTTTGACTGTTGCGTTCTTAAAGGAAAATTACAAGGAAAGTCCAAAAATCCTGGAAATTTCAAAATCAGTGCCCCTAACTGTGGTGAAACAAATGTATAAAACAAAAAGAAAAGATAATTAAAAAAATAAAATAAAAGATAAATAAAAAAAATAAAAATAAATTTCTACAGGTACATCGGCAATTTTCCAACATTCTTGGTTCAAGAACTGTGCCAAATTCCTCATTTTGCTGAACCAACAGAATTCATGCTAAAATAATTATTTAATAATACACTTCTGACTCAGTAAATATACACATTTTCATATCTTTAAAGTATTTGGAATGTCAGAAAATTAAAGAAATATCTAACATCTTTTATTTTTGTTTGGGAGTGGGGGGGGTAGATAAAGCTACTAAAATTGAGAAGATAAAAGATATTACTAATCAAAACTAGTAATAATAATAATGAAGCATTTATCAAATTCTTTGGAAAATGTCCCAGAAGGCAGTCAGAATGGACCATACTTTATTATTGGCATTTCAGTCTCTGAAGACTATAATATAGTTTTTGTGCCCCTGAAGTTACAGCGCCTCCTGTGACTGTGAAGTCCAGTGTTTGAAAAACATTCTCGACCACAAACATACTGAAAACACCTGTTCCCACTAGATCACCAAAGTTAAGC
>CM042143.1:87987949-88012949 GCA_023376005.1 Doryteuthis pealeii | reverse complement strand
ATTTTAAATGGCATATCAACTCATCTGGGTTTATGTCATGCCTAATGGTTAGGAGTAATATATGTTGTGTATCTATATTTATACTTTTTAGTAAATTGGTTTTAACAATGTGTTAGTACCATTGGGAATCAATTGTATGGTATTGATTCAGCGAGAACTGATCTTTCAGTGTGACTTGTCTATATTCTATGGTATAATTTATTTCCCTAAAAAAGGACAAATACCTCTCATGTTGACATTTTCAAACAGATCTTTCATATTGTTTACATTAAAATAAACGGTTTCTGATGTGAGCAAAATATCTACCATGAATAGGTGTTTGGACATGTTTCACACTTGTGGTTGTTGTTCTTGTTTGAGTATATAGGAGTGCGTAAGTCTTGTGTGACCAATGCGTAATCGGGACACAATGATTTGTTCTTTCTAGACTTTCTAAAGTTGGTCTCTAGTCTCCCAAAATGGGTTTGATTAGGAAGAGTTTATTATGGATGTTTGTTAATCCAGTGTTGTTGCCATTTGTATGAAGGAATCTATTAGGAAAACTCTGAATTCAAACCTATTAAACTCCGCTTAAAAAATTGATCTTTTGTTGCATGTTGCTCGTGTGGAGGGGTTGGTAAATATATATATATATATATATATATTATATATAATATATGTGATAAAAAAATGGGGTGGGGATTTGGCATAAGAGCAATATGTTTGGGAGAATCACAAGGGTGTGGGGTAAGTACATAAAATTGTAGTTTCCAACTTTTCAGTTCTCAGTACCTCTAATTCTGACTATCTATATTCTTCAATATAGGACATTGAATACTAGCAGGAACTTGGAGAATAACACAGTATGATAATCTAATTATTCAACGTTTGATATGTTTACTTAAGAGTTATTGAAAATAGTTTAATATGTAAAAAGTATAATAATCTTGATTTAACTCTCTCTAACCCTTTTTTCTTTCTTCCCTTCTTTTCATTATGTTATATTGAAACAGATTAGCATTATTGCTTCCATGCACCCACCCCCTCTCTATCTTTCCCCTTCTCGCTTTCTTTCTTATTTTATTTTTTATATGTGTAGCATGTCCTTTTTCTTACCTTTCTTTCTTCATAATAAAAACAGAATGGTCCATTATTTAGCTGAGGTGATAACACTCATAAGAAATAAGAATTTGGTGGATAAGCAACACCAGATAATCAGGATTTATATTTTTGTGTTACATCTTGGATAATTTGGATGGTCTCATTTTTGACCAGAGGGTGTTGCAAGATGATAACAGTCGTACAATTAAGGAACACGAGTATTAATATATAGATATTAATTAATTGTTTCTTATATAAATTGGAGCAACCGAAAAACATTTAATGAATGTCAAAATGTTGTGTCTTTAGATTTGATGCACTTCCAGGTGCATTTTTATCAGTTCTACAAAAAATAATAATTTTTGCAGTATCTGCTTTTTTTCCACCAATCATTTTCATTGATAGACAGAATATTTCCCATCTGCTGTTATTGTTAAGTGTTAAACAAAACAATGACTGCCAATATATAAGGTGCAGTTATATATATATATATATATATAATATATATATATATATAATATATATATATCCTATTATAATGGAGATTTGTGTTTTTCTGTCTGTAACCGAAACTAAATTTTTATGTCTTTAGATTTGATGCACTTCCAGGTGCATTTTTATCAGTTCTAAAAAAAAATAATAATTTTGCAGTATCTGCTTTTTTTCCACCAATCATTTTCATTGATAGACAGAATATTTCCCATCTGCTGTTATTGTTAAGTGTTAAACAAAACAATGACTGCCAATATAAGGTGCAGTTATATATATATATATATATATATATTATATAATATATATATATATATTATATATCCTATTATATGGAGATGTGTGTTTTTCTGTCTGTAACCGAAACTAAATTTTATGTCTTTAGATTTGATGCACTTCCAGGTGCATTTTTATCAGTTCTAAAAAAAATAATAATTTTGCAGTATCTGCTTTTTTTTTTCCACCAATCATCATTTTCATTGACAGACAGAATATTTCCCATCTGCTGTTATTGCTAAGCGTTAAACAAAACAACTGACTGCTGATATATAAGGTACAGTTATATATATATATATATATATATATATATATATATATATTTATTTATTTATTTATAATGGAGATTCGCTTCCGGTTTTTGTCTGTAACAAAAATTACGTCACTGCTTACGTCACATTACCCAAAATCGTCATAACATAGAATAAATACACTCAAAATTTGAACATGCAACATTAGACAGTCCTCATTGTTTTTTAAAACCAGTTAAAAAAAAATACATGACTGGTATTATATATCTATATATAGTTTGTTTTATTTTAATACATATTTAAAGTTTACATTTCAAATTGTTTTATTTTTTAATCCTTTAATGAATTTGATGATTTAGGGTACAATGTCGCTGACATTGAATTTTTTACTCCCACCCCTCAGGCAATATGTTTCAAAAATCTATTTTTACATCGCCCGGAGGGTGTTTTTTTATTTTGTACTGGTACATATAATATATATATATATATAGTTATGAATTAATGCAAAAATGAATTAATGAATATAATAATAAATGAATGGAATGAATAGAATAATTAAAAAAGATATTTTCCGAGGGACCTCCCAAAAGAAATAATAACTTTTGAGAGAGGTCATTAAAAGAAAAAAAAACTTTCACATCCTATGGGACTCTGTATTGAAGCATTGAATTAATATAATTATTATATAAGATATTGGAGAAGATAAAATAATGTCTTACCTTTGTAAAGTTATATTGAGAAGTAATTCAAATTTTTTCTGTCTAATGCTGTCTATCCTATTTCCGTTATAAATTGCAACATTGTATCCTTTTGAATTTAAGATAAAAAACGGTCAACTGAAATATTTTTGAATAAATTTTTACAGTTGTAAAAATGAATAAATAAATAACCCAAAGATCGAGTGAAGAAATGTAGCAGTTTTTCAATTGTTGCAATTTGCACAGCTCAATGTGTGCTTTTATTGTCAGAGTCACAGAGCAAAATTATATTCAGGAAAAAAAAAAGATTTAGGTTGAAAGCATAATAGACTATTTCAGGGAATCTAGAGGAAATATCTTATTATAATGGAGATTGTGTGTTTTTCTGTTTGTAACCGAAACTATATTCCTACTCAAGTCACAATTCTCTTAGTTATTGACATCACATTCTCCATGATTTTATTTTTATCTAAACCTCAATTATTAATAAAATTGTCTTACATTATTAACTATGTCTACATACTAACAACATGCAATTATATTTATATATACAACAAAATAGCGCTTTACAATGTGAACGGGAAGGCTAATTTGCATATTAATATTAAAAAATCGAATTTAATAAATATGTGCTTAGTATTATTGATTTCTAACTGTTTGGTTTTATTTTAATGAATATAAGCAAAAATCTCTTCAATTAATCTTAAATGAAATCCATTAACAAGATAAAATAAGTGTCATTTTATTCTTTACTTCCTCTTTTAACTAAATACTTAAATTAGAAAAGATAACAATGAAAGATGAGAGTGATGGAAGAGTAAGTTTCAGTAGTTCCATTTTTTATTATACTCCCTCTGTTTCAAATCTTTTTATCTGTATTCTTATTTAGTTTCATTAGCCTTTCTAATTTAATACAATATTTTATTACATTAAAACTTAAATACTTGCACCCGGAGGGTGCATATATTTGCTAGTCTATATAATTAATTTAATAAAACAGTTTTATATATATATGTAAGTAAAAGTAAAGATGTCAGGGCGGCCTAATGTCGGTATCAGCCAATCAGCGAGTGGGTTTATCCCCTTTTCACTAGTGCTAGATCAAGGAGATTGTTTTTGCATCTGAGGTAGAGCACCACATCTACCATCAGCACTTTACCACACAGATTTCTGTGCTACTCATACGCTGAGTTGGCGAGGGCCAGTATCAAACTAGGAACCTTGTGGTTTCTAGCCGAATGCTCTACCGACTGAGCTAATATATATCCAACCTGAATGCATGGTCTGCCACAGACAGATTATCAGTCAAATGGAAACCTGATCTTATTGTCAAGTTAAAGTGACAATTCTTCCAAGCCATAGTTGTATCAGTGCTACTGTATGGCTGCACCAATTGGACTCAAATGAAGTACCTTGAGAATAAGGTAGATGGTAGCTGCACAAGAATGCTGTGTACAATATTAAACAAATCATGGAAACAACACCCTACAAGAAAGCAGTTGTACAACAACTTGTGCCCTATTACATAGACCATCCAACTGAGATGAACAAGATATGTTGGGCACTGCTGGAGAAGCAAGGACAAACTCATAAGTGATGTTCTCCTGTAGAAACCAGCACATGGGCACACCAGTGTGGACCATCCAGCAAAGACCTACACTGACTAGCTCTGCACAGATACTGGATGCTGTGCAGAGGACCTCCTGAGAGCAATGAATGATAGGGACAGCTGGCAAGAGATTGTCATGGAAATCTGTGCTACTACCATAACATGATGATGATAATGATGATATCCAGCCTGTTTGGGAGTTTTAGAATATGCTGACTGTATCCCGTCTTGTGTATGACACTAAACGTCATATGATGGCACATGGGCACACCAGTGTGGACCATCCAGCAAAGACCTACACTGACTAGCTCTGCACAGATACTGGATGCTGTGCAGAGGACCTCCTGAGAGCAATGAATGATAGGGACAGCTGGCAAGAGATTGTCATGGAAATCTGTGCTACTAGCATAACATGATGATGATGATGATGATAATGATGATATCCAGCCTGTTTGGGAGTTTTAGAATATGCTGACTGTATCCCGTCTTGTGTATGACACTAAACGTCATATGATGGCGAGGCTCCAATTCTGGAGCTATGGGGAGCATGAAGTAACCCTTCATTGATATTAGTCCCAGATTCACTCTGAACGAGATTAGTAGTAGCTGTTGAGGGTCCCATCTCTGGATCAAAAAGAGGTTTTTCAAAATTATTCAGAATTGATAAAACCATGTGCCCCCCCCCCAAAAAAAACCCTCTTAAGAAACAACTGCATAAAGAATAAATATGAATGTACAATAAATGAAATTCCCTTACCTCTAGGCATAAAATAACCCTAGACAGGTTGATATGCTGTTAAATTCAAATGAATCAATTAATCAAAATCTTATTATAATGGAGATTGTGTGTTTTTCTGTAACCGAAACTATATTACTAATCGAGTCACAATTAACATAGTTATTTACATCACATTCTCCATGATTTTATTTATATTTAAACCTCAATTATTAATAAAATTTCTTCACATTTTTATTAGTGTTGTCCATATCTACATGATATTTACCGCGTACCCCACTTGTACGGGTCAGGCACAAAGTCCCTATTAACGTGGGACCACCCACAAACCGAAGCTCATGGAGTGGCAGGTGAAAAATTGCGTCGATCCGTCGGCATTCCCCCTCAAGGGGGCGCCCTCAGGCACTGGGCAATAAACCCAGCCCTGCCCTTTAAATCAAGGGGGCAGGTGTTGCCTGGGGGGATGGCCCCTGGGATCGACGCTATTAACTAGTAAAGATCCAGGGCCGAAGCCACTGGACCCCCGGCGTTGGCCAGGTCTACATACAAATAACATGCTATTGTATTTATATTACAAAGAATAGCGGTTTGCAGTGTGAATGGGAAGGTTAATTTGCATATTGATATTAAAAATGTGATTTTAATAAATATGTGCTTAGTATTATTGATTTCTAACTGTTTGGTTTTATTTTAATGAATATAAGCAAAATCTCTTCAATGAATCTTTAAATGAAATCCATTACAAAAAAAAATAAGTCATTTTATTCTTTATTTCCTAATTTAACTAAATAGTTAAATAAGTAAAATTCAGCAATGAAAGACGGAGTGATGGAAGAGTAAGTTTCATTTCTATTTTTCTATTATACCCCCACTCTGTTACATATCTTTTTGTCTGCCTCTAATTTAATACGATATTTCATTACATTAAAACTTAAATACTTGCACCCGGAGGGTGCATATATTTGCTAGTGTATATAATATATAAGTTATGCTATATTATAAAATTTGCAAAGAACTTGTAATATCTAAGTAGGTATTTACCCTTTCCATTCACCATGGGTAGAATGTAACACAAGGTCACAAGTATGGGGGAATCCAATGTGTTTTTTAAGAACATATTGAGAACTTTGCAAGCAGAAATTTTTTTGTAAAAATAAGAAATTTTTTTTTTTAGACTGTGTTTTTATTTCGTAGTAAAGTTCCTGTTTTTGTTGTTTGTGCTGCTTATTTTGATAGCAGAAAATCTTTAGATATTGATTCGTTCTTCAGATGTATCAGCTGTAAAGAAAATTTACTTATTTATTTATTTTATTTATTTATTTATTTAGGAAACAGAAAATAATTTATTATCTTTTCTATCAAAATCAGCCTCACAGTTTACATCTTTCAATTTGGAAATTTTTCGAAACCAAAATCTTTGTTGACAAATGCCACTGACTCCAAATTTGGAATTTGAGTTGGAGTTTTGTTTAATGACATATCAACCTCTGTGGGTCATTTAATGCCAAAAAGAGTTAAATAGAATTTATTTTTCATATGGGTTTTGGCCTTTAGAGTATGGTGTTTTATGGTAGTATTAGTTTGGTTTTTAGAGTATGGGGTTTTATGGCAGTATTTAGTTTGGTTTTTAGAGTATGGGGTTTTATGGTAGTATTTAGTTAGGTTTTTAGAATATGGGGTTTTATGGTAGTATTTAGTTTGGTTTTTAGAGTATGGGGTTTTATAGTATTTAGTTAGGTTTTAGAATATGGGTTTATGGTAGTATTTAGTTAGGTTTTTTATGGGGTTTTATGGTAGTATTTAGTTAGGTTTTTAGAGTATGGGGTTTTATGGTAGTATTTAGTTGGTTTTTAGAGTATGGGGTTTATGGTAGTATTTAGTTAGGTTTTTAGATATGGGTTTATGGTAGTATTTAGTTTTGGTTTTTAGAGTATGGGGTTTTATGGTAGTATTTAGTTTGGTTTTTAGAATATGGGTTATGGTAGTATTTAGTTTGGTTTTTAGAGTATGGGTTTATGGTAGTATTTAGTTTGGTTTTTAGAGTATGGGGTTTTATGGTAGTATTTAGTTTGGTTTTTAGAGTATGGGGTTTTTGGTAGTATTTAGTTGAAAAGGTTGCTTTTTTTATATAGAAAATTCAAGATGTCTTCTGGTTTGATATTTTTGAAGAGGTCTCTTAAGTTGTTTGTCTGGTAATATTTGGCGTGTGTTTGTCTAAGACTGTTGCAGTTTAGGAGGATGTTTTAAATAAAGTGTTACTTTGCATGTTCAGCATTCAGGGGTATCATTCCCTTTTAAAAGGTGAGAATGGGTGATATGGGTGTGCCCAATAGAAAGTCTGGAGAGTATTACGCCTTTTCTGGAATTCAAATACCTTGGAGCTTCTACATGGCTCATCTTGACTTAGGAGAATTCTCACTTATATCAGTGAGATTAGTGCCATTTAATCCATAACTGGGGGTGGGGGTGTCATACCTTTTCCAAGGGTGTTAGTCCAAAAGTGAACATAATAGCACAACTGGAGTTTGAACTCTCACTATGATGTTGCAATCCAACACATTAGCCACTACACCATGGGAATTCCCTGGTGGGGCTAGGGCTTAGATTTTGTTTAAACCTTTTCTATAGAATAGTGAGAAATTAACAATATTACACCCATGGGAGAGTGGTTGAAGAGATAAAAAGGATTTCCTCGTCAATCAGCCCATTCAACAATGCTGTACCCTTTCAAGAACTGATAATGGTGTTCTAGGAGGAGGAGGAGGAGAAGAAGAAGAGGAGGAGGAAGAAGCATGCCCAAATGTGTCTAAGTAGTGCCACGGATAAAATCCAACATTTTCCAGCAAGATCGTTCTGGATTATGCAACTATCTCTCTCCTGACGTAAGAAAGAAGGTATGTGTAGGAAGAAAGAGATTGGAATTTAGGAGATCAATAAAATAGGCTTCTTTTTGCCAGGATTTTTATCCCCCCTCCCCCCCCACACACACACATCAAGTTAGGATTCTTCCATACTTTTGAAAGATCTGGACTTTTTTTTCTCCCCCCACTTTTTTTTAAAGAGAAGAATTAGGGTGTTTGTGTAGAGAAAGAGAGTGAGTTGTCTGTCCCAATGGTGAATTTTGGAATGTGAAGAGGAAGAATCCAAGAAGAAACTACAGCAGAATAGCATTTACAAAAGAAACGAAAAATAATATCTAAAGAGAATGAAGAAGAATTTATTTGGATTCTTTAATTCTAAGGAGGGGGGATAATAGGGGGAATAGACAAAAAAGAAAAGAGGGGAAGAGAGAGAGAGGGAAAGAGAGAGGAGAGAGAGGGAAAGAGAGAGGGAGACTACTACACAGTGGCAGATATAGATACAAAGATGTTAATAGATACATAGATAGATAGAGAGAGATAGATAGATATAGAGATAGATAGAGAGATATAGATATATATAGAGATAGAGAGATATAGATAGATAGATAGATATTTCTAGGGAAGAACAGGACCTATGAGGAAGAATGTATATCAATCTGGGGCCCAGAGAGTCAAGATGGGTTGTGATTTTCTGATAGCTTCTTCTTAAAAGTAGATAGATAGCTAGTGAAGAGAGGAAAAGAGAGATACATCTTAAGATCTGGGAAAAACACACACACACATACAAAAGGATCCATAATAGAAAGATGCAAGTTATTAATAACAGAGATGCACATTATAATTTGTATAAGAGGGTGATGAACAGAGAGACACACAGAGAGCATGTCTGGTAAAAGAGAATGACAAAGAGAGTGTGATATTAACAAGACTGGAAAAAAGGAAGAAATGTGGTACAGACACACAGAGAAAAAAGTACTCTCACAAAAGCCAAAAACAAAATAGGTAGAAATTACTGCAATAGAGTTTTTACATGTAACATAATTGGAAAACAAAGACAAAACAAGAATAAAAGAAAGAAAAAAAAGAAAGAAAAGAAAAAAGAGAAAAAAAAAGAAAAAAGAAAAAGAGAAAAAATGAAAAAAAAGAGAAAAATAAAAAAAAAAAAGAAAAAAAAAATGAAAGAAAAGAAAGAAAAAAAAAACAAAATGAAAGAAAAAGAAAAAAAAAACAAAATGAAAGAAAAAGAAAAAAAAAAAACAAAATGAAAGAAAGAAAAAAAAAAAAAAAATGAAAGAAAAAGAAAAAAAAAAAAAAAAGAAAAAAAAACAAAATGAAGAAAAAGAAAAAAAAACAAAATGAAAGAAAAAAAAAAAAAAAAAGAAAAAAAAACAAAATGAAAGAAAAGAAAAAAAAAAAATGAAAGAAAATGAAAGAAAAAGAAAAAAAACAAAATGAAAGAAAAAATGAAAAAGAAGAAAAGAAAAAAGAAAAAAAAGAAAAAGAAAAGAAAAAAGAAAAAGAAAGAAAAAGATTAAGAAAAAGAAAAAGAAGAAACTGAATGAAGCTTAAAATCCTTTTTGGTCTGGGATGTTGCCTGTATTCAAAAATGTCTGTGGTTGACAGATTAGTTTTTGATAATATCAAAAATTATTGACATCACACCCCCTACTCCCCTTACCAATTCCTCCTTTTCAAATACCTGCTGTCACTTTATGGTTGCAGTAGCAGCATTCTTTTTCTGAATTAAGCACAAAACAAACACCAAAAGAAAAAAGAAAAAGAAAAAACAAAAAAAAAAAAGTCCATAAAGAAAAGTGTAGATAACGCTCAATTGAGAAAGTATTCTGTTTGCAGATGGATGGGCGATAACCAAATCTTATTTCTTTAATCTGAAAATCAATCAGTCTTAGTATCAGATGATAAGCAAACAAAAGTAACAAGAGAGAGAGTGACACAGAGAGGAGAAAGTGTAGAAAAAAGAAATTGAAATATGATGAAAAGATAGAAATGCAAAATGAAGGAAAGAATAATTTTTTCACCAAAACATTGATAACTATATGGGTCGATCTTTGCAGGAAAAATATCTTACACAACACAAGTTTATATAATAATAGAAGTAGCTACCCAGCATCAACTGGGTATGGGGGGAAACTCTGGTGTATTGATTTGTTTACTTTTGAGATTTACAAATGCTGGACATTTTTAAGTAGAATTTTAATGCTATTTTGATGTATATGCTAATTTTTATATATCTTCGAGAATATATATATTTACCAACCCCTCCGCACGAACAGGATGTGACACAAGGTCAATTTCTTTAGCGGAGTTCAAAAGGTTTGAATTCAGAGTTTTCCTTCTCCTAGACCAGTTGCCTAACCAAGGTTAAAGATCTCAGTCTGTCCTAGCTGGAGGGAGAGTAGGATTCATACCTTTCCCAAGGGTATTAGCACTAAGTGAAATGCAATTACCACATCCAGGATTTGAACTTGGGGCAACGAGTCCCTTCACCATGACTTTAACCATTACACCACACGTTTCTTTGGGAATATAAATCAAATCTTCATAATTTTTGCACAAAAAGCTAGAACCGGAGATATATATATATATATATATATATATATATATATATATATATATATGTATATATGGACTCTCTTGTCGATTTTCGACGCATGAGGGTTCATACACACAATGAACACCCACACAGTGATTTGTTTATAGTGGTGAAGGCTTGTGTTGGACTAGCCACACTTTTTGGTGCAGTCGATAGGAAAGAATTGGTGCATCAAGGATTGCCACAAACCCAATCAACGACTGACCTCAGGAATTTTGAATTCAGAGTTATCCTAGACTGGTTACCTACCCAAGGCTGAAGGGCCCAGTCTGCCCTGCTATTTAACCCACAGCTGGAGAGAATTTTGAATTTAGAGTTATTCCTCTCCTAGACTGGTTACCTACCCAAGGCTGAAGGGTCCAGTCTATGCTACTATTTAACCCATAGCTGGAGGGAGAATATATGGATTCATATCTCTATATATATATATATTTACTTTTTTGTTATTTTCGTAGTTTCATCGAGTCATATATATATATATATATATATATACTACCTGCCCTTTATATATGTACTAGAAGTGGCTACTCAATATCAACTGGGTAGAGGATGGGGGGGGGCAAAAACCTGGTATGTTTTGTTTACTTGGTGATATTTAATGTGTGTGATATATATATATATATATATATATATATATATATATATATATATATATATATATATTTACTTGGTCATTTTATTTTTGTAGTTTTATCCGGACATACATACATATATACATACATACACACCAACTTCCCTTTATACATGTATAGATTATCCACAGTATCTATACAGAGCTGATTAATGCAAGTCTTTGCTGGTCATCCCACTCTGGTTTGTCCATGTGTAGTTGTCCACAGGAGAATGTCACTTATGAATTTGTCCGTACTTCTGTTGCATAATCTATGTGGTAGCATAGATTATTGGCAATACCCTGTAATTCTGCAGATCCAGTTTTTCCATATGAAATGGAAAATCACTGAACAGTTATCTGTCCCAATGAACTCCGCGTGTTAATGTTTGGTTTGTTTTACGGTATATCAACCTCGGTGGGTCATTTAATGCCGACAAAGTTGTGAAATAAATTCATTCTTAATGCATAATACAATTTTGTTTATAAACTCATGTTTTTCTATTCAACCCATAGATGGGACCCTAACAGGTACTACCACTCCGGGTCAGAGTGGACCAGGGAGCAATGATGATGAAGGGGTGCCCCACATTCCCCAAACCTCCAGAACTGGAACCTCACCATCAGATAGAGTTTAACGTCATTCCCAGGACATGTAGACCCTCAGCCACCGCCTTCTAGCATCCATATGATAAGAAGGATTGGGGGTTGCCATAAGGGCAATAGGGTTGGGGCAATCATATAGGTGCTATGGCTTGATGTGGCCAGCCGATTGATCGGAGGGGGCCTCTCCGACCGTCCGTCTAGCTCAAGAAAAGCCTAAAGTGGAATATTGCAAGTCATGGACTGCTCAGCCACCTGTGTTCTATCCTTAAGCATCACGGGTCGCCACCCATGGCCAACAGGTGACCTCATTTGGGGAGTCTTACCCCTCTGCAGAGGTGCAGTCAGTGCATTCTAACGCCACAGCCGACAGGGCAGTCTGCATGTTGAGCAGTTACAAAAGGCAAATAAAGCTTTGAAAAACAACAAGGAATGTCAATTAATTAAGCATGCCTTAGTTAGCCAGAAGAAGCCCTTAGAAGAAAGATGAAACAGTAACAAGTACATAGACGATCATGGCAAAGTACAAAGAAGTAGAATCCAACATGGCGATTAGACGAAGAACAGCAAGTAAGTTACATATCTGTCAATATCTCTCTCTCATACTGTCTTTCTCTCTCTATCACATAAGAACTCTGGTCATATACCCAATGAGAAAGGGGTATATAACACTTCTCCAGCAGTATCTAGTGTGTCATTACCCCCAGCTATGGGTTAAATAGTACCACTGCTGTTCTTTTACAAGGATGACTTTGGCATTATGTAATCCATAAAGGTTGATATGCCATTAAACAAATAAACCAAACAGACATATTTTACCCATAGATGGGACCCTACCAGGTACTACCACTCCAAGGCGTAGTGGCTAACATAATGGACTGTGACCTCATAGTGAGCTTGAACTTCAGTCACACTCACTTTTGGACTAATACTCTTGGGAAAGGTAGGAATCCTTTCATCTATGAATTAAATAGTAACAACTGTTCTTCTACAAGAATGGCTTTTGGCATTAACTAACCCATGAAGGTTGATATACTATTAAACAATGAGCTGAAACCAATTATAAGTAAAGTCAGAGGAGTGGCCTATTGTTGATATCAGCTGGACAGTGAGGGAGTCTATCCCCTTTTCACTAGCACTAGACCTAGGAAATTGTTTTTTGTGTCTGAGGTGGTGAATCACACCTACATTCAATTCCTACTTTAACACACAGATCCAATCTGTACTACTTATGCGCTTAGTTGGTGAGGGCCAGTATTGAACCCGGAACCTTGTGGTTCCTAGGTGGATTCTCTATTGACTGAGCTAAATGTTTTTAATACTAAAGCAATTTTAATTGATTTTCTTTGTTTCTTTTTAAATTCGCCCCCCCCGAAATTCTTGCATTGATTTGATTAAGATAAAATAAAATTATCCATAAGTTGACAATCTTCTTACAGCCAATGTTTCATCTTTTCAATGAAACAAACAAATAGATTAATTACTCTCAATAAACATGCAATTCTCATTTAATCTCAAAGATTTGTCATCAATCGGTTCACTTAAAAATAGAATTCCTTCTATTCTGTTGTTTCTTTCTATCAATGTTGTTGTCCTTCTTTATCTTCAATTTCTTATTATTATTCTCCTTCAATTTCTCATCATCATCATTATTCTCCTTCTTCAATTTTTCATTATTATTATTATTATTATCCTTCTTCAATTTCTCCTTCATTTTTCAATTTCTTCTTATCATTCTCCTTCTTCAATTCCTCCTTCATTTTTAATTTCTTCTTATCATTCTCCTTCAATTCCTCCTTCATTTTCAATTTTTTCTTATTCTGCTTCTTCAATTACTCCTCCTTCTTCAATTCCTCCTCCTTCATCTGCTGTAATTTCTTGGTGATTATGTTCTTAATATTGTTTGTTCCTTAAAAAGAATCTTTTTTTCTTTTTCTCCCTCCTTCCTCTCCATTCCCCCTCTCCCTGCATAATAATATTTTCATGTCATTTTTTTCCCCTTTTACAAATTATAAAAATCAACAGAATGACATTGATTATGTCACTATGAATGTCACTGATTTTTAAAATAAATTCAAAATGCGGTTGTGACAGGATTTAAAAATCCAATTTCAGCTAAATAACAAATTTATCTTAAATTAATATTGGGTTTCTTCCATTTATAGTTCAAATCTTGATCTTAATAATACACCCACATATCTGTGTGTGTGTGTGTGTGTGTGTGCATAGGGGCCAGTTGAGCTCCTTCAGTAGAACATCTGTCTGGAAACCAAAAGATTCTTGGTTTAATTAAAAAAAATCAATTATAATTGGTTTAGTTTTAGTCAGTAGAGCATCTGCCTAGAAACTGTAGAATAAACATCATACTTGCTTTTACAGGAGGGCTGTGGCTAGCGTCCAGTCATCAGACAAAAAAAAAAGAGTGTAACCAAATACAATCTTCACTTTGATTATCTCGTCATATCTTGCAACTGGAGACACCTACACTCACAGACATGACAAGATAATCAAATTCAATGGGATATTCCCTCACAGGTTCGGACCCTGTCCACAGCGCCATGTAGAGATTCATGGAGTGAACAGATTCAGCTTGCAACACAGCTGAATACTGATCACTCCACAAATCGCTACAGGAACTGCAAGGTTCCGGGTTCAATACAGGCCCTTACCAACTCAACACACAAGTAGCATAGTTTGGATCTATGTGGTAAAGTGGGAATTGATGGTAGTATGGTGTTCCACCTCAGATGCAAAAACAATCTCTCTGGTCTAGCACTAACAAAAGGGGGATAACTTCTCGCTCAGATCCAAGATACAAAGATAGCAGAATAGCAGAGATAACATACCCAATTAGACGTTAGACAACCCAAACAGATCCATAGAAAAAGTTATCAAAATAGAAAAAACATATACAAGATAAGTATGATACATGAAAACAGATTCTTAATTTTTCTGTTACGTTACATATCTTATTATAATGGAGATTATGTAACTGTTTGTCTGTAACCAAAACTATGTCACCATTGACATCACAATTTTCTTATTTACTTAAGTTACATTCTCAACGATTATGAAATAATCATTATTTAATCTTAATTAGCATCTTATTCATTAATGATGATCTATTAAAGTCTAGCTGAGTTAATTTTACTGCAAATCTGCCCATATTATTAATGCATTTAAAATCCTGAAATATGTGTTATATATCACCAAGAAATAAAAATTTATACTATATAAATCTTTTTTTTGTATATGGTGGGAATAATTTTCATAATGATTTTAACAAAACTGGGTTTAATAAATGATTATTTGCTGCTATTGATTTCTAATACAATCATGTTATTCTCAAACATATTAAAATAGAAAAGGCCTATACAAATACTGAGATAGCAGAATAGAAGAGACAACATAGCCAATAGATGTTAGATGACCCAACCAAATCCATAGGAGGAGATATCTTCAAAATAGAAAATATATACCAGATAAGTATGCCTATGACTATGTAACATTTATACTTAAATATTGGGACCAAGACACCATTAAGCACCCCATTTGTGACCTAAATTCAAAAGGACATGTTTTGCTTTTCACCATCAAAATCCGGTTGTTTGTTAACAGACGATTTTTAGACGCGCTTTTTAAAAAAATTATAAAACTATAAATGAAAGACGTTTTTATATTAAAGACACTTTTTTTTTTTTACTTATTTCATGTTGTTGTTAATTCAATAGCAATTCTTTTTTAATTATAAAACTTTTAACGTTAGACATGTTTAAACGGGAATGATTAAAGCTATAAAAAGTATATTATAAGGTTATAATAATAACTGCTAACCCTAACCAACCAAATTTTTAATATTAACTATCTGTAGAGGCACATGGAAAATAAACATGTCTTTCGTTTTAAGTTTTATTTTTTTTAAAATAACATTAGTTTAGACGACAACATGAAATAACTAATTTTTATTAAAATCAAAAACTATTTTAGTACAAAAATGTTACTGATTTTTATTGGCCAGCTGTTGATTTTGTTTACTAACAACCGGTGAAAAGCAAAACTCAGTTCTTTTTGGGCTGGGATGCCTAATGGTGTCAAGGTCCAAATATTGTAACCACAAAGAAATGGAAGACACCTGACTGCACCTCTGCAGAGAGGTAAGCCCCACCACCAATGTAACCACTTATTGGCTATAGGTGACGACCCATTATGCATAAGGATAGAGTACTGGTGGTTGAGCAGTCCATGATATGCAGCACTTAATTTTGGCTCTTACTTGAAATAGACGAGTGGTCAGAGAGGCTCAATTAATCAATCACCTGATCATGTCAAGCCTTAGCACCTATAAGATTGTTCTGGTCATATTGCTCTTATGGTAAACCCTGTCAACCCTTTTTATCATATATGTGCTAGAAGGTGATGGCTGAGGGTCTTAGTGTCCTGGGTATGATGCTAAACTGCATCTGATGATAAGGTTCAAATTCTGGAGCTCTAGGGAGTGTGGACTACCCCTCACTGCTATTACTCCCAGACTGTTAGTAATCTGTTAGGGTCCCATCTATGGGTCAAATAGGTATTTGCAAGTTAATGAAAATCATTTCTACTAAATAATTAATACTATATATATATATATATGGGAGATTATGTGCTTAATTAAAGTCATACCTAATTTTGTTAATTAATTATAACTATAATATATATATATATATATATATATATATAAGGGCTAGGCCAAACCTGGAATGATACTAAGACATCATTGAACAGATACACACAGTCTTACACATACACACACAGAATTTGGAAGATATCCCTCAGGCAGAAAACAGAATGGAGAAATTCTAGGAACAAGCTAACAACTCCATACTTTCAGAAATCTTTTGATTATCTCTAAATATTAAGAATAAATCAAAGGTAAACAAACAACATCATAGTTATCTTATTTTTCTTTAGACTTGCCTTCAAAACCAACCACCAAACCAATATAAAAAGAATTTTCTAAATTTCTGTGCAGATTTTGAAAACCTTTTTTTATGATATTAAAGTATTCAATGAAAGGAAGTTGGTGATTGACAATGTAAGAATTGGTAAATCTGTCAATTCTGACAAATCAAGAAATTATTCAGAAATGTGTGTGTGTATGTGGTGTGTGACCGAGTGTGTATGTATGGTAACTCAGTATGCATGATCTTAAATACAGAATGGAGTAAAGCTGACAAATATATATATATGTAGGTATGTGTGGATGTGTGTGTGAGAGAGACAGAGAGAGTATATGCATGCATTTGTTGAAGTACACACACACACACACACACATATATATATATATATATATATATATATATATATATATATATATACTTACATCCGTTTGTGTGCATATATGTATGTGCTTATATGTATTTACACAGATAAAATCTGACAGTATGTAGAAAATAGAAAAACATGAAGTATTCCAAAAATATGAATTTATTTTTGGTGAAATTTGTTATAACGTTTCAGTTTTATTAAACCTTCATCAGGACTTGAAATGGTAGGAATGTTGGTTAAATGGGGGATGGATGACTTTCGAAAAATGGGAGAATAGTTAGTTGTGTGGGAAGAGCCATAACAGAGTTTAGTATAGCATTTGTTCCAGTACATGCAAAGACTACTACCTATTTGTCATAACTTATTCGGGGATTTTTGATGAGACATTGCATCATCCTGGTCTGTCAGACCTTGCTCTTTAGTCAAGATTTTTCTCATTATCAGCTCTGTGCGGATACTGAATGCCATCCAGAGAACTTGTCATGTGTGATGGTCAATAGTGACAGATGTTGTGAGGGAGAATAATTTCCCCTACAAGATATTCACTACAGCTAGCCTTTGCTGACAACATATTAGCCATTACTGCTATGTAAGAACTGTGCGTTTTCCTCCCTATTCCTATTCTTGTTATATTTTTCCTGTACAAGGGTAATACTTCAAATATAATGCAGTAATTTTATTTGATTGTATAAGTCATCGGGAGGTCTAAAGTTGGTATCAGCCATACAGTGAGGGAGTCTATCCCCTTTTCACTAGCGCTAGATGAAGGAGATTGTTTTTTTTTTAGCATCTGAGGTGGAGTGCCACACCTACCGTTTTTCATAACTCAGTCACAACAATCAAAGAGAGAGTCAAAAGAATCCAGATTTGCCTCATTATCAGCTCTGTATGTATACTGGATGCCATCAAGAGGACTTGCTAAGAGTGATGGTTGACAGGGACAGATGATAAGCAAGAGTTAAAAAAAATCTGTACTGTCTTGATGATGATGATGATGATGTAACTTGAGGCTTTTTTGTTGGGGTATCCAATAAGAATCAAACTTGCTATTCAGTAATAATGGATCTGCGAGACTAGTTTGCTAACCATTATACCAAGATTGGACTCTAGGTTTGCTGATTTTTTCATTAGTATTATATGGCTGGATCATTTTTGGATAAAATTTATATACACTGATGCTTTAGTAGAGGCAAGCACATTTAAAAGATAACTAAAGTAAAGACAGAAGAGATTAAATTATTGAATAATGAAGAAAAAAAAAAAAAGAAAGTAAAAAGCAAAAAGGTGACTTAGTGAATTTTAAAGTAGAAATAAAACAAAGAAAGTTGCAAAGTAACTAAGGAAAGTAATGTGAGATAAAGAAAAGACATTTGTAATCTGGGCAGATAAATTTATTTCCTTCAATGAACGAAGTCCATTCTGAGATTATCAATAAAGTTGGAGGAGGGGGGGATTACTTAAGAAATCTGATAAATGGATAAAAGATAACAAGACGTTATTTATTGCAATGTTCCTAGTGGATAAAAAAAAAAAGAAAAAAAAAGATCCACTGTTATAATAAAAAAGTTACTCTCTTGAATCTAAAGAAGTTGAAGGGGTAATGTCTTCCAAAACTAAATTTGCCCTTTTTCATAAGATAAAAAAAAAAGTTTATATTTTTCAACCCCTTAAATTTGTATTGTATTCACTAATTCTGACATGAGGTCTAATGGTTCTTAGTGAATCAGAAAAGTTCCCCCCCAAAAAAAATCCGCTGTTGTGATAAAAAAGTTAACCTCTTGACTCTAAAGACCTGACAATGAAAGGGTAATGTCCTCCAAATCTAAATTCCCCTTTTTCATAAGATAAAAAAAACCCTTACATTTTCAAAACCTTAAATTTGGGTCATATACACTTGTTGTAAGGTAAGATATTTCCCCTACAAAAAGTTGGACTCATCCAATAAAACACATAACTAATACTGACTACATAAGCATATTAGTTGAGAAATAGCTAATCTTGCTACAGAGATTTAATTACTGTTGTGGAAGAGCTGTGTGTTGGACTTTTATTTATATCCTTTGTACCAAAAGGGTAATGAACCTATGTTAACTTTTCTTCACGATTTCAGGGCTGTTATTTGATAACTCAGACACAACAACAATTCTTGCATGAGATGTAATAGTTATCATTGTAGGAAATTGACTTATCAATCTGCGTGCAAATCCTGGATGAGTCTGTTTGAATTTTGATGTGTTCCATCACAGCTACCATTTGCAGTTCTGTCACTGTGCATGGGCGGAACAATCCCTTTTTGCATGAGTGAGCAAGCAAGTAGCTCAATAAAAAGCAAGCCACTTGAACAGAGGACAGTGAGGATTTTTAAGCAAGACAACTTAGACGGCAGAGTTGTTTGTGAAATCAACTGCTACAAGGATCACATTTCATATAGTGTTAATACTCTTGGGAAATGTCCTTCAAAACTGAATTTCCTTTTTGCATGAAATAAAAAACAAAATTTTATATTTTTAACACCTTAAATTTGAGTCCTCAGTCAGTAGCGCATCCGCCTAGGAACCATAAGGTTCCAGGTTTGATACCAAGCTTCGCCAAATCAGTGCATGAATAGCGCAGCTTGGATCTGTGTGGTAAAGTGGGGAGCTAATGATAAGTGTGGGGCTCCACCACAGATGCAAAAACATCTCACCATCTAGCATTAGTGAAAAGGAGATAGACCCCTTAGTTGTCTGGCTGATATCAACAATAGGCCACTTGGCTGACTTTACTACACTAGTTTTGTGCATGGTGTAATGGTTATCATCATAAGAAAAAAAAATAGAAGATAGAAAGAAAGAAGACTGCATTTCACACAGCACTAGTACTCTTGGGAAAGGTATGAATCGATTAACCTTGGTATGTTAACTCTGAATAAAAATAAAAAAATTTACTTAAAAAATGACCTTGTATTGCAACCTGCTTGTTGTAGAGAGGGATAGGTAAATTCATATATATATTTAACACGAGCAGGATGCGACACAAGGTCAATTTCTTAAGCGGAGTTTCAACAGGTTTGAATTCAGAGTTTTCCTTCTCCTAGACAGGTTGCCTAACCAAGGTTAAAGAGCCCAGTCTGCCCTACTATTTATCCATAGCTGGAGGGAGAGTAGGATTCATACCTTTCCCAAGGGTATTAGTGCTATGTGAAATGCAAACAGTTTCGTCTAGGATTTGAACTCGGGTCGACGATTCCATTTCCTACGACTAACCATTATGCCAACTCCAAACTTAATTCAAATTGAAAGTTCAAAAAAAATTAGTCAAAAA
Organism: Doryteuthis pealeii; assembly: GCA_023376005.1. Taxonomy (NCBI): domain Eukaryota; kingdom Metazoa; phylum Mollusca; class Cephalopoda; order Myopsida; family Loliginidae; genus Doryteuthis; species Doryteuthis pealeii. Next base: position 87,992,512 of record CM042143.1, on the reverse strand, counting down.
TAATGAATAATAATGAAGACAATAGTCCGAATAATACAAATAATACTAAAGGCAAAAATCTACCCGATATGATATTTTTACAATTAAACAATTTTCTTGTGAAGAATGAAGATTAAATGATCTATTGATTTTAATGGCATGCCAACCCGTCTAGGATCATTCTAAGTTAGGGAATCGAACAAGGCCTCAAGAAAGGGGCATTCAGTGAGAATCGAACTCACGTAGCAATGGAGGCTAGCTTGCTCACTACATCACGGCGAGATGCCTGGCTTACAGCACACACATTTCCAAATGGTTACTCATCCAAGTACTGACCAGGTTCGACTTTGCTTAACTTTGGTAATCAAATGAGAATCGGTGTATGCGACCTGATATGACCGTAAGCATGTATGTGTGTCTAGAAGGTTGTTACATTACATTCATCTCACGTCTTATTTTTTGTCCTGTTGGGTTTGTGGCATGGGGTATCGAAGAAAGTTGACGGAGACAAAGAAGTGACGAAAAGTTGATGATGAATTCACAAAGGAAAAGGTCAGACACGCGATCACAAAAAAATATGTTGTTAAACAAATTTTCAGACTTCAAAACACAAGAGTTGAGCGATGTTGCTGTTGGAATGATTGCTCTCATTAATAAGATAGTGTTCATGGGAAAAATTATGGGACTCAAAATCGAAAATCAAGACATTGGTGAAAATTTCATAATAATTAGAATACAAAATAAAAAAATTTATTCGTATGGGAAAATTCATGAAAAAAAAAATTCTTATTTTTGAAAATTGAGGGTAAAAATTTTTTCAAAATTTATTCTTTTCCAGTAAATAAGCTAAGTAAATTTATAAAAAATAAATGATTTTCCTCCTGAAGAAAAAAAAAGTTCCACCATTCTGTAATCCTGAGATCACAGAATAAAGTACTAAGTTGGGTTCAATATCCAATAATTGTGATACATAGACAGTGCTGTCTGAAGAGACAGGTGTTCATGTATATTTCATTTCTTAACTTACACATGATAGATTGGGTAATCATTTGCCAGGTCTTTACCAATGTTGGTTGGAGTCTTGAATTCAGAGCAATCCTTCTCCTAGACTAGTAGCCCTAGCACGGCTAGAGAGCCCAGTCTGCTGGCTATTTTACAATAAATTTTACTATGAAATATATAATATGACATGGCAAGTCAGGGTGTCAGGAAAAAGAAGTATATGTGGGGAATGAGGAAGGGAAAGAGTAATTAGAGGAAAAAGACAAAGAAGAAGAAGAAACTGAAGGGACCACAGATGAGGGAGAAAGGAGAGGGAGAAGAAGAGCAATTGATCATCAAGATAATTCAGAATTATCGTGATGATCCATTAGGAGATACCTAGGTAGGTAGGTAGTTTCTGACTCTTTATGCTTTATTATATATATATAATATATATATATATATATATATATATATATATATGTGTGTGTGTGTGTGTGTTTTTGTATTGGAGAATTGAAAATAAAGTGTTTGATTATGGGTGCAAGAGCTGTATTTATTTGTTATAGAGTAAAATACATTTAAGGTGCAATTGTTACCATTGGTTTCAAAGCAGCATATTAGCCACTTATCAAGATGCCTGTGAAATCAATTCATCTATATATATTTGTTGCAGATTCTTTCATAGGCGCATTGTCTTGATGATAAGTGGCTAACACGCTGCTTTGAAACCAATGGTAACAATCACACCATAAATGTATTGTACTCTATAAGAAACATATATAATATATATATATATATATATATATATATATAATAAAGAAAAAAACAGCAATTACTATTTTGCCTGCAGGAGTCTGGGCTTCCAATGTGTAAATAAGGAAACATGTCTGTAGCTCGCTGGAGAAGAAAAAGAAAAATCCAAGTAAGAATAGAGTCACGAAGAAATTCGGTTTGATAAAGATCCCCCCCCCACACACACACCTCCAATAAGCAGCCAGATGTAAGGAGTGGTTTTTCTCTCTTGGAACCACCCCCCTTCCCACTCCCGTTTCTCTTTTTTTTTTGTCAATTCCTTACAGGTTGTGTCTACTGTGTCTGACTCAGTGGTCGCATTCTTCCACTCCGAGAAAGAAAGAGAGAGAGAGAAAAAAAAATTCCTTAATTCCCTCTCTTATTTTGGATACTAGTGATTCTAGTTGCAAACAGGCTCAGTCTGTGAGAACTTTGGAACTGAAAGTGGAGGAAAATGAAAAAGAAAAAGAAAAAAAAAACACAAGAATACTTTGTCATGTGGATTGCATCTTCTATATATTGATACTCTTGTTCCTTAATCTTCTGACCATTGTCATCCTACAACACCCCCTGGTTAAAAATGAAACTGCATTATTCGGACAATTGTCCTCATCTTCATTATTATCTGTACAACGTTTCGGCCGATATGCCCTCCGGCCTTCTTCAGGTATTTCTTGTCAGACTTGGGAACTTCTTTCCCGAGTCCGACAAGAAATACCTGAAGAAGGCCGAGGGCATATCGGCCGAAACGTTGTACAGATAACAATGAAGATGAGGACAATAGTACGAATAACGCAAATAATACTAATCATCAAGCCTCATCTCAAACATTCAGAGAAATAGTAAAAAGAAACTGTTCAAATTGTCCATCATCCATCTATATATTAATACACTTGGGCACCTCATGTGGTGTAATGGTTAGCAAGCTAGATTAGCAAACCATTGTTAGTGAGTTCGATTCTCACTGAGAGCCCCATATTTCTGGCCTTGTGCCGCATCCGAGCTATGCTTAGTAAATAACTAAGGGCACCTCACATGGTGTAATGTTAGATTTGCAGACCATTGTTAGTGAGTTCAATTCTCATTGGGCGCTCCATGCTTCTGCCCTTGTGCCACATCTAAGCTAAGTTTAGTAAATATATCAATACACTTGTTCCTTAATCTTATAAGGTATCCACAGGTCCTGCTAGTAAAATAATTATTATCCACGTAGAAGAAAAATTTATAGAAACATAAGCTTGTTTGTGTATATGCAGTATTTACTTTTTTTTTTTTTAATCGGTAATTCATATTATAATAAGGATAATCTTTTGGATTATGTTATGGCCTCCGGGATTACAATACTTAACTATATTAACCAGTATTTTCACTGGATTTTTTTTTATTCAGTCTACTGGAGGACTTGGATTTTTTCCCTAAAGTCTATAAGACATGAAAACTTAAGGATCCATGGTGTTGGTTGGTCGGGTTTTACAGGATGTCAACCCTTGTTGGGTTATTTTATACCGAAAACGTTTTGTTTGATTCATTCTTAATGAGTACTCAGCTTTTTTAAAACACTTTTTTCCCCCTATTTAACCCATAGATGGGAACCTAAAAGTGTCAAAATGAATCTGGGACTAATGATGAAGGAGTACTCCACATTCCCCAGAGCTCCAGAATTGGAACTTCAGATAGAGTTTAATGTTATACCCAGGACACTAAGACCCTCAGCCATTGCCTACTAGCACATATATGATAAAAAGGTTGGGGGTTTTCATAAGGGCTATATGATTGAGACAATCATATAGGTGCTAGGTTTTGATTGGAGTGGGCCTCTCTGACCACCAGTCTAGCCTAAGTAAAGACCAACATGGAGTGTTGCAGGTCATGGACTGCTCAGCCACCATCCTTAAGCATCACAGATTACCACCCATGGCCAACATGTGGCCCCATTGTGTGGGGGGTCTTACCCCTCTGTGGAGGTGCAGTCGGTCCCTGGGGTATTAGCAATGGAGTTGAATTCAGCATTGTTCTAATCCCAATTATTTTTACAAATAGCTGGATTTGTTGGTTGGTAGTTAATGGCATATAAGCCCTAGTGGATTATTTAATGCCAAATCTTATTTTTTATTTACAGAATGGGGCAAAATGATCTTATATATATAAGTTTTGTTTAACTTCATTAGAATCTGAGGTGGAGCACCCACCTACCATCAGCCTTCAGCTTAGATCCCTGTGTTAATCATATGCCGAGTTGCCAAAGGCCAGTTGTCATAGTTGGAAACCTTCTTGTCATAATCGGGAGCCATCACGGAACTTTTTTCCCCCCCGAGTCCGACAAGAAATACCTGAAGAAGGCTGGACGGCATATCGGCCGAAACGTTGTACAGAACACAATGAAGATGAGGACAATAGTCCGAATAACGCAGATAATACTAATCATCAAGCCTCATCTCAAACATTCAGAGAAATATTAAAAAAATGTGTTTAAAAAAATTTGAGTACCCATCAAGAATGAATAAAACTGAAGCATCTCTGGCATAAATTAACCCAACAAGGGTTGATAAGCCGTAAAATCCAACCAGCTTAATTCCAAATGTTTTCTCAGTACATAGTTTTTGTCCACTTTAAAACTGTTCTAATCCTAAACCAAGGAGTTGATGAGCAGACACAGTGGGAGATTACGGTTCTTGTGAGAACTCTTTAGAAATAAAGTTAATTTTAATGATTCTTCTCTTGAGATTTGGTCTTATCAACAACAGTTTAGATAAGCCCAGGTGCAGATACTTGTGTCTAAAACTTTTAAAGAAAAAACTCTGTATCCAA
>CM042143.1:87900449-87985449 GCA_023376005.1 Doryteuthis pealeii | reverse complement strand
TATACCCTCAAAGCTACCAACATGCTATTGTTTTTCCTCAAAACAAAAGACTTGATGAACAGTAATCTGACAGATTTTTTTTTTCTTAAAAAAAAAAAAAAAAATAAAAAAATAACAGATCTTTGATCATCTTTAACCCTTTAACAATAGACTAGAAGTAGCTATCTAGCATTGCCTGGATAGAGGGGAGGGGATAAGAATTGTTAGTTTCATGGATCCATTGATTGTTTCAGTCTTCCATAACTGATTTGTTTATGTTTTAATCACGAATGCGACCAATGACCTTTCCTTCTCTTACTATTCAAATTCTAATTTTTAAATATCTTCACAAACATAAATAAAATTATTATTTTTGCACAAAAAGCAAGATCTGGTGATAGTAAATATGTGTATATATATATAAATTTACTGTGATTGATTGTTTTATTTTCATAGTTTTCTCTGGAAATACTTACATACATACATACACATACAACTGCCCTTTATATAGTTATTTACTAAGCTAAGCTTAGATGTGACACAGAAGTATGGGGTGCCCAATGAGAATCGAACTCATTAACAATAATCTGCAAATCTAGTTTGCTAACCATTACACCACGTGAGGTGCCCCAACTGCCCTTTATATATGTATAAATAGGAAGTTTAGTCATTGTCATTTTATATCAGCCCTGTTGGTGGGGTTTAGAATATGCCAACTGCATCCTCTGCACAGGAGAAAGAATCCCTCTCCCCACAAAAAAGAGGGGGTGATGGATATGATACTAAACAGCATCTGACAGTAAGGTTCCAGTTCAGGAATTCTGGGGAATGTTTAGTGCCCCTTCATTGCCAGGTCCACTCTGACCTAGAGTAGTAATAAGATAAGTAATAATATAAGAACTTTTATATATAAAGTTATGGTAGCATAGACATTGAGTCAACAGCATTTGGTTACTGATAATTTCTTGCGTATGGGTTCTTCAGACCAAATGGGATCATTTTCACACTTGGTCTGAAGATCGTATAGGTGCGAAACGGTCAGTAACCACATGCCATTAATTCCATGTATATATATTTACCAACCCCTCTACACGAGCAGGATGTGACACAAGGTCAATTTCTTAAGTGGAGTTCAACAGGTTTGAATTCAGAGTTTTCCTTCTCCTAGACCGGTTGCCTAACCAAGGTTAAAGAGCCCAGTCTGCCCTACTATTTATCCATAGCTGGAGGGAGAGTAGGATTCATATATTTCCCATGTATACGCTACCTTAACTTAGATATAATTACTCTATCAATGATATTGAGCTCTGTTTACACATAAATATAGCACTCAAATGATATATATATATATATATATACCAACCCCTCTGTATGTGTAGGATGTGATACAAGGTCAATTTCCTTCTCCTAGACTGGTTGCCTAACCAAGGGGTTAAAGAGCCCAGTGTGCCCTACTATTCACCCATATCTAGAGAGAGAATAATTGGATGGATACTATTTCCAAAGGGTATTAGCGTTATGTAAAATGCAAACAGCTTTGTCTAAGATTTGATCTCTGTTCGCCAAGTCCATATCCTACAATGATAACCATTACACTTCACACCTCCATTCTATGATTTAACTACTGCTAATGGAAATTTCTGTCATCACGTATAGTAGTAGTAGTAGTAGTAGTAGTAGCAAAACATGAATGCCCAACAGTTTAGTTAAAGATGTGAACCACTCAACTGTTTACACAGGTGATTTTTGTTGAAAGAGGTGAAGGTTTTTTTTTGGTTTTTTTAAATTATAAACCACACTTTTTGGATGAGCTGATAAAAGAAGAATGGTGTACCAATATGCCACAGATTCTCAAAATAACTCAAGTTTTCTTTCTCCTAGACTGGTTGACATACCAAGACTAAAGAACCCAGTCTGCCCTACTATTTACTCATAGCTGGAGAGGAGAGAAGAGATGCATTGTCCAATGTATTTTTATAGTAAAACTCATTTCTTAAAACATTTTTAATGTAGAATCATTGTCCCATGTATTTTCATTATTCATTCTTGATGGATATTCAAATTTTTAAAAATTCAATTTATTTTTAAACACATTTTTTAAAACTTTTTAGATGGGACCCTAACTGGTACTACCACTCCGGGTCAGGGTGGACCTAGTAATAAAGGGGTACTCCATATTCCCCAGAGCTCCAGAATTGAAACTTACCCATTAGATACTATTTAACATTATTATATCCAGGACACAGGGGAATATCAGATTTTCTTTGACAATAAGTAAAGATAACTGCCTCCCTCTGAGCCAAGTGGTCACTTAAGTTTTAATAGGAAATATTGATATCTGGACTTGTCTCCATTGGTCTTTCATGGCAAAAATAATTTCTAATATATTTTATAGTTAAATTTTCTGTCACAATTAAAAAAACAACAGCAGCAGTTAATGGGTTAAATTTGTTTGTTGACATGAGGATTGATGGATATAAACAGATTACTTGCCCCCCCACCCCACCTGAATCAGGTCTTCTTTCCAAGGGCAAGGGATCATCCCCAGTGGATTGTACATACTTATCATACAAATGACACCAAGTGAAATACTTCACAACACTGAAATGATTATTGTGCAATGGCATTGCCAGTAAGATAGAAAAAAAAAAAAAAAAAAAAACAGTTATGAAGGTATTAATATTCACTGCCCAATCTCTGTCACATGCAGCTCTGTTGGCTGCGGCTTTAGAATACACAGACTGCACCTACGCAGAGGGGTAAAATCCCCCAATGTGTCCACCTGTTGGCCATGGGTGGCGACCTGTGATGCTTAAGGGTGGAACCCTAGTGTCTGAGCAGTCCCGATATGTGACATTCCACTTTGGTCCTTACTTATGCTAAATGGAGGGTTAGAGAGACCCCCTCTGATCAATCGGCTGGTCACATCAAGCCATAGCACCTATATGATTGCTCCAAACCTACTGCCTTTATGGTAACCCACCAACCCTTTTTATTATATATGTGCTAAAAGGTGTTGGCTGAGGGTCTTAATGTCCAGGGCATGAAGTTCTAATTCTGGAGCTCTGGGCAATGTGAAGTACCCCTTCATCACCAGATCTACTCTGTCCCGGAGTGGTAGTACCTGTTAGGTTCTATCTATGGGTTAAATAGAAAAAAAAATTGTGTTTAATAATGTGTTTTAAAAAAATGTGCTTAAAAAAAAAATGTGCTTAAAAAAAAAAAAAAAAAAAAAAAAAAAAAGGAGAAACCATCAAAAAGGAATAAAACAAAAATGTCTTCGGCATAAAATAACCCAACAAAGGTTGGCATGCCATAAAACCCAATCAACCAAACCAATCAATGCAAAATAAAAATCAAATAATTTTTCAATATCCAGGCAAAAGTTTTTTCAATCCTGTCATAAGTAAATCAAGTAGGGAATATCAAGTTAGTTGGTTGATTAGATTTTACAGCATGTCAACACTTGCTGGGTTATTTTATGCCAAAGATGTTTTGTTTTATTCATTCTTGATGAATATTCAAATTTCTGAAAAATTCAATTTATTTTTTAAACACATTTTTTAAAACGTTTTAGATGGGACCCTAACTGGTACTACCACTCCGGGTCAGGGTGGACCTAGTAATAAAGGGGTACTCCATATTCCCCAGAGCTCCAGAATTGAAACTTACCCATTAGATACTATTTAACATTATTATACCCAGGACACAGGGGAATATCAGATTTTCTTTGACAATAAGTAAAGAAGATAACTGCCTTCCTTTGAGCCAAGTGGTCACTTAAGTTTTAATAGGAAATATTGATAAATATCTGGACTTGTCTCCACTGGTCAACAGAGAATAAGAAACAAATAGATGTCAGCCAGAGTTTTGATTGATCCTGTGGTTATTATAACGGGAATGTGAAACATTTAATTGGACAATTCTACAAATCAAAAACAAAACAAAAAAACGTTTAAGATTTAGAAAAAAAAATAATTGGGGATAAAAGTTAGGTTGACTTTTTAAACATAACAGCAACTGATATGTATATATATATATATATATATATATATATATATATATATATACATATGTGTGTGTGTGTGTGTGTGTGTGTGTGTGGACAGCATTCTTTCATTTATACATGTAGATTTAAACAAAAGGCACATCTCCTGTTTAACAATTTTATTAACAATCTTTTTGAGCTTTCTGGCCAACATTTTTACATTTGGATGGAATTTGTGGATTAGTCCAAACATTTCACCCCTGATGATGAAGTGCGAAAGTACTTGGGATAAAAAAAAACTTTGGTGGACTAATCCACGGATTCCATCCAAATGTAAAAAAGTTGGCCAGAAAGCTTGAAAAGATTGTTAATAAAATTGTTAAATAGGAGACATGCCTTTTGTTTAATTCTACACACACACAGATATATATATATATATATATGGAGAAAAGTAGACAAACACGGGATGTTGTGGAAACTTGATGTTTATTGTCGACGGTGCAACGTTTCGGTCTCTTATTAGACCATCTTCAGGACTTGAATATAGTTCTTACTCCAATGATGGAAATTCTCAAAATGCTGAAAACGGAAGGTCGTCAGTAGGGGAAGTGTAGTTGGGGGTGGTTAGTGGATTCTTCTTCTCTCTGGAATGGGGAGTGCCGAAATGGTCAATGGTGGTACCACAGGTGTTAGATTGTGGGGATTGGTTAGCTAAATATGTGTATGTGTGTGTGTGTGTGTCTGTTTAATTGTTTTTTGTTTATGTGTGATTGGGAACTGGATTTTGTCGTTAAGTTATATGTGTGTGTTGTTGGTTGGTGTGACTTTTTTGATTTATTATTTATTTTATTTTATTTTATTTATTTTATTATTTTTTTTTTTTTTTTGTGAGGGTTTGTAAGGGTAAGATTTGTTAAAATTGTAAGTGAGCATATGTATAATGTTATATACTATTATTGTTATTATTATTATTATTATTATCATATATAGTATAATGTCATTCATTATTTATGAATATTTAACATTATGTCTATCTGTCTGTCGGTCTATCTAACTATCTATCTATTTAGCTTGAGTGTGTTCATGTCTATCAACCTATCTGTTTTTTTTTTTTTTTTTTTTTTTTTTTTGTTTTTTTTTTTTTTTTTTTTTTTCACCGGCTTCTGATTTTACTTGTTGTCGGGAGCCGGTGTATACATGATTCCTTGTGCAGACTGCCATAGGAAATACATAGGCGAGACCTCCAGAAATTTAAAAAAAACGCTTATATGAGCACAAACGCAATTATAAATTAGGTGACAGCAACAACTGTTTATTCCAACACATACTTAAAACACAACATAGGTTTAATTTCAACAATGCATCCATGATCGCATACATCCACAACAAAAGATTACGACAAATATTCGAAGCCAGTGCCATTAGCAACTTCCCAACATCAATTCCAGATCCGGCTTTCTTCAATATATCCTCACACCTAGGTAAAAAACCATCATGGATAGTTACCAAACCAAACAGACAACAAGACAACACTTAGGATAACAACACAAAACAACAACACACAAACAATAACAATCTAATATACAACACACTTACACATACACTCATACACACAAACATTTACAACCCTTCAAAAGATTTAAATAAAAAAAAAACAGATAGATCGATAGATAGATAGACACCAACAGATTAAAGGTAGATAGATGAACTGACAGACAGACAGATATTAACACACTAAATACAGATATATGCACAGATAGATAGGTAGATACTCAGACTATGGATAGACAGACTAATAACAGACTATAGACAGGCAGAGAGACAGATATGAACACACTCTAGTTAGATATATAGACAGACACATAGATAAAATAGAGACATACAGAATATAAACAGACATACAGATGGACAGAAAGATCAAAAATATTGAACAGACACACATATAGACAACAGATTGATAGACATGAACACATTCAAGCTAAATAGACAGATAGATAGATAGATAGATAGATAGATAGACAGATGGATGGATAGAGATATAGATAAATATTAACAGACAAAAAAAAAAAAAAAGAATAAATAGATAGATAGACAGACAGACAGCACAAACAAATCATCGCAAACAAACAGACACACATGAAATTACCAGATTGAAGAGAAAATCAAATAGATAAAGACATGGATATGTCACAAAGCTATATAACACATAATAACATCAACAATAATAATATCGCCACTATTAAAAATAACAATAATAATAATAATAATAATAATAATAAAAACAATAATAAATATAACATTATACACCAATTTTACAAAAAAACCTATATTAAAATTTAATTAAAAAAAAAAAAAAATAAATAAATAAATAAATAAATAAATTAAAAAAAAAAAAAAAAATAAATAAGTAAATAAAAATCTTTTTAAAATAAATTTAATAAAAAAAAAAAAAAAAAAAAAAAAAAAAAAAATAAAAAAAAAAAAATAAATTAAAAAATAAACAAATAGATATATAAATACAATAAAATAAAATAAAATTAGAGTCTCATACATACATACCAGCTACATATTCAATTCAGATATATAGACAGATACACAAAAAGATAAGTAACAACCTAATAAAAATAGATAGATAGATAGATGGACTGAAAGACCAAATATAGATGAACAGACACACAATAAAGAAAAAACAAAAAAAAAAAAAAAAAAAAAAAAAACAACAACAAAAAAAAAAAAAAAAAAAAAAAAAAAAAAAACAGATAGGTTGATAGACATGAACACACTCAAGCTAAATAGATAGATAGTTAGATAGAACGACAGACAGATAGACATAATTTAAATATTCATAAATAATGAATGACATTATACTATATTATGTAATAATAATAATAATAATATAACAATAATAGTATATAACATTACATATGCTCTTACACATTTTAACAAATCTTACCCTTACAAACCCCACAAAAAAAAAAATAATAAATAAATAAAATAAAATAAAATAAAATAAATAATAAATCAAAAAAAAGTCACACCAACATACCAACAACACACATATAACTTAACGACAAATCCAGTTCCCAATCACACATAAACAAAAAACAATTAAACAGACACACACACACACACACATACACATATTTAGCTAACCAATCCCCACAATCTAACACCTGTGGTACCACCATTGACCATTTCGGCACTCCCCATTCCAGAGAGAAGAAGAATCCACTAACCACCCCCAACTACACTTCCCCTACTGACGACCTTCCGTTTTTCAGCATTTTGAGAATTTCCATCATTGAGTAAGAACTATATTCAAGTCCTGAAGATGGTCTAATAAGAGACCGAAACGTTGCACCGTCGACAATAAACATCAAGTTTCCACAACATCCCGTGTTTGTCTACTTTTCTCCACATACTGTCGGATTAACCTCCTCACATTTCTACCATATATATATATATATATATATATATGATGTTATGGGATCCACATGTTTCTTTGTTGGTATATCAGATGAGTATGAATAAGGAAAAAATATTTGGTTCCTTTAGAAGCATGAAAAAATCAGAAACAAAATGATGAATATTGTATTCTTATTCTTATCTATTTACCAATATTTTGAGGGTCATCACTCTTTCTCAAAAGGTTTAAGATAGACTGACTGTTCCTTCTCTTGTCTGTACTATTGGGATCATGTGTTGTTCTGTCAGTTCTGGTTGTTAATTGGCTGGTAGTCTTTGATAATGTTTTTGTCTGTTGATTCTAAGAACACCACAGACCCCCAACAGTAGAGACAAGGGGAGAAGCAGTCAGTCTATCTTAAACCTTTGAGAAAAATGAACTATATATATGTTAAGAACTGGTTTTATTCACTAATTCTGCAGACAAGAATGGTAACTGAAACATTGTTACTTTTTGAGTTATGAAAAAAAAAAAATGACTGATTCGTGAAATCAATTTCCCAGCTGCAAAAGTCTGCCAACAAAGTCTTTCTACTCTTTTATTTTCCCATAGACCATAAGAATATTACAGCTGTCTTCAAACATGTTTCATCTCTCTGGCAAAGAATCAGAATGGCCTCTGCAACCTTCACTGCGTACCATATTAATAAAGCAGGCAGTCACACCCCATCCAGGTGCTTCAATTCACAGCTTCCAGCATCCTGACCCTTCACGTCACAACAAAACCAACCACTGCCCACACAACATCTTAACACAAAGTGTGCGTTCAGCACATAGCTGTCAGACATGCCAGGCAATTCTGATGCGTCAAATCGGGTGAATGTCTATTGTTACACTTTTCTCAAGGCAGAAGGTAAAAAAAAGGGTTTTGACTTTGCTGCTGCTTCTATTATAATGCTAGCTACACCACCTAGTGCCGACTGGCAGACATGGGGGATGTAATTATCTCTCATGTCTGTTACGATTTTATGGGCCATCCTTTAGGCTTCAAGCAAGAGCGCTTGTCCAGTGGAAATCCTTGGTAAAGAATCCTTTGGTTGTTCCTTGGTGCTTTTCAGTATTGCAAGTCCCATGTCAAAGATTGCAAATTGACGTCTGTCAGTATCAGCTATTAAGTAGTCAATCAGCCATGCATTATGGCTGTTGACTGGCAAAGGAATAAACCATGTGATCTCACCCAGTCTATAAATTTAGGTGGTGTATATCCAAATATTCCAACAATGACCCCTATTAGTTGAGAGATGTAATACCAACAGTCACAGTAGATATTGTGAGTGTTGAAATTCGTATAAGGTGATCAGCATTCAGCTGTATTGAAAGCTGAATCTATTTGGAGAATCCAGACTTGGTAGAGGATTTAAATAGCAGGTTGGGCAATTCCACTGTATAACATGGCCAAGCTCATTCCCAGGATTCTGATTTAGCTGCCAATCTTAGTGTGGGTACTTTGATCCATATATACCCAGCACATGATTGTGTTCTGGTAGTTGATACAGAGTCTGTATTTGGTTACAGTGTCTTTTTTTTGTTTTTTGTCTGGTCACAACCTTCCTGGTGAAGGTTAGTATCATGTTGATTCTACCGTGAGTATGATCACCCACCCAGATAAGATGAAGATATTAGTCTTAACCCATTAGCAATAACATTAGCAAATTGTCTCGCCTGTTCTTCCCCACTACCCCCCCTACTAACATAAGTTGGGAGAATGAATTGCAGTAAATAAACTTTTCCTTCACTTATGAATAATTGATGATGATGATGTGACCAGTGTCCAGCTAAAAATGAAACGAGTAGGGCATTGCGGGGGGGGGGATGGGTAGGGGAAGTATTCTTTATGATCTCAACGTCCCCCCACCCTTAAGCACTCAATCTTCAATCAGCAATCAAACTGATCGGTCTGTCAGGGAATTTTAGATATCATGGAGGGGGGTGGGGATATAAAAAGTAGGTTACTGTCTTTCATCTTGATCACTAGTCTTGGGGGGTGGGGGTCACATTTCACTATTAACCCTTTAAACATATCAACTTCATATTTCAGGCTAAGAGCTATTTAGCAAATACCTTAATAACTAAGGCTGAGTACTATTTTACTATAAAAGTAAGTAAAGTGGTCGGGTGGCTTAAAGTCGGTACCAGCCAATCAACAAGGGAGTCTTTCCCCTTTTCACTAGTGCTAGACTAAGGAGATTGTTTTTTGCGTCGAGGTGGAGTTCCTTACTTTACCATACAGATCCTTGTGTTGCTCATACGCTGAGTCGGCAAAGACCAGTATCAAACTAGGAACCTTGTTTTCTAGCTGAACGCTCTACCGACTGAGCTAACCCGGCCCTTTTAATATACATTGACTATACTAGCAAGAATATGTGCCCACTGTGTGTAAGTATTTAAGTTTTTGAAATATATTAAATTAGACTAACAAAATTAAATAAGAATGCATATAAAAAGATTACACTTATCTTAATTATATTTTAATTGATTTCTATATAAAATCATTGATAGGTTTGATTTTGACACATTGGAGAATAAAACAATAATATTAGAGATCAATAACACCAAGTAATTATTTATTAAACCTGGTTTTGTTAAAACCTGTATGCAAATTAACCACACCATATATTATATAAACCTGTATTTCTTAGTGATTTATAATGCACATTGGAGGATTTTAAATGAACTAATAACATGGGCTGTTTTGAGGCAAATCTAACACAAATTTTCATAGAGATCTCATTAATGAATAAGATTTATTCTATGTCTTAATGATTTTGACTATAAATTAAATACTCATTAATAATCTTAGATAATTTCTGATGTAATTATGATGTAGTTTTGGTTACAAATAGACACTGATTCTCCATTATAATAAGATATATGAGAAAGAGTCTAAAATTATCCGCACTTTTGCCATATCTTTATTGTCACATTGTGTTCTGTGCTTGTGTGTTTATAGTTGGTACTATTTTGATCACCTAGTCAAACTTGGAGCCTGATCGCACCATTTTTCTTGCTACCTTTACAGTGTAAACATTGCCACTCCACTTGCAGTGTGCACCAAGGAAGAACAAAGAGCAGTGACCCAATTTCTCTTGTTGGAAAAAATGTCAGGGGCTGAAATTCATAGGAGGCTTTTAGCACAATATGGGGACAGTGCACTACAATGTAGAAATGAGTAGGAGTTGATAGAGAAGTTTAAACGTGGGCTGACAAGTGTGATGCACAAAGTGGGATCTGGACGCACATCAACCTCCACCACTGATGGGAAGATTCAGCAAGCTTGAGACATTAACAAATTCTCACCTTGATCAGTTCAACTTGCAATTTCTTTGATATTTCCGGTCCAATCTCAAAAATATTTATATGGTTGAAAATAAAATAAAATAAAATAATCTTTCTATATAAGGAATTTATATGTGTCTTTATCTATTGAATTATTTTTTTACAGAAAGTTAAAACAAACAGCTGAAAATGAGAAAATTGAATATTTTTCAAATTTTACACATTACTTTGTTTTGCAAAATCAGTGGCCAATCTTAATCAATATTCTTGCATTTATACACTCAATTAGAATACCCTAAACTACAACCAGGAAGTTGTTTTTTTTTTTAAGGAAAACTCTAAATTCAAACAAAAAGCACACTTCTTGTTAGTCAAGAGAGCTCCTCTTCACCCTGATAGATCCCACAGAAAAAAAATGTCCTATAACAACTAAAGATGCAAGGCACCTTTTTAGTGGGCTATATTGTTGTATAGACCCACCCTCATCGCAGGATTTAGAGTTGGGATAAAAACTGGCTTTTCAATATGAAGGGTGGGGGGGGTAGGACAGTTAAGCCTCAAAGATTAACATAACATTCTTTTTACTCTCATCTGGCTTTGTGCCAAATTGAGCAAGAAGTTCCTGAAAAATTGTCAGACTCTAACACACTGTGTTTAGATATTTATATATGCTATCAAAGAGACTTATCTTGAGAAAGCTTTACACTAGGGATTCTTCAACATTCCTCTTGCTTCCGACTTTAGCAAAGTTTCCAAAAGAAACAGAATATTTTGCAATGTAAAACTTGACAATATTCTTGCGAAATTCTCAGGTACTGCAATTTTAACCAAGAACTATTTTTGTATATCTAATGTACGAGGGTATTGAGACTAAAATGTTATATATATATATGTCTGTATTTATGAAATGAGGCTTGATGTATTATTTTGATATTTTTGGACTGTTCTCCTCACCTCAGACTGATGAGGACTTATTCTAAGGTAATTAAAAAAACACCTAAGCAAGGTCCAAGATTACAGCAGCCTAAACATTATTTATACATAAAAGTCGTCGGGATGGCCTAAAGTCGGTATCAGCCAATCAGCGAGGGAGTCTATCCCTTTTTCACTAGCGCTAGACCAAGGAGATTATTTTTTACATCTGAGGTGAAGCACCACACCTACCATCAGCTCCTTACTTTACCGCACAGATCCCTGTGCTACTTATATGCTGAATTGGTGAGGGCCGGTATTGAACAAGGAACCTTGTTGTTTCTAGCCAGATACTCTACCAACTGAGCTAACCACAATAAAAATGGGGACAACAGTCCAAAATATCAAAATTATTCATTTGGTACTATTTTGATCACCTGGTCAAACTGGCAGCCTGGTCGCGCCATTTTGCTTGCTACTTTACAAGGCATGCAGATCCTCCCTATTGGAAAATTTTGGCAACACAATCATTCTAATTTATTTTTTAATTTTTAAAAATTTTTTTTATACAGGACAAAATTAAGCTTAATATTAAGGCATTAGATTAATTTGGCTTTCTTCTATATCAACAATGTGTCCTGGGTATGACGTTAACTGCATCTGATGGTGAGGTTCAAATTTTGGAGCTCTAGGGAGTGTGGAGTACTTCTTCATTGCTATTAATTCCAGGTCCATTCTGAATCGGAGTGGTTGTACCTCTTAGGGTTCCATCTATGGGTCAAATAGTTTTATTTTCCTGTGTATGATGCTAAACTGTATCTAGTGGTGAAGTTTCAATTTTGGAGCTTTAGGGAGTGTGGAGTACTCCTTCATTACCATTACTCCCATGTCAACTGAATTGAAATAGTCGTACCAGTTAGAGATCAAGTTTGCAAGTTAATAAAAATTATTTCTAGCAATTTATCAATACAAAATGTTTTTGGCATAAAATAACCCAACAAGAGTTGACACGCCATAAAATCCAACCAACCAACCACTTTGTTAGATATAGAGTTGTAAAATAAATTAATAAAATTGTTGTAGAGGAGTTAACACCCCTACAGGATGGACTGGCTCATAGCCTATAATAGTCGACATAGCAGTGATAGAAACAGAAAATTATATTCGGACAAAAAAACTGCGTTTGACTACACACATTTGACCCTCCTCATTGTTGTAAGCTTGTCTTTGTGAATTGTTCTACTTCTTGTTTTTATATAATAAGTATCTGTTAGCACCAGATACAAGTGCTGAATAAAATATATCTCAAGCACACGATTTCTCTGTGTATATTTTACCACCTCAATGATACAACAAAAATTTACATACATGTCTCCTTTTCCTCCAGGGTATTTTTATAATGTAACAACAGAATGGGTGATGATAGTCCAAGGGGCAAATGATAACATAGCAAATTGAAATGAGTATAACAATGTCTTTGCCAAGTATTCAATTTCCTGGTGCAGTTAAATAATACAGCATGTCCTGATGTCTCCAGATGAGCAATGTGAGAAACAGAAATTATTGCCAAATATTGAATGATGATAGATTTATCAAAGCAATTATCATTAAGAATCAAACAATGTTGCCTAGACAACTTTATTATTATAGATGATATCAAATGTAAAAACAAAAAAAAAACGTACTCACCAACAGAGAGAAGTACTCCAACTGCAAAAAATGAAGAGAAATAGTTAAAATAATGATAAATATAAAGCCTATCAAGACCTGTTAAAATTTGGCCTTGTGTCATACACAACAAAGTTTTATATCAAGACCTGTTAAAATTTGGTCTTGTCTCATACACAACAAAGTTTTATATCAAGACCAGTTAAAATGTGGCCTTGTGTCATACACAACAACGTTTTATATCAAGACCTGTTTAGCATAATTTATCATAGAATGTTTAGTATAGAATTTCATGGACAGGGACAAAAAGGAGTGAAAAAGAGAGGAAAGAAGCTGCCAAAGAAAAGAGAGCCAGAAAAGAAGGAGAGACATCAGCAACTTCAGCAAGCATCACTGTTCGGTTTGCAGTCACTGCAACAGAGAATTGTAGACAGATTGATAGTCTGGCACAAGGTCATAGAATAAGTTAATGTTAGGGAATAACTTTTCTCAAAGAAGAAGCCTTATTGATGGGGCTTAGAATGCACTAATTGCATCACCTGCAGAGTGGGTTAGACTTCTCTCACCCCCACCCCAAAAAAAAAGGGTTTCCTAGGTATGACACTAAACTGTATCTGGTGGTAAGGTTCTCATTATACATATATATGTCAAATAGACCTGTTTAAAAAGAATATGTATTTGAAAAAAGTAATCTTTAACAACTACACATAAAATGAAAATATGAACATACAATGAACGGGATTCTCTCACCTCTTGGCTTCAAATAACCCTAGTTGGGATTGACATGCTGTTAAAATCAATCAATTGGAAGATTGTTGTATCAATCATCGGTAATCCTTAACTATTTCCTCATAAATTCCTACCATAAAATAAACTGAACCCTCATTTTATGCCTGTGTTTAAAACTAACCACTTTCAAACTAACTATTCTCACAAAATAAAAACTTTTAGAATATACATTGAAGTGAATATTAAAATAAATAAATAAAATATATTTAGTATTGGAAAATAACAGGTGCAAGAAAAATAAAACATTGCTAAAATACGGACATAAAATGAGGGTTCAGTTTATTTTATGGTAGGAATTTATGAGGAAATAGTTAAGGATTACCCAATCATCTAAATTAGAGTAAGTTTCTCTCATTTTCTTAATGTTTATGCAGTTTAAAATGATGTCTTGTAAATGTTAAAAATAGAAAGGGAATTTTCAATTCAAACTCTAAGAATATCTCCTCCCCCACCATGTCTACAAACTCCTAAAAGTGCAGTTTTATCAATTGAGACTTATGTGACTACGTATCCCCACCCATGATAAAGTTTCAGCAATAAAGTGCATTTTTATTTTCTATCTTTTGTAAAAAATGAAATATGCTAAATAAGAACTAGATAAATAATTATCAACATTTATCTTTCAATAATGTGAAAAGCACATTGAAAGGAATCTATCAGTTCATCAACCCTCTAAAAATATATCTATCATTTTAAGAGCCCCACACATAAAATCATTTTAATGACTGATAAACTGAAATGAATTTAACATAGATATACACAATTTTTAATTATTTTGTTTTGTGCTGAACAAAGTTTAAAATTTCTCAGAATTTTTAGATGAGGCTTGATAATTAGTATTATTTGGATTATTCGGACTATTGCCCTCATCTTCATTCTTAATACCTGAAGAAGACCGGAGGGCACATTGTCCGAAACGTTGTACAGATAACAATGAAGATGAGGGCAATAGTCCGAATAATCCAACTAATAATAAGTTTAGGAAATTTCAAGAATGCTTAGCCCGGTGATCCCATGAAATTGAATCCAAAGATCAGTATAGTTTCTTCCAATTGGATCCATCCAGCAACTGGATCAATTCAGCTATTGGATCAAATATTTGTGTAGAAATACTAAAATTATTTTTATTTATACATATTTACCAACCCCTACGCACAAACAGTATGTGACACAAGGTCAATTTCTTAAACGAATACTATTTACCCATGGCTGGAGGGAGAATAAGTGAATTCATACCTTTCTTCCATGGTATTAGCGCTATGTGAAATGCAAACAGCCTCATCAAGATTTGAACTCATTTTGCCATGTCCATTTTATTTATTTTTTCTACTTCTGAAATCTTCAGAATTGACCACAGAGATCAATGAAAGAAAACATTATTTAGAGAAGTTGTCAAACTAGTAAGATAATTTGGATGCCCCACCCCCCCATCTGAAAATTCTTAAGGGTCACAGCAATCTTAGGAAATAAACAGATTTTTATGTTTGTTCAAATGCTTATACTTTCAATAGTTTATTCACAAGAGTTATGAAAAAAAGTATGGCTCATAAAAGGCTTTTTGTTATCAAAACAATGGGATTTCTTATTACCTGGTTATGTGACCTACATATAAGTCATATTGTTTTATATCTCCATCTCTCTCTCATTGTGTGTGTATATATATATATATACATACACACACACACACACATACATATACAATCACACACATATATATATATATATATATATGTGTGTGTGTGTGTGTGTGTGATTGTATGTGTGTGATTGTGTGTGTGTGTGATTGTATATATATATACACACACACATGTATATTATATATATGTAGAAAATAGAAAAACAAAGTATTCCAAAAAAGATGAATTTATTCTTGATGGTGAAGTTGTTTTTGTAATAATGATGAAGAATAATTAAAGTTCCAATTACCGTCGAACGGGGAAGACAAGGCAACAAACGGTTGTAACTTAAATACAAACCCGAATAGTCACAAAGTCTACTGCAGAATGACAGGATATTTATAAGACTCAACAATGTTATTCAAATCAAGCAGTCAAGCAGCCAATCAGAACTCAAGGAATGGAATCACCCAAATCACCCAAATTCATGAATGGGTCATTCTTGATTTCTATATATACCAACTGTCTTGGACACTGCTTGAGTTGTACTTAGTTAGCTGCTGTTATTCAAACCAACAGTAGACTCACTGACTTCAATAAACGAGAGTTAGGTAGTTGTATTCATAGAAAGGCCCATAACCGAATTCAGCACAGCACTCACTTCTGGAAGTATATGATTGGTACAAACAAAGATGTCCCAAAAATGGTAAAAAGTGTAAAGATTTATTTCTAGGGACACCATAAATTAAAAGATGAAAAAAGTGTAAATTGTATAATTTTGGTATATTCAATCTTTAGTAAAAGTGGTTTAGTAAAAGGGACCACCTACTCAAGCCAGGAGAGGAAAATAGACAATTTCCACCTCAGATGCCTACACTGCATCCTACACATTTGCTGGCAAGACAAAGTGCCCAACACAGACATGCTGGAATGAGCAAACATGAACAGCATGTTTGTCATCATCTATGAGAGACAACTTGGGCATGTCAGGAGGATGGACAACGGCTGCATCCCTGAAGACCAAATTAGTAGAAGATACCCAATGTGTAGCGAGACCATGCCTACGCTTTAAAGACATCTGCAAGAAGGACATGAAGACATGCCCCATTAACACTAACACATGGGGGGGGTGCAGAAAACTGAGCAGCCTGGCACCTCCTTGTCAGACAAGGGATGAAAACGAGTGAAAAAGAGAGGGATGAAAACGAGTGAAAAAAGAGAGGAAAGAAGCTGCCACAGAAAAGAGCCAGAAGGAAGCAACAACTCCAGCAAGCATCACTGTTTGGTTTGCAGTCATTGCAACAGAGATTGCTATTCAAAAATTAGCCTGTTCAGCCACTCTATTCATTCACACAGATGCAGTTAAAAAAATGATAAAGGAAAAAATGGATACTACAGACAGAAGACTGCCAACCAGTAAAAGTGGTTTAAAATGTGTGTTAGAATAGTATGTTGTTTAAATTACCTCAGACAATCTATACTTTGTTTTTCTATTTTCTACATATTGTTGCATTTATTTCCATATTTTACTTATATATATATATATATATATATATATATATATATATATATATTTAATATACCAAACTTATTAGTAAATCCTCGCGATGAGAAAAAACCCAGCAAATAATTTGATTGTAAAAATATACTACCAAACATCAACCGGGAAGAAACATTTTTTTTGAAAAAGAAAAGACCAAGATAATCATACCAACAAAAAATAATCTATTGGTACAATATTTTGGCCAAAAGAAAAAAGAATTTATATGCATATATATATATGCATATATATATAAGATATATATATTCATACAAAACCGCCAGGAGACTAAAGCTAATAAGTAAAAAGTGCTCAATACTTAAGTAGAGCAAATAATAAAGATAAATCTAATGAGTCAGACGAACCTACTATAAGTTTCGCATAATGCTCTTCAGAGCTAAGATCTTAGCCCTGCAGAGCATTAAGCAAAACTTTTAGTAGGTTCGTCTGACTCATTAGATTTATCTTTATATATATATATATATATATATATATATATATATTGTGAATGACTATAGTATATGCTCCCAAACCTGATAGAGCTTTTTGGAAGGGAATTTAGCTGATGGTCAATGCATTTGCTAAAGCAAGACTCTCTATTATTAATGGAACTGAGCTCTCTAGTGACCGTGACATATACCTAGGTATGTAATTATCAGTTTAAATTCTGCTTCTTACTGGTAGATGCTGATGGCTGAGGGGTTAGAGCCTGACTGATGAAAAATCAGTTGGTTTTCACTCCTGGCTGGAGGTAGTCTGCTGTCTAGACACACAGAGGAGACATGATATGTCATGGTGTCTGTGGATGACTATTATATATGTAGCTAGTAAGGTTCTGTTAATGATGCCACAGGTGTTAGGTGTTGAACACCTGAGGCATTATTAACAGACTAGCTACACATCCCACCATATATATTAGTAAAGAAATCACAAAAGACTTAGAGATTTAGCATTATAGACTATTTCAGGGAGCTTAGACAAATAGTCTAAATCTCCCGACTCATCAGATGCGAATGCCAACCAGTAAAAGTGGTTTAAAATGTGTGTTAGAAAGATCATTCGCATCTGATGAGTCGGGAGATTTAGACTATTTGTCTAAGCTCCCTGAAATAGACTATAATGCTAAATCTCTAAGTCTTTTGTTATTTCTTTACTCATATATTTGCTCTGTGACTCTAACATTAAGAGCACACATTGAGCTCTCAAACAGCGACTTGGTTTTGTTTAAATAAAACTCTTGTGTCGTAAGGAAGATTTCTTCTCTGGACTTTTGGATTATATATATATATATATATATATACACACACACACACACACACATACAGGGGGGATATTGTTAGTAATTTCTATAATCTAATAGACATCAAAGTGCAAATTTATTTTCAGTGTTATTATGAATATGCAATATAAGTCTTTGCATATGATTCTAAATTAGTTAAGAATTAAGTTAAGAAAAACTTTTTAAGAGAATTTTTTTTTTGTAAAAAATAAACAAATAATATATATATATATATATATATATATATATATATGTGTGTGTGTGTGTGTGTGTGTGTGTGTGGTCTTCCAATGATTAAATGGCATCACTTTTATACAGCATGTCTACAGAGCAGGATACACTTTTCTAAACAATTTGACCCGATGACCCTCATTCAAGACATCTGAGAAATTTAGATTCTTGGAATTTTGGCTTGTTACCATTTTTGAAGTTAAACTTTCATTAAAGGTTTCGTGATTTTGATGAGCTGAGGTTATGAATCTAACCTGTTTGCAGTTTGATTGTCAAAAGAAATAAAAGTCATATCTATAAACACACAAAGATAAGAAATAGAATTTCAAACATTAAACAACAGCGACAGTTATAATTGCAAGGACAAATATTGGTTGGCTGAAATATTAATGCTCATGTTCCTTAATTGTGTAGAATAATCATACTAAGTTCCAATTACCATCGAATTGGTAAGACAAGGCAACAAGTAGTTGTAACTCAATACAGATTTAACCTTGTTGCAATCCTACTGCAGAATGCCAGAGTATTTATGAAGCCTCATAACATCATAGAAACCAAGCAGCCAATCAGGACTCAAGGAATGGAATCACCCAAATACATGAATGGGCCATTCTTGAGTCCCATAAGTACCAGCTGTTTTGGGCACTAGTTCAGTTGTGCTTAGCCAGTTGCTGTTGTCCAAACCAACAGTATACTGACTAACTTCAATAAATTGTATAGCAGTTATCTTGCAACACCCTCTGGATAAAAATGAGACAGTCTAAATCGGCCAAGATGAAATGCAAAAATGTAAATCCTAATTATCTGGTGTTACTTATCTGCCGAATTGTGTAAAATGAAGGTTTGGTTTGGTTTGTGGCATATCAACCATAGTGGGTTATTTAATGCCGACAAAGTTTTGAAATAAATTCATTCTCAATGGATACTCATTTTTTTAATAAACTCATGTTTTTCTATTTAATCCATAGATGGGATCTTAACAGATATAACCACACTGGGTCAGAGTGGTCCAGGGAGCAATGGTGATGAAGGGGTGCTCCATATTCCCCAAACCTCCAGAACTGGAACCTCACCATCTGATAGTTTAATGTTATTCCCAGGATATGTAGACCCTCAGCCACCGCCTTCTAGCACCCATATGATAAAAACGGTTGGGGCTTGCCATAAGGGCAATAGGGTTGGGAAAATCATATAGGTGCTAGGGCTTGATGTGACCAGCTGATTGATCGAAGGGGGCTTCTGTGAGAAATTAAGTTATCAACAGTGCTTTTAAGATGTTGATAATTCATTTTCATGAAAGTTAATCAATGTAGGCATATTAAAGCTTAGTTGGAATTTGTCCAACTACTTTATAGAAAATAATGTTGTCTGTCTTCTTCCTAATTGTCTATGCAATTAAAAAAAACACAAAGACATCCAAACAAGGGAAGAATTAAACAAAAAACAACAAATACCAGTAATCGATATCTTAACAAAACAAAAGAAAGTGTACTTGATTTCATTAATATACATATGCACACATACACACACACACACACATACATACACACAAAACATCAAATGCGTATCTACAAAAAGTCACGTGAATTAATCTATATAATAATACTGGTGTTACTAAAAAAAATACAACTGCTATCTTGCAACACCCTCTGGTTAAAAATCAGATCCTCCAAATCATCCAAGATGAAATGCAAATATGTAAATCCTGATTATCTGGAGTTGCTTATTCACCGAATTCTTATTTCTTATGAGTGTTATCACCAGAGATAAATAATGGACCATTTTGTTTTTATTATAAAGAAAGGGAAGAAAAAGTGCATGCTACACTATTATAATAAAAAAAGAGAGTAGGGTAAAGATAGAGAGAGGGTGAGCACACAGAAGTGATAGCACTAATCTGTTTAAAAAAAAAAAGAAAACCGAGTGAGAGAGAGTTAAATCAATATTATTATACTTTATACATATTGAACTATTTTGCGATATCTATATGCTCCTATAAAAAACAACATACTTTTCAAAGTTTCACGTAATATCTGAACGTAGTTCAGAACTCATGCTACATTAGACCAGGTTACACCTCTTTTACCACACAAATTACTATTCTCCCATTTTTTGAAAGTCACTCAGACAGTCTCGATAATTCAAGTCCTGATGAAGGTTGCAAAAACCGAAACTTTATAACATGGACTTCATCTTTTTGGAATATTGTTTTTTCTACTTTCTACACAATATCTTTTAAGTAAACATATTAAATGTTGTAAAAATTAAATTGCTAGCAGGACCTGTAGATATACCACTGCATGATATTTTAATTATTGCAAGGTTTGATGTTTACTAAAGAGCTATTGCAATATAGTTCAATATGTAATAATATCATAATCTTGATTTAACTCTCTCATTCTTTCTTAAAAGGGAAGATGTAAAATATTTACATTGATTTGCCAATAAAAATCTGTGGGTGGTATTTAAAATATCTACATTAATTTGCTGATAAAAAGTGATAAAAACATGACTCAGAAAATATCTAAGTTGGGCTGGAAATTCGCCTGATGCTGGCTCACTAAAACAGCCTAAATTAAGGCAGGAGGCCAGGACGACATAAGATTAAAATTACCAAAATATATTCCATAATTCTCAATTTCAATATTACAAAGAAAGCAAACTTACATTTTTTTATTTTTTTAATTCATTTTAATTTTACGTTCGACATTTAAACAATGCAAAACCATTTGGAATGTTTCATATTTAAAATTGGGTGAAATAAAATGCGGTAAATAAGAAATCTGTGAATAAGTGACAGCAGATAATCTGGATTTACATTGCATCTTGGATGATTTGGACGGTCTCATTTTTAACCAGAGGGTATTGCAGAATGATAACAGTTGGAAGATTTAGGAATAAGTGTATTAATATATAGATACTACCATGGTATATCCACAGGTCCTGCTAGTTTTAATAAAAAGCCTTTAAAAACAAATGATAATATTTTGATTCAAACCATTAAGTGACACCAGATAATCTGGATTTATATTTTTGCATTGCATCTTGAATAATTTGGACGGTCTTATTTTTAACCAGAAGGTGTTGCAGGATGATAACAGTTGGAAGATCTAGGAACAAGTATATTAATATATAGATCATAATGTGGTATATCAACAAGTCCTGCTAGTTTTTAATAAAAGAATCTTCAAAAAAAAAAAAATCAAAACAAACGATAATATTTTACCTTGAATCATTACAGGTGTAAACACAGGTAAAAAAAATTGTTTGTTTTGCTGATGTCAGCTAATGTCAAAACAGAAAATGTCCTTGGCAATTATACGGAAAACAAACAGGGGGGGGGGGAGTGTGTAACATTTGGCTGAGAATATTAACAAAGGTTAAATCATTTAATCTATTATTTTTGAATTAAGATTATCAAGCTGACGATGATTAAGATTCTTATTTCAAATTAATGTTTATTTCTGTGGTTTGGAGAG
This sequence comes from Doryteuthis pealeii, assembly GCA_023376005.1. NCBI lineage: Eukaryota > Metazoa > Mollusca > Cephalopoda > Myopsida > Loliginidae > Doryteuthis > Doryteuthis pealeii. The sequence goes on along the minus strand of CM042143.1, from coordinate 87,963,227 downwards.
GGAGCAGGGATGTTTTTTTTAGAGGAGGAAAGAATATGCCAGGAATGATGAATGAGTGTGAAATTTCCAGTTAAAAGGTTTTTTTTAAAGACAGATTTTCCAGGCAGACTATTTCAAAAAGAAAGGAAAAAAGACTACTACTAACCGAGTTCAAATAATAAAATGTACAAGTGTCATTGTCACTTTCAATTATAGACATGTGTTGATTGAAAGCAGGAGAAGGCAAGAGGAAAGACTCACCCCCTTTCATTGACCAAGTTAGCCTTTTCCTTCCACAACTCAAAGGAAGGGGTGAGAGACAATGGGTAAATAATATACCTATTCTTAATAAAACAATGAAAATAGTTTTTGCCTAGGAATTTTTTATATTTTTAAAAAACTTTTTTTTAAATCAGGGGTACAGTAAAAGCACTGTATGAGAGTACAGTCTGCATGGGGGCCACATCTGTGCTTGCTGAGGGCCAAACATGCCTGGTGTAGGGTAGAAAATTAATACAGGAAATAGAAATCACAAATAGAAAGTTCAGTTTTTCAGTCTTATTAACAAAATGTGCATTCATTTTAGTCAAGCCTAGCAGCAGCTACCCGGCATCGCCTGGGTAGAGGAGGATTTTTTAAAAGTTAGTCCCACAGATCCATTATTACTGAATCGTGACTTGAATCCTCATGGGATGTCCCATTTAAATCCCTATGTTAAAAAAAAAAAATAGACCTTGCATTGATCCAGCTACTCTGAAAAGAAATGTTAATGTCTACTATCTAAAATATTAAATGAAAAAAAAAAAAATTCATGCTGTTATCATTCAGATTTGATTTTTAATTATCTTCACGAATATAAATCGAATCTCTTATTTTTTTTTTTTTTTTTTTTCAAAAAGCATAATCCATTTTGTGGACCTTCTTATATATTTAAGCAGAGTTTAACAGGTTTCATATATTTAAGCAGAGTTTAACAGGTTTCATATATTTAAGCAGAGTTTAACAGGTTGAATTCAGAGTTTTCCTTCTCCTAAACTGGTTACCTAGCCCAGGTTAAAGAGCCCAGTCTGCCCTGCTATTTGCCCATAGCAGGAGGGAGAATTGGATGCATACCTTTGCCAAGGGTATTAGCACCATGTGAAATGCAAACAGCTTTGTCCAGGAATTGAACTCTGGTCGACGAGTCCATTTCCTACAACTCTAACCATTACACCACACACCTCCATAAAAAAACAACTTATAAATCAACCTATAAATGGCCCGCAGTGCGACACGGACTTATAAGACCACAGTTGGAATATATCATTGTCTTTTAGCAGGTGAAGAGTTAATTGTACTCAGCCATCTTTTCTCAATTATTGTTGTTGCTGCTGTAATCAAGACTCATGGGTGACGCTGTCCTCGTCTTTTGCCAATTTTTCCAAAATACTCAGCCTATCATGTGATAAAGCAGAACAAATCGTCCTCTGACAATTCAGATTGTATCTGTTGGAGTTTATCATAAATCAATAACAGGGAAAGAAAAGAAGACATTATTGCTTGAGTGCAAACTTAGTCCTTTATCAATTTAATAATGCAATATATAAATAACATTTCCTGCTCATTTTTGTATCTCTTATAAAAGGATTCGCATACGCTTAGAGAAACATTAGTTAGAAAGGAATTTCCTTTTCAATGTTTTAAGCTTCTCAGATTAAATTTGGAATTTTTCTAAATAAAGAGAACGAAAAGGATTTTTCTTTTTCTTCTCCTGCTGAACTGTTAAAATTCATCTTTTCTTGTTAATCCTATCTTGATCAGCAATGTTGAAAGTGGATCAGTAAGAATCAAACATAGAATTATTCTAATAAACAAACTGAAAGTTATTTTAATCCTAATCCATCAAAGTTAACACAGAATTTTTTTTTGTAAGGATTAAAAAAAAAAAAAAAAAAAAAAATCTGAGTTATTTGTCTGTATTTTTGAGATGAGGCTTGATATGAATAATTTTGAACTGTTGTCCTCATCTTTATTGTGTTATGTATAGACACAATGTTCAGGCCACTGTAACCTAGGTGGTTTTTTAAATACCTTAAGATAAGTCATCTTGCCTGTATTTATGAGATGATGCTTGATATGAATAATTCTTATGTTTGGACTGTTGTCCTCATCTTTATTGTGGTATAGTATAAACACAATGTCCAGGCTACTGTATCCTCAAGGTCTTGTTTAGGTGTTCCTCCAAAACCATGGTAAATAAGGAACACCTAAATGTGACCTAAGGAAACAGTGGCCTAAACATTGTTTGTACATACCACAATAAAGATGAAGATAACAGTCCAAAATATTAAAATTATTCAAGATTTTTTATATCTTTATACAAGTCTTCAGTTTTAAATAATCTGACTAGATGTCTAACGAAGGAGCTTGGACCTCTCCATAACATACATGCGCGCACACACACACACACACACACACACAAACCTTAAAAATAAGTCATCTTGTCTGTATTTATGAGATGAAGCTTGATATGAATAATTTTGATATTTTGAACTGTTGTTTTCATCTTTATTGTGGTATGTATAAACACAATGTTCAGACCACTGTAACCTCAGGCCTTGTTTAGGTGTTTTCTTAATTACCTTAAAATAAGTCATCTTGTCTGTATTTATAAGATGAGGCTTGATATGAATAATTTTGATATTTCAGTCTGTTGTTTTCATCTTTATTGTGGTATGTATAAACTCAATGTTCAGGCCACTGTATCCTTAGGCCTTGTTTAGGTGTTTCTTATTTACCTTAGAATAAAGTCATCAGACAATAACCTTGAAACTATGCTTGAACTCAAGATTATCGTCTGATGAGGTGCAGTCAGTATATTCTGAAGCCTCAGCTGATAGGGGAAACTGATGGAGAAGCAAGAACAAGCTTTTTAGTAACATTCTCTTGTGGACACCTACATATGGACACACTAGTGTGGGTTGGCCAGCAAAAACAAACACCTCTGCATGGATACTGGATACAGTGCAGAAGACCTTCCAGGAGTGGGTGGCAAGGAAGAGTTATGGAGATCTGTGCTCAACTTGATGTTAATGATATAGGAAACTAGTATATTTAAAGATCTACATAGGATCAGAGTTTAGTATCGATGTTTGAAAAACATTCTCGACCACAGCACCCTCATGTATGGAAGTAAAACATGGACCTTATACTTCCACCAAGAGCGGCGGCTAAATAACTTCTACCTTTGCTGCCTTAGACGTATACTAGGCATCACCTGGAGGGACAGGATGACTAACACACCAGTTCTAGAGAAAGCTCAACTCCCCAGCTTGTGTTATCTACTGAGACGTTGTCTCCGATGGTTGGGTCATGTACGTTGGGATGGATGATGGACGAATCCTCTATGGTGAGCTTTTGTCTGGTAAGAGACAGATTGGTCACCTCCAGCTGCGATTCAAGGATGTCTGCAAGAAGGATCTCAGATGCTTTGGCATTACCCCTTCCAGCTGGGAAAATTTGGCTCAGGACCACCCTTGGTGGTGACAGACTCTCCATAGAGGATTGCTCATGTCAGAAGTCACCCTGACACAACACTATGAAGCTAAGAGGTCCAGAAGAAAGCAGCAGCAATAAAGCACCAGCACATCAACATCTTCAAGGACAGCCTTCAAATGCAATGTTTTAATCAAGTTAATAATAATAATAATGATAATAATCAGAGCTTTATCTGGTTAGTTGTTCAGTTGTTTATGGCATATCAACCATTTTCGGGTCATTTAATACTAAATCAAGCCATTTATGATAAACAAAGTTTGCTTACAGTACCTGCTGTTGCTTAAGGGGTATCATAAAGAGCTTTATCTAAATAGATAGTCAGAATAATTTCAACTAGCAGGACCTGTGGATATATCATAGTATGATGATTTAATTATTACAACATTTGATATGTTTACTTAAGAGCTATTGCAAATTGTAAAAAGTATAAATAATCTTGATTTAACTCTCTCACTCTTCTTTCTCTTTCTTTCTTTTCCTCTTTTCATTATGTTCAATGGAAACGGATTGGCATTAACACTTCCGCACGCTCACCCCCTCTCTATCTTTCCCCAACTCTTTCTTTCTTATTATATTTTTTTTTGTGTAGAATGTCCTTTTTTTCCCTTTCTTTCTAATAAAAACAGAATGTTCCATTATTTATGACACTTATAAGAAATAAAAATTCAGCAGATAAGCAATACCAGATAAATCAGGATTTACATTTTTGCATCCAATCTTCGATGATTTGAACAGTGTCATTTTTAAACAGAGGGTGTTGAAAGATGATAACGGTTGTATTTTTTAGGAACACCAGTATTTAAACATTTTAAAGAAAGAAATCTTTTAAAGAAATTTTTATTTTATTTTATTTTTATTTCATTTATAAAATTTTATTTTATTTTATTTAAAAAAAAAAATATATATTTTAAGAAAAAAATATTTCATAAACAGTATTTAAAGAGAGGGTGTTGAAAGGTGATAATGTTTGTATTTTTTAGGAACACCAGTAGTATTATACAGATAATAATAATTGACAGAGCTTTATCTAGATAAATATTTAGAAATAATCTCAATATTTACTTTAAAATTCAAAGCAACTTAAAATTTGATTAAAATAAAAAAACCTGTTTGTTTATTTATGAGATAGATAAGCTTAGTGTAGAAGACTTGAAAAAAAAAAAAAAAAAAAAAAGTTCTGTTAGTTTCATAGTTTTTTTTATTTCTTGCCAAACTCTCAGAGACATCTTTGGTATTTTGATGGATACAATTATGAATTATGGAACGAAAGATTTTCTTCCAAGAATTTTCTGTGACTGAGTTCATGAATATCAATTATAAAACTTGTTTTGAAAATGTTCCAAAATGAACTGAATCCAAAATAATTCTTCATTGAACTCTTGAAAATAAACAAAATTTGATTATTTTCCTCAGGTTTTAATAACAGAAATTATTTTCTTTAATCCAAGAAGAGAGAAGATTACGAAAAGTAGACAAAGAAAAGAAATTCATTTTAAGTTAGGTCGATGTCCTATGAATAAGGCTGAAGTTTTTTAGTTTTATTTTAGTTTTAAACTTGCTTAAAAGCTGCTAAAAGTGGTTTTTAAGCTCTAGGTAGAAATTTACTTATCTTATTATAATGGAGGTTCAGTGTTTTTCTGTCCGTAACTGAAACTACATCACTGCTTACATCACAATGCCCTCAAGAATTACATAAGTTTATCAATGAGTATTTAATTCATAGTCAAAATTATTAACACATTGAATAAATCTTATTTATTAATGCCGTCTCTATGAAAACCCAATTTAGATTTGCCTCAAAACAGCCCATGTTGTTAGTGCATTTAAAATCTTGCAATGTGTCTTATATATCACTAAGAAATAAAAGTTTACATAATATTACATAATATATAGTGTGGTTAATTTGCATACAGGTTTTAACAAAAACGAGTTTAATAAAAAATTACTTGGTGGTATTGATCTCTAATGTTATTGTTTTATTTTCCAACGTATTAAAAACAATCCTATGAATGATTTTATATAGAAACCAATTAAAATATGATTAAAATAAGTGTAATCTTTTTATGTGTTCTTATTTAATATTGTTAGTCTTTCCAATTAGATATATTTCTTTACATTAAAACTTAAATACTTATGCTCGGAAGGTGCATATTCTTGCTAGTAGATTTAAAACATGAAAATTTGTTTCTATAATTTTCTTTCACTTTTTTTTTTATTTTCTATTAAAAAGAATCCAATTTTTCCCTGAACAACTAAATGTTTTTTAGTGGTACCTTAATTTACGAGTGCTCCAGCTTACAAGTTTTCCGTGTTATGAGTTGTCACATGGTCAATTTTTTGCTTTGTGTTGAGAGCTAAAATTTGTGATATGAGCAAGCTTCAGATACACTTATGTTAATAAGTTGACTAAAAACATTTTAGTTTCCAAATTTATTGTTGCCAAATAATATTTGGCCCCTCCACCAAAAAAAACCCATTAAAACATATTACAGCGCATAATTCATTACATTCTTTTTTATTATGTTTTTATGCAATATAGTGCTATTTTTATTATTTAAAAATGTAATGTAAAAATAAGTTGTTTTTTTTTTTTGTTATTTGAAAAATGTAGATGCTGTATTTTTATGGTTTTTGAGAAAAATCGAGTGTATCCTGTAGGTAAAAAAATTGATGTAACTGAGAATTTAAAAAAAAAATATCTGTTACATCAATTTTTTTACCTACAGGATACACTCGATTTTTCTCAAAAACCATAAAAATACAGCGTCTATGTTCAGAGTCCAAAAGTAAGTTAGAAATAAGTGTCTGATCAGCAAAAATTGTGTTGGCATTTCAATTTATTTCAATGGGGAAAATTAATTTAATATACGAGGAAATTTTGTTACGGGCAGAATGAATTAAACACTTAAATCAAGGTACCACCAGGAGGATAGGAATGGATTAATAGCATTTCAGTTTATTTTAATGAGGAAAATTGATTCAGTAGATGGGGAAATTGAGTTACAAGCAGAATTAATTAAACTCGTAAGTCAAAGTACCTCTGTATTTATAAATTGTATTTGGTATCTGATGTAAATTTTAAAACAGATTTTATGTTTCTGTTTTTTTTCCTATAACAGCAAAGATTACGTTTTGTACAGTGATTTTTTTTTCTTTTAAAATAAAACCTTCAAATATCTCTAAGAGAATAAAGCAATTTGAAGTCAAATCTTTCAACTTAATTGTTTGTAATCGCCCCAACAAGAATTCAATTTCTGTATATTTGAATGTCAGACCAATTGTCGATTTTTAACACTTGACATTTCAATATCAGTTGCTACATGTTTTGAAAGTTTCAAATGAAAACAAACTTTTAAAAGTTTAGGGGCTGGGTTAGCTCAGTCGGTAGAGTGTTCGGCTAGAAACCACAAGGTTCCTAGTTCGATACATGTCCTCGCCAACTCAGCGTATGAGTAGCACAGGGATCTCTGTGGTAAAGTAAGGAGCTAATGGTAGGTGTGGCGCTCTACCTCAGACGCTAAAAAAAAATAATCTCCTTGGTCGAGCGCTATTGAAAAGGGGATAGACTCCCTCGCTGACTGGCTGATACCGACTTTAGGCCGCCCCGACGACTTTACTTTTTATTTTATAGCCAGATACTGACTCAGCTAAGACAAGGGAGGTGTTGGCTAACCCAGCCCCTTAGGGTTTAGCTCAGTCAGCTGAACACCTGCCTATGAATGGCAAGGTTATGAGTTCAATACCAGTCCCTGCCAACTCAGTGCATGAGTAGCACAGATAACATAATCTGATTTGTGAGGTAAAGCGAGGAGCTGACAGCAGGTGTGGTGCTCCATCTCAATATAAACTATCTCCTCAGGTCTCTCACTGTCTGGCTGATACTGACAATAGGCCACTCCGCTAACTTAAAATTTTGTATTTTTCCTAATAGCTAGATAGATTAAAGGGATTTGAAGGTAAGTGAATAATAATAAACTAAGTAAAAAAAATCTTGATCTTCTAATTACAATCCTATCAATATTAAAAGAGAAAAAAAAACTCTTTATAAAATAATGATACTTTTATTTTAACAGTATCATTATTTTGTAATTATCATTATCTAATTTTCCTTTTTCTCTTCCAATATGATTTTTTTTTTCACCTTTGAACTAAAATGACAAGACAAAATTTATTATCACAGGAAATTAATTCCTATTTAATAATAATAACTATCATTTGTATGCACACAGTTATATGGTTTCACTAATCTACTACTAATATCTATCTCACAGGTCCATCCTGACCCCGAGTGGTAGTAAGATACCATCTATGAGTTAGATGTTTTAAAAAAAAAAGATGAGTTTAAAAAAACTGAATTTAAAAAGAGTTTTAAAAAAATTGTTCAATACCTATCAAGAATGAATAAAACAAAATGTCTTTAGCATAAAATAACCCAACAAGGGTTGACATACTGTAAAATCCAACCAACCAACTAATATCTATTTGACCTATAAGTGTGATCCCAACAGGTAATACCACTTCAGATCACAGTGGACCTGGGAGAATTGGCAACAAAGGAATACTCCACATATCATCGGAACAGAAAATGGAATCGGTGAGAAGAGTTCAAGTTCTGCCTGGGGTTGTTTGTGTTTAGGATGACTGAATCGAAAACCATCTACAACAACAGGTTGAACAAGCTGGCATTTGATAATGGTTTCTTGATAAACAAGACACAAAAGGAGAAGAAAATGGCAGTTCTCTGATTCTTATCTTCCTATCACACCCTTCTAAAGTGGCAAGATAAAAGATTAAAAGATTTGTACATTTGCTCGATTTTATTTCCTCGTTTACGTAGAAAACAAAATCAGACATTGCATTTTATGACAACATTTCTATCTTGTGTAAAGACAATATTTTGGGACTGAATTAAAACATTGAAAATCCAGAAAAGTTTTATTACCCTTTTTTACAGGAATAAAATAACAGTCTATAGAAGGGGGGATATATGGGGGAAATAGATGTTTGTATCAACAAGCTCCCGCCGAGGGGGGGCAAAAACAAGCGAGTCCACAATCTTCCAGCCAGCCAAACCTTCCCCTGGTCAACACGTTCTTCGTTTTCATTTAACAGCTGCAAAATCCGTCACCGTAGTCGAAATAATCTTTAGCAGTTCAAAATCACATTTCTTTACTTGGTCGTTCGCGTCAGTCAACCAGCTACTGCTGACTCCTGACTGCCCAGTGCTTGACTCACATGTTATTTATGTATGTATTTACCGAAACATCCTGGCACTTCGCGTCCGTCCAGTGCCTAAATCGTATCTGTTTTTGCATGCGGGAGGATGCGGGTTCGATCCCGGCAGGCAAGACAATGTCTAGCTCTTTTTCGTTCTCCGTCATACAGTCAACACACAATTCTCCAACAGTCTGACTAGCCACTCAGTTAGTAGTGACTCGACTACAAATACTACTAAAAAGGGGTGTCCTGGGTATGACACTAAACTGAATCTGGTGGTGAGACTCCAGTTCTGAGGAGTGTGAAGTATGGTTCTAATTCTTACTGGTAATTAACTAATATATATATTCACTAACCCAATGAGTAGGATGAAATAAAAGGTCAATTTCTTAAGTGGAGTTTAAAAGGTTTGAATTCAAAGTTTTTATTCTCCTAGATTGGTTACCTAACAAAGGTTAGCAAACCTTGTCTGCCCTACTATTTATCCATAACTGGAGGGAGAATAGTTGGATGCATACCTTTCCCAAGGGTATTAGCATGATTTGAAATGCAAACAGTATTGTCCAGTATATGAACTCAGGTCACCAATCCATTTCCAACGACAATAACCATTACACCATAGGCACTTTTGTAAAAAAGATGATAATGAAGAAAGATCGATTGATCGATAGATAGATAGATATGAAGAGAGAGGGAGATATTGTGTGTGTGAGTGAGTGAGTGAGTGAGTGAGTGACAGACAGACAGACAGACAGACAGATAATGAAAAGACACCGATTGATCGATCGATAGATAGCAAGATGGATCTATGTTCATTGCAAATTTGTTTGTGTATGTCAATATTATATATATATATATATATATATATTGGTTAGCAGTAAAACAGACAATTTTTTTTTTTGTTAATTCTAATTGTGTATCTGGCTTGGAACACAAGATTCTGGTTTCAATACCAGCTCTTAACAATTCACCTTTTTTTTTTACAGGAATATAAATAACAGTCAACAGACAATTCTCCAACAGTATGACTAGCCACTCGATTAGTAGTGACTCAACTACAAATACTACTATGTAACTTGACTAGGAATAACCTTGCATATGTATATCTTTATATATGTGTTGCTTTGGATATGTCCAATTATCTTGTAGGGGATATATCTTTACTTACAGCACAATGATAAATGACAAGCTCATCTTATTATAATGGTATTGCCCTTATGGCAAGCCCCAACCCCTCTTTATCATATGGGTGCTAGAAGGCAGTGACTGAGGGTCTACATGTCCTGGGAATGACGTTAAACTCTATCTGATGGTGACGTTCCAGTTTTGGAGGTTTGGGGAATGTGGAGCACCCCTTCATCACCATTGCTCCCTGGTCCACTCTGACCCGGAGTGATAGTACCTGTTAGGGTCTCATCTATGGGTTAAATAGAAAAATGTATTTATAAAAAAAATTGTATTATCCATTAAGAATTGATTTATTTCAAAACTTTATCGGCATTAAATGACTCACTGAGGTTGATATGCCGTAAAACAAAACTTATTATAATGGAGATTATGTATCTGTGTCACCAAAACTACACCACCACCAAAGTCACAATTCTCATAGTTATTTATGTTATATTCTCAATGGTTATTAATGAAATAATTGAATAATCATTATCTAATCTTAATTAGCATTTTATTTATTAACAATATCTCTTATCAAGGTCTAGCTGTGATTGATTTGTCCCAAAACAGCCCATATTATGGTATTTGCCTCTCATCCCACTGATGAGCGCTGGACACAAGGTCTCGTTTTTTTCTGGGCGCATAAAAATTGCGTCGATCCCGTCGGCCTCAAGGGGGGCGCCTCAGGCACTGGGCAATAAACCTGGCCCTGCCCCTTTAAATCAAGGGGGCAGGTATTGCCTGGGAGGATAGCCCCCTGGGATCGATGCTGTTAATTTCATTAATAAACACAGGCCCCGAAAGGCCCATGTTATTAATGTGCTTAAAATCCTGCAATGTGTGTTAAGAAATAAATATTTACATAATATATGGTGCAATAATTTGCATACTGATTTTAATAAAACTAAGTTTAAAAAAAAAAAAAATTGGTATTATTGATTTCTAATATTATTGTTTTATTCTCAAATGTATTAAAAGAAATGCTATGTATAATTTCATATTGAAATCAATTTGAATAAAGTAAAAATAAGTAATCTTTTTTGTATTTGTATTTAATTTCAAAAGTTTTTCTAATTCAATATAATATTTAATTATATCAAAAATTATATCAAAACTTAAGAGGGTGCATTTTCTTGCTAGTTTCACTAAGAGATTCTGTTGACTGCTTTAAAGTCACCTGCAAAATGTCTTTTTGCAACAAACAAAAAAAAAAAAAAAAGAATCATTTGTTACATTTTCGAGAATGTTTCGTCTTGGAAATGTGTAATGGATATGCATTATACAAAGGGATTTTAATCAATCACAGGATTTATTGCAGACTGAGATAGATAGAAACAGACTGAGATAGATAGAAACAGACTATGGAGAGAGAGAGAAAGATAGATAGAAACAGAGATAGATAGGTAGAAACAGACTGAGATAAATAGATAGAGAAAGATAGATAGAAACAGAGATAGATAGGTAGAAACAGACTGAGATAAATAGATAGATAGGTAGAAACAGACTGAGATGGATAGAGAGAGAGAGAGAGAGAGATGAAAAGACTGAGATAGATGTGAACAGTATAGATAGATAGTAATTTTAATCAATCACAGGTTCTATTGCCGATAGTTTCAATAATGTTCAGTCGTAATGAAAAGGGAAACTGTCTGATAAAACAACCTACAAATGGTTGTTTACCAAGAGAGAATAACATGACAAAACATTCCTAAAAATACGAGGAATAACGTTTTATCCAGTCAGTTAATTCTTTTTGTTATGGGTGTCACTCAGATTATCTATTGGAAGGCAGGAAGGATGTTCATTGGGTTCCCTCCCCCCAAAGACTTTCAAATAAAATGGCTTTTGTTTTATGATTGATTAATTGATTGATTTTAATGACATGTCAACCTGTTGGGGTTATTTCATGCCTAGAGGTTAAGTAACTGTGTACATTGTATAGTTATTAGTATTATTTGGATTATTCAGACTATTGTCCTCATCTTCATTGTTATCTGTACAACGTTTCAGCCGATGTGACCTCCGGCCTTCTTCAGGTATTTTTTGTCGAACTAAAACCTTCTTGTTGTAATCGGGAGCCATCACTGAACTTTGAACCTAAGTTTTGAAATAAATTAATGGATAATCAGTTTTGTTTATAAACTCATGTTTTTCTATTTAACTCTAACAGGTCCTACCACTCCAGGTCAGAGTGGACCTGGGAACAATGATGATAAAGGTGTTCTCTACATTCCCCAAACCTCCAAAACTGGAACCTCATCATCAGATAGTTTAACGTCATTCTGTGCATGACACTAAACTGCATTTGACGGTGAGGCTCCAGTTCTACAGATCAGATCTGATGATTTGTTAGTATGGTCAAATTTTAATCTGTTGCACAGTTCCCAGTAGATCACCTTTTTCACCCAGTCATGCCTATTATCAATATATTAATAAACTTGTACTTGTGTTGTACACTGTTGTCACTTCAGATGAAAAATTGAAAAAAAACAAAAAACAAAAAAAAACTTAACATAAATGTGAAATGAAGAGAAGAGTGAAAGAAAGAAATCATATAACAATGAGAGAACGTCAACTACAACACAAACACTTGAAGAGTGTCAGAAATTGTTAAATACATCATTAATTGGTTTCAGTCGAAAAACAACAAGTCAAAATAGTCGTAATTTAGAAAAAGCGACAATTTTTCCAAGTTGTAGCCATATCAGTGCTTCTATATAGCTGTACCACTAGGAATTTAACGAAATTTTTGGAGAAAATGCTAAATGGAAACTAAAAGAGGATGCTGAGTGCACCTTACAAAAACACATGTAGGCCACTTACCTCCCATCATACAAAGCATCCAAGTAAGACAAAAATATGCTTGGCCTGCTGGTAAAGCAAGGATAAACTCAAAAGTGATGTTCTCTTGTGGACACTTACACTTTATGCAATTATCTGATCTAGGCCTAGCCTAGTTTTTTTTTATGTTAGTCAACATAATTGGTAAATGTTAGTAAATTATGAAGCCTACTGATAGCCTAGCCTAGTTTTTTTTTTTTAATGTTAGCTGATGTAATCGGTATATTTCGGTAAATTATAAGCCTAAATAATTGATACAACCCAGAACAAGGTCCCTAGTTCCATACTGGTCCTCGCCAACTCAGGGATCTCTGCAGTAAAGTAAGAGCTGGTGGTATGTGTGGCACTCCACCTCAGATGCAAAAACAATCTCCTTGGTCTAGCACTAGTGAAAAGGAGATAGGCTGATTGGCTGATACCAACTTTAGTCCACCTCGACGACTTTACTTATACAGTATGAATAATACAGCTATTTTTACAGATTGTGTTCATATATATATATATATATATATATATATGGGAGTAAAATGAGGAAATCAATCCGACAGTATGTGGAGAAATGTAGACAAACATAGGATGTTATACTGGATGGAAGTTTATTACTGGTGGTAATGTCGACATTTAAACGTTTCGGTTGACATAAAACCTTCTTCAGGACAATATGATAAAATAAGAGAACAAGAGAAAAAGATTTATTGTTGTTCAAAAGGTGATGGATATTTTTGAATTTGTTTGTCTACATTTCTCTCTCTCTCTCTCTCTATATATATAATGACCAATTTGTATTATTAGATTATTGCGGATGAAGGATGTGTTTAGATGAACAGTCAGTCTGGAAGGGATAAAAAAAATTTTTGTGTATTTGAAATTTTTTCTTTTTTTAATTCAAAAATGTATAAATCTTTTACAGAGTAAAAAAATAAAAAAAAATCATTATGATATTGAATAATTCAAGTATTTTTGTATCTGAATGAAGAGTTTTGTCTCTATGGACGTTTAAAAAAAAAAAAAATTTTTAATACATAAATTAGTAAATAAAAAGATTTGATGTCAAATTTTTCCGCTGAGAATATCGGTCACTTTAAAAATATTTCAATATTTTTTATCAGCCATTTTAAAGCTGATACTATCACAATATTGTTGGTTGGTTGGATTTTACGGCATGTCAACCCATTGGGTTATTTTATGCTGAAGACATTTTTTTAAACTCATTTTTTTTTTATTCTGCCCATATATGGGATTTGAACAAGTACTATTCTTGGGTCAGAGTAAGCCTGGGAGTAATGGTGATGAAAGGGTACTCCACACTCCCCAGAGCTCCAAAATTGGAACTTCACCATCAGATAGTTTAATGTCATACCATAGCTGCACAATATTGTTCAAAACTAAAACCAAACCTTTGCCTGTCCTGTCATCTGAGGCAGAAGGGGTAAGACCCCCGGTGCCCAATGGGGCCACATGTTGACTAAAGGTGGTGACCCATGATGCTTAAGGATGGAACCCTGGTAGCAAAGCAGTCTATGACATTCAACACTACTTTAGCTCTTACTTTAGACAGTTTGAGAGGCATCAAGCTGGACACGTCAAGTCCTAGCACCTATATGATTGTCTTAATCCTATTGCCTTTATGGCAAGCCCCAACCCTTTTTTATCATATATGTACTAGAAGCAATAACTGAGGTCTTAGTGTCCTATGTATGATGTATCTGATGGTGAAGTTCCAATTCTAGAGCTCTGGGGAATGTGGATAACATCTTCATCGCCATTACTCCCAGATCCACTCTTACCCGGAACATTAGTATCTGTTAGGGTCCTATCTATGGGTTAAATAGAAAAAAAAATGAGTCTAAAAAATGTGTTTAAAAAAAATTAAGAATCCCATCAAGAATGAATAAAAGAAAACTTCTTCAGCATAAAATAACCTAGCAAAGGTTGACATGCCACAAAATCAAACTAACAAACAAACTAACTACAATGATGGCTTTGGCATAAAATAACCCACAGATGTTGATATGCCATTAAACAAAGAAACCAAACCATTTTACTCTAGCTCAGTCGGTAGAGCTTTCGGCTAGAAACCACAAGGTTCCTAGTTCGATACCGGCTCTTACAACTCAGCGTATGAGTAGCACAGAGATCTGTGCGGTAAAGTAAGGAGCTGATGGTAGGTGTGGCGCTCCACCTCAGACCAAAACAATCTCCTAGTCTATTGAAAAGGGGATAGACTCCCTTGCTGACTGGTTGATACTGACTTTAGGCCACCCTATGACTTTACTTTTTACTATATATGAATACCATACATTGTCCTTCTCAAACCTAGTTACTGGGAGTAAATACAAAATCTCACACCATACAACCTCCACCACTGCTACCATTAGAAAACAAAAAAAAAATTTGAGTTAGAAAAAAAATATTGAATACCCATCAAGAATGAATAAAACAAAACCTCTTCAGCATAAGATAACCCAACAAGGATTGACATGCCGTAAACCAACTAAATCAAATTTAAATTTGAGTAGTTTTAAAACTGGTCAAATTTAGAAGACATTCAGTCTGAAAAAATTAAAGACAAAAAAATGAATGCTTCCAGGCTATCTAGAAAAAAAAAAACTTTTACAGAATAATTGGAGGCAAAAATTTGCTTTTTTTAAAAACTTTTGTGTTATTGTATATATGTTATAAGCTCAAGTGTTTTCAGTAAAATTGACCAGGTGGCAGCACTAATGGTAGTTGTATTGATATAAAAGCCAACAGATGGCCAAGAATGAGGCAGCCATATTGGATTGAATAGGACTATATCAACACTCAAAAGTACAAGAGACATCATTGATATCATGCAAAATTCTTACTGAAGAGAAAAATATATTAATTTTAACATATCCTGGATGAATAAATGACTATTCACCATATTATAATGGAGATTCCATCTGTAACTAAAACTATGTCACTGCATATATCACAATACCCTCAGGAATTGCATAATTTTATCAATGAGTATTTAATTTATAGTCAAAATACATAGAATAAATATTATTCATTAATGATGTCTATGAAAATCTGAGTTAGTTTTGCCTTAAAACAGCCCATGTTATTAATTTGTTTAAAATCCTGCAATGTGTCTTATATATCACTAAGAAATAAAGGTTTACACAATATATGGTGTGGTTACTTTGCATACTGGTTTTAACAAAACTGTGTTTAATAAATAACTATTTGGTGTTATTGATCCCTGATATTCTTAATTTATTTTCCAACTTATTAAAATCAATTCTATGAATGATTTTATATAGAAACCAATTAAAATATAATTAAAATAAGTAATCTTCTTATATGTGTTCTAATAATAATGTTACCTTATATGTGGGTAATCCTTAACTATTTCCTCGTAAATTCCTACCATAAAATAAACTGAACCCTCATTTTATGTCTGTGTTTAAAACTAAACATTCTCACAAAATAAAAACTTTTAGAATATACACATTGAAGTTAATATTAAAATAAATCAAGAAAATATATTTAGTATTGTAAAATAATGGGTGCAAGAAAAATAAAAATTTATTGCAAAAACACGGACATAAAATGAGGGTTCAGTTTATTTTATGGTAGGAATTTATGAGGAAATATTTAAGGATTACCTTAATGTGTATACACTTGTGAATTTGCAAGAGATTTTTTTTTTATCTTCCTCTTTTAGCCTCTCAGGTCAATTGGGAAAAATCCATGTTTATATATTTTTCTTATCTCTTCCTCCCACATGACCTTTCTTCCTCTGTGTAGGCGATTTTCCTCTTATTTATTTTATTTATTTCTCTCATTATGTTTCTCAACTTATCCAATTTCTGTGCTCCATCTTTTTATTTTCAAATAAACTCATTTTTTATGGTTACACTCTTTGATAATAAAAATGATAATATCAATAATGCTGAAGAGGAGGGGGCCAGGTTAGCTTAGTCAGTAGAGCGTTCAGCTGGAACCATAAGATTCCTAGTTCGATACCGGTCCTCGCCAACTCAGCGTATGAGTAGCACAGGGATCTGTGCGGTAAAGTAAGGAGCTGATGGTAGGTGTAGTGCTCCACCTCAGACACAAAAAAAATCTCCTTGGTCTAGTATTGAAAAGGGGATAGACTCCCTCGCTGATTGGCTGATACCGACTTTAGGCCGCCCCGACAACTTTAGGGCCGGGTTAGCTCAGTCGGTAGAGCGTTTGGTTAGGAATCACAAGGTTCCTAGTTCGATACCGGCCCTCTTCAACTCAGCGTATAAGTAGCACAGGGATCTGTGTGGTAAAGTAAGGAGCTGATGGTAGGTGTGTGCTCCACCTCAGACACAAAAACAATCTCCTTGGTCTAGTGTTAGTGAAAAGGGGATAGACCCCCTCGCTGATTGGCTGATACTGACTTTAAGCCAACCCAACAACTTTACTTAATGCTGAATCAAGTCATTTTGATAAACAAAGGACTCAGGTTGCTTACAGTACCTGCTGTTGCTTAAGTGTTTACTCCGTTAATGAACAGACTAATTGCTGCTTAACTTTGGTCATCTAGTGGAAACCGGTATTTTCAATACTCTATACTTCCAGTAATGCCATTACTTCCAGGATCACTCTGATCTGAAGAGGGTTTTTTTAAGCATATCGATCCTTTTTGGCATTAAATGATCCAGAAAGGAGTGATATATCAATCCTTTTCAGGTCATTTAATGCCGAATCAAGTAACTTTGATGAAAGTTTCCATGTTTCAAGTTCTGAATACATTTAAGAATTTATTCATACTTTAAACATCAGTTTGCTGATTTTGGGGTAAGCAACCCTTCAATGAAGCGATTATTTCTGTGTAAGTGAAGTAAGTTTTTGTTATTATGATTGCCTTTTATCAAATCTCCATTATAATAAGATATAAAAGATACAAAAATTAAGATATGAACAAAATGTTTCCACTAGGAATTTCATTTTTATCAAATATCTTATTATAATGGAGATTGTGTGTTTGTCTGTAACTGAAACTATATCACTACTCAAGTCACAATTCCCTAAGTTATTTACACCACATTCTCCATGATTTTATTTTCATTTACATCTCACTTATAAAATTGATTGAAAAGTAACTCCCTATCCCTTTTTTAAGTTTTTTTGTTGTTTTTTATGTGCAGTTACATTTTTCTCAATTCTTTAATGTCGTATAAGGAGAATAGAGTGATCTGCCCGTGTCTAGGCTGAACAGGGTGATCTGCCCTTGACCAGATACACTATAAATATACAGACAATTCTACTCTGGATGTCTGAACAACATGGACCATGTCTTTCGTACGTTATAAATGTTATGTTCCTTAATATATACCAATTACACCTGTGTTTTTCTTTTCAGATTGATTATTTTGTTTCAAAATTTGAAGCCCTGTAATGAGGTCTTGATGTTTAACTTTAAAAGAGCATGCCCGGTCTGAGGCAAATTCTGGTGTCCATATAGAATTTTAAATAAAACTCCATGTTCTGTGTGTTCTCATTCATTTTTTGTAGAAATAATGATTCAGAAATAAATTATAAGATCATTAAAATAGGAAAGGGAGTTACTTTCCAATCAGCCTGTAGAATTTTGAATAAAACCTCATGTTATATGGGTCCTAATATTCATATTTTGTATAAATAATGATTCAGTAATAAATTATAAGATTTTTAAAATAATGAAGGGAATTACTTTACAATTGCTATATGAAATAAACTATGGAACAAAAGTATATACAAAAAGGAAAATAGTTGTAATAGAGCCTAACAGTTAAGCCATAAAGTTATTTCCCATTTGATGATGGAAATAGTTCTATATTTCTCCAGAGGTCAGAACCTGTGTTAAGCGCAGATAAAAGTCAGGATGTTTGAATGATTTTCTTAGCAGTCATGAATGCTCTCCCGACTTTGAAGATTAGTGGAACTTATTGTGAACTTGTACCACAAACTAAGCGCAGTAAATATCAATATATATTACACATGGGACCGGGGGGGGGGGGGGATAGCGATTGGTCCATTTCCAAAACCACACATCCTGGCATCTGGAGATTTCTCAGACAATTTCATGATAAAAACCAGAAGTAAAAAAAAAAAGCAATAATCTGCATCTCCCAAATTGTTTGTGTACACTTATCAGGAAATTTAGTCACATAAAATTAAACCCAGAGTATTGATATATATATATATATATATATATATATATATATATAATCCAAAAGTCCAGAGAAGAAATCTTCCTTACGACATAGGAGTTTTTTTAAACAACCTGTCGCAGTTTGAGAGCTCAATGTGTGCTCTTATTGTCAGAGTCACAGAGCAAATTTATAAGTAAAGAAATAACAAAAGACCGAGAGATTTTGCATTATAGCCTATTTCGAGGAGCTCCCCGAAATAGGCTATTATGCAAAATCTCTAAGTCTTTTGTTATTTCTTTACTTATATATATATATTTATTTATTTTTTATTTCTAAACCCCGAAAGTACAAAAAAAACAAAACTCCTGGCTTTATAGTTTGTAATTACACAATACAAACTTTTTAACCATAGGGTGTTGCAAGATAACAGTCATACAAAAAAGGAACATGAGTATTAATATATAGATAGTGTGCTGTATTGATATGTAAATAGTGCTCAATAACATGAATAGAGCATGTGTATATCAGAGTTAGGATAGCATGGACATGAAGTCAACTTGATTACTGGTATTTTTTTTTTTTACCTATATGATTTTCAAACCAACTTTTTGGTTTGAAAATTGCATAGGTGAGAATCTGTCAGTAACCAAGCAATGTTGATTTTATATTCATGCTACCCTAAATAATATATATCTTGTGGAAGCATTCACTTGGTGTGGGTTGAGCAAGCCCCCTCCTTCAAAGATGGAGTATCATGAGAATAGGAAATGCACAAGTGGTTCCCAAAATCTCACACGCAGACACTCGTTTACTGTAGATTATCAAGCAGACACAGGGATAAGACAATCAAATGCCGATTTTTGGTGGGTATATATATATATATATATATATATACAAGGTATGTCAAAAAGTATCAAGAATTTTTGTATTTTTTGACATCTTGTATTCTGAAAAAATTAATATTCCATTCATTGTTCATTTCTATCTTGGTAAATACAGCCTCAGTCTCAATATTTTTGTGACACTTGTATTCTGAAAAAAAATTAACATTCCATTCATTATTCATTTCTATCTTGGTAAATAGAGCTTCAATCTCGATACTTTTATGATACACTTTGTGTGTGTGTGTCTGTATATATATATATATATATATATATATAATACACACACACACACACACACACAAAGTGTGTCATAAAAGTATTGAGAATGAAGCTCTATTTACCAAGATAGAAATGAATGAATGGAATGTTAATTATATATATATATATATATATATATATATATTCAAAATAAAATTTCACTCTGATGAAGGTTGAATCTCCTCTGTGTGCGGAATATTTTCACACAGATGAACTGACTGAAACACATGTGTAAGTGATATTGATTAAATTCATCTTTTATTATCCATTTCATTTTTCTTTCTTTTCTTTATTCATTCTTCCTCACATATATATATATATATATATATATATATATATATATTATGTAAGCAGGTGCTATTGAAGACCACGGAATATTTCTACTTTATGATCTTTATCTTTATTGTTTCTAGCCTTCTAGTGGTTTTTCGTAAATCAGGATGCAGTTGGTAGAGAAACTTTTTATCATTTCATTGGTCATCATAGGGGGATTGTAGGTTATAGTGTGTTAGGTTTGTTCTTTCATTCATTTATTCATTGCTCTTTCAAATTAGGAGAGTCTTGTTATATTTTTGAGGGTTGCTAAGATTAGTGTGTTAGTTATTGAAAATGTTTAGTATTATTGCCCATAGTAAATGTTATTTTATCAATGTTAGTTTTTTTTTATTTTATACAAATCACTAATAATTTTTAGGTGTTTTTTTTATTACTATGCTCCCCATCCCCTAGGGTTGAGCACTCTGGGGGGGGATTTCGCCAACTCAAGCGTAAACGCGACACTCTTCTATATATAAGGAATGGAGCACTCTATGATGGCCTTTACATACAAAGCGATGTATGTATTAAAAACAGTTAAAATCCCCTTCCCATTCTGTAAGTGATGACAGCCTAATGGTTAAGGTGTCGGACAGACACCCAGCTGATCGGATTTCTATTCCGGCTGTAGGTAGCTTACAAAATGTCTAGCCACACTGAAGAGACTTGATAAGTCAAAACAAGTGTCTGTGGATGACCCTATATATATATATATAGCCAGTTTAGCTCAATCGGTAGAGCGTTCGGTTAGGAATCACAAGGTTCCTTGTTTGATACCGGCCCTTGCTGACTCAGCGTATGAGTAGCACAGGGATCTGTGCAGTAAAGTGAGGAGCTGATGGTAGGTGTGGCGCCTCACCTCAGACACTAATATAATCTCCCTGGTCTAGTGCTAGTGATAGACTCCCTCGCTGTCTGGCTGATATTGAAATTAGGTCACCCAACAACTTATATATATATATATATATATATATATATATATATATATATGTTTATAATTGTTTTTTATATTAGATATGTCTCCTTCCATAAGTGAGGTTACGCACTTTTTGGCAAAGCATTTAGACGTTGCCTAGATATGTTTATTTGACCCCACCCCCAAGTAATCAACTGTAGCAACAATCCACTCCTTATCGTCTGATGAGTGCATTGGCATGAAATTCAAAGCCCTGTTCATTTCTTGCTCAAAATCTCCCCTCCCATTTAACCTTGTGCCAATCATACTAAATATCAATAAATAAATGATCAGAAAGCAAGAAAAAGAACAAAAAAATGAAAGCAAATATTTGTGATTAGATAAAACTTAAAAAATATAATTTATCAATATAAACTGGTGACATTTCATTGACTGATTAGGAGTGAATAGTAATTTGCATTAACAATTTGCTGTTTTCATTGCACTATGTAATTTTCAATTGATTCATTAGACAAGTTCAAAGAAAAGAAATAAACAAAAAGATTTTTGACTGTCATTATATAACACTGTTTAGTTGAAGGAAATATTTATTTGAGTGTTAAAAAACAATATGAAAAGCAAATAGCCACAGAAATTTGGGATTCTCAAAACAAGAAAATAATTAAGAAATACTAGAAGTGGCTACTCAGCGTCAACTGGGTAGAGGGGGGAACCCTGGTGTATTGATTCATTTACTTTTGAGATTTACAAATTCTGGACATTTTTAAGTAGAATTTCAATGCTATTTCTATGTATATTTTAATTTCAATGCTATTTCTATGTATATTTTAATTTTTAGATATCTTCAAAGGTAAATTAAATCTTCACAATTTTTGCACAAAAAGGCTAAGGCTAAATTTTATTACAACAGGCTCAGAAGAAATGATAAACATGCATACCAATGTGTGTGTGTGTGTGTGTGTGTACTAATGTGTAAATGTTCCAGACTAACACTAAATTCTATTCTAACATGTTTAGAAGAGATGGTAGCTGTAAAGATTTGAGGTAAGTCAGCTCGAGCACCCCATCCTGAAGCGGCCTCTACATAAGCGGATCATGACGGATGGCACGTAAACATTTCCTACAGTAAAGACTGACCATATATATGACCTCTGTGGCAGGTTCTGCCTGTCAAGGGTTGGGCTTCTCAGTCATGTATGGTCGCAGGTGAGAGGAAGCTGAGAAAGGGGTCATATGTGACAGGGAACATTAAAAAAAATAAAAATAAAAATAAAAAATCAAATTTTGGCCCTCTGCATGCTCACAACCGAATCACTTGTAGAAATGGATTTCTTCTGCAAAGAAGTGGCAATCCCCATATATACATATATATATATATATATATATATATATGTGTGTGTGTGTGTGTGTGTGTGTGTGTGTGGTTTAACAGGTTTGAATTCAAAGTTTTCCTTCTAGACTGGTTACCATACCAAGGTTAAAGAGTCAAGTCTGCCCTACTATTTAGCTATGGCTGGAGGGAAAATTGATATTGTATAGTATAAAAACAATGAAATAGATTGTAATAAATTATGTGCTGTAATATTGTTAAATAATGGGGGTGACGTGGAGCCATGAGTGTTACCTGATATATAAATTAGACAAAGTTTTTAGCAAGAATTTTGAGCTAGATGAGAATGGAAAAGTTTAATTGTGAATCAGCATAGCCACATGACAGTGTTTCATTGGACGAGCCGATGAGATGTGGTGAAGTGGCAGGGAGGGAGAGTAAGAGGTGTGAGAAAGTCTAGAGTCTGGCAGGAGTTGCTGAGAGAGTAGGACATGGATTTCTTGTTCTCAGCAGTTGTGACTTTGGGGGAAATAAAATTCTCATGAGAAAAAGAAGCAGCCTTGTGTTGTTACTAAAAGCTCTAAATGGCACAAGGCAAGATATCACTCAGCCCCCCAAGCTGGTTTCCAGATTCCAGACATCATAGAATTTCCAGTCAACTGAACAGCAGTCCAGTAACCAGGATTCCAGCCTCTCCCAATATAATACTAAGAGAGATAAGTATACAAATATTTCTACTATCATCATCACTCCATATGAAAAAAGAGCCAAAACGTAACAAATGTATAATGAAAGTAACGAGAGTTGACACGTCATCTCTCCATTCCGACAAGGAGAGCGTAGTGTAAAAATGTTTCAACGTTTATTCTTTTATAAATAATACTTAAATGTTTTTAGCGAGTTTAATAACATAAGTGAATCAGAAGAGGAATAAGAGTACATCAACAAATCTTTCATTAATTTACAATACCCCGCTTCCTTCATACACCGTGCCAAGTTATAAGCTATCAAAATCTACAAAAACAAACAATATTCTACAAACTCAATAAACCCTAATAACATCCCCGCAACTAAGTACATCATGCTACCTCAAAGCCCTATAACTTCCCTAATTGAAAAATATATATATATATATATATATATATATATATATATGTTGAATTAAACAAAAGACAACATTCTATTTGTGATTTTTTGCCAACTTTTTAATATTTGTGGATTCTAGTCCAAAAGTACTTTCAGCAAAGTGCCATCATCAGGGGTGATGTGTATTCAATGGATGTAGAGGGAGTCCCCCAACACCCCGGCACACCCTTTGCACCCCCCTAACCACACCATATTGTATGCAGTGATGTGGATTATATGCTATGAGTGAGTTTTTTATGTATACACCACACAGTTTGTATATTGAGAATGTTTTTAGCACATTCATGCATAAATGAAAAACTGCTGCCCAAATACACACACACAACACATATATATGTATGTATATGAAATAAAGATTTTTTTTTTTTAATATTTTATAGTGAGTTAGAAGCATTAATTAAAATGTAATAATATTTTTTGAAGGCGAAATAATGCAAATTTATGTTTAAAAACATTTATTTAATTTTTTTTTAATTTTTTTTTTTGTTCCCTTAATATTTTCAGGCTATGCACATCTTCAGAGAGTTGAAAAAATTTTTTAAAAATTTCATCTGTATTTGTTAAACTCAACTGTGATGTTAATCCGTTGAATGTTTTAATGTAAATGCAAATGTTCCGCAAAGATTGTAAAGTTCTGCTCAGCAAAGATAGTGAAACTCCGTTAGATCCCGTGCGGCGTCTTGTTTCGCGGGATGTTTTGAAAATCATTTCATATATAAATATATATATTTTTTTTTTAATACTATAAAAATAATGAGGCCCTGCTCGGGGATATTGAAATAAAGATTTTTTTTTAAATTATAAATTTGCATTATTTCGCCTTCAAAAATATATTATATATATATATATATATATATTGTAAATAATGTGGGTGCTATGTTTCTAAGCAAATAGTACTCAATATCACCAATATAGTATTTGTATTTGAGTTAAGTTAGTGTGGACAAACATTCAACACCTGATTACTGAGTTTCTCGGCTATGCAATTTTCAGACCAAAACCTTTGGTCTGAAGATTGCATAGGCAAGAGACTGTGAGTAACCAGGTGTTGACTATGTCCATACTTAACTCAAATCATATATATATATATACATATATAATCTAATCAAACTGCAATGCAAATGCACATCGGTCAATATATCTAAACTTATCAAAAAGGACACCAATATAAGCTTTAAAAAAAAACAACACTGTATACTTGAAACCTTAATCATAAGAATAAGAAAACCAACTATTAATATATTTTTATTTGGTTAGAGTTACAAGAATAATACAAGTTTGTTTATAAAAAATAAGATTTTTTCAACATCATTTATAAATGTCATAGTCTTACACTGCAGATTAACAATAGAAATATTATCAAGAAAGACAAATAAAAAAAAAGAAGCAAATAAAAAGGAGATAAAAATGTTTGACAAACTAATGAGGTGCCATAATACCGCACATTAGAAATATAAAAAAACATAAAATGATCAGATTAATTTGCCTTAAAATAACTAATCCAAAAATGCAGACAGATTAGTTAATACAAATAACAACCTCTAGCTTTCAGGTCAATCATGTTAGAGCCATGGTCGGCTTAGAGAGAGAGAGAGAGAGAGAGAGAGAGAGAGAGAGAGAGAGAGAGAGAGAGAGAGAGAGAGAGAGAGTGAGAGAGAGAGAGAAAGTGTGAGAGAGAGAGAGAAAAGAGAGAGAGAGAAAGAGAGAAAATAGAGATAAAGAGAAAGAGAAGAGAGAGAAGGAAAGAGAAAGAGAAAGAGAGAGAAAGAGATATAAAGAGGAAGAGAGAGAAGAGAGAAAGAGAGAGAGAGAGAGAGAGAGAGGAGAGAGAGAAGAGAGAGAGAGAGAGAGAGAGAGAGAGAGAGAGAGAGAGAGAGAGGAGAGAGAGAGAAGAGAGAGGAGAGAGAGAGAGAGAGAGGGGGGGAGAGAGAGAGAGAAAGAGGAAGAGAGAGAAGAAAGAGAAAGAGGAAGAGAGAGAGAAAGAGAGAGAAAGAGAGAGAGAAGAGAGAGAGAGAGAGAGAGAGAGAGAGAGAGAAAGAAGAGAGAGAGAGAAAGAGAGAAAGAAAGAGAGAGAGATAGAAAGAGAGAGAAAGAGAAATAGAGAGAGAGAGAAAGAGAAATATTCTCTTATGACAAAACAAAAAGTCAGAAGAGGGACAAAAAAAAGAAGAAAAAGAAGAAAATGATTAAATGCTTTTAAAAGCTGATAATCTAAGTTGGTCTAAGTTGCACTCAAAAGGTTTTCTTCTTCTTAAGGGATTGACCTTAGGGTAAATGACCAACACAAGATAATCCTTGTAGAAATCCATTAAAGGTTCTCATAATCTCACAATGACCAATGGACATCAAAACCAAAGATGGACAATCGGGACAAGATAATGGGTCACTAAAATGTCAACCATTCACCACCTGTCCAACTTTGTGGAGTGTACACACACCTGTGTGTGTGTGTGTGTGTATTCACACACACCTGTGTGTGTCTGTGTGTGTATATTCACACACACCTATGTGTATCCATGTATGTTCATACATGCCTCTGCATGTGTGTGTGTATGTGTTCACGCACACCTGTGTGTGTATGTGTGCACATCTTAGCACTTAATTTCATCTACTTAAAAGTGCAAAAAGCAACTCATCAGAAACTTTCAAGAAACCAAATCATTTTTTAAATCTTATTATAATGGAGATTCAGTGTTTCTCTGTAAATGAAACTATGTCACTGCTTACATCACAATACCCCTTAGGAATTGCATAAGTTTATCTATGAATATTTGATTTATAGTCAAAATCATCAATGCATACAATATATCTTATCTATTAATGATGTCTATGAAAATCTGAGTTAGATTTGCCTCAAAACAGCCCATGTTATTAGTGGGTATTTGCCACATACCCTACTTGTATGGGCTGGGCACAAGGCCCACCCACAACCCGAAGCTCATGGGTTGGAAAGAACAAAAATTGTGTCAATCCCTTCAGCATTCCCCCTCAACGGGGCGCCTCAGGTGCTGGGCAATAAACCCAGCCCTGCCCCTTTAAATCGAGGAGGCAGGTGTTGCCTGGGGAGATAGCCCCCTGGGATCGATGCTATTAATTTAGCACACAGGTCCAGTGGCTGAAGCACACCGGACCCCTGCCCCGAAGGACGGGTTATTAGTGCGTTTAAAATCCTGCAATGTGTCTTATATATCACTAAGAAATAAATGTTTACATAATATATGGTGGGGTTAATTTGCATACTGGTTTTAACAAAACCGGGTTTAATAAATAATTACTTGGTGTTATTGATCTCTAATATTGTTTTTTTTCTCCAATGTTTTAAAATAATCCTATAAATGAGTTTATATAGAAACCAATTAAAATATAATTACAATAAGTAATATTTTCATATGTATTCTTATTTAATATATTTCATTGCATTAAAACTTAAAATACTTATGCCTGGAGTGTGTATATTCTTGCAAGTAAAAATAAAAATTTTAAAAATGACTAATAGGTTATCAAGTGCTTTCCTGTTTGGTTTGGTTTGTTTCTTTGTTTAATGGCATATCAACCTTCAAGGCTTAGTGCCAAAGCCATCCTTGTAGAAGAACAATAGTAGTACTATTTTACCTATAGCTGGGGGATGAAGAAATTTTTATTTCAAATTGTCAATGTGAAACTGAACAATTTACAATAAAATGATTATATCTTCATAAATTCATTTTCTTAATTCTATTTTTTTTTTCACTTTCATGATTTTAGATTTTTATATTGTACAGAGATGCTGATAGGTATGTGTTCTGCATCCCCTAACACATAAAAATCTAAAAAGATGCAGAAAAATGGTATCCATGTGTCCCAGTATTTTTTCTGCCCCAACCATTTCAAGCTAACTGTAAATACATTTAAATATTTTCTTGGAAATGAATTACACTGCATGTGGTACAAAGTAGGGGTTAGATGGTGTTAATTGTTCATAGATAAAAACTCTACAATTTATTAAGAAACTTTAGTTGGGACCCATCAAATTTACCGGGGACTCATTCAAATCAAATTTATGAGTCCAAGGATGCACTAAATTAAAAAGCTATCAGTATCACTGTGACTGATTGTATCATTTTTAAAATAATTTGAGATTATTATCTGAAAAATGAGAAAAAAATATTTCAACAGAAATTTAAAATTTTTAATTTTCTAATTAAAATCAAAAGGTGTTTGCATAACTAAGACAATTATATTGGTTGTCTTGTTCTGAGTTGTCTCCCTTTCTACCTCAATAATGCTCTTATTACCACCCAAACCTTTTGGCTTTTCCCCCCAACCCCCACGGTCCACACAATACCATCAGAAGATAACCCAGTGAGCAATCTAATCAAAAAAGTGAATGACTAAATGTAAGAAAGGTTTTTAAAAACCAAACACTGATTCCAATGATGGAACCAGGGGAGACATAAAGTGATGATGTCTAGACAAGTAAGTGTCAATTTGAGAGAAAAAAAAAATTACGAAACCATTGTTAATAGTTGGTTGGATTTTATGGCATGTCAACCCATATGGGTTATTTCATACAAAAAAAAGAAAAGAAAGTGTTTTATTCATTCTTGATGGGTACTCTTTTTTTTTTAACTCAATCTTTTTTAATTTTTCTATTTAACCCATTGATGAGACCCTAACGGATACTACCACTCTGGGTCAGAGTGGACCTGGGAGTAATGGTGATGAAGAGGTACTCCACATTCCCCAGAGTTCTAGAATTGGAACTTCACCATCAGATACATCATACATAGGACACTAAGACCCTCAGTTATTGCCTTCTAGTACATATATGATAAAAATGCCTCATTATCCTTGGAAAGTAGGGATATCAGGATGTGCCCTTGGAAAACAACAAGCGAGTGTAGGTAATGTAAGAGTTTGGACGATGCTAACAATGTTATGCTATTTCTAGAAACTAATTCTCAATTGCTTCCCAGATTTAATCTGAAAATTGTTTACAGATTTTTTAAAAAGTCAGAAAACTAACAATGCTATGTTATTTCTAGAAACTAATTCTCAATTGCTTCCCAGATTTAATCTGGAAATTGTTTACAGATTTTTTAAAAAGTCAGAAAACTAACAATGTTATGTTATTTCTAGAAACTAATTCTCAATTGCTTCCCAGATTTAATCTGGAAATTGTTTACAGATTTTTTAAAAAGTCAGAAAACTAACAATGCTATGTTATTTCTAGAAACTAATTCTCATTTGCTTCCCAGATTCAATCTGGAAATATTTTACAGATGTTAAAAATATGAAAAATCAAAAAATGTTATATTATTTCTAGAAATTAATTTGCTTTCCAGGGCTGGAAATTGTTTTACAGTTTTTTTTTAAATCAGAAAACTAACAATGTTATTTCTAGAAACTAATTCTCATCCACTTCCTAGATTTGATCTGGAAATTATTTACAGATAAAACAAATGAGAAAGTTAACAATGTTGTTTTATTTCTAGAAAGTAATTCACTTCTGCTTCCCAGATGTGGAAATTGTTTACAGACTTTTAGATAACAAGAAAGCTATCAATGTTAATGCTATTTCTAGAAACTGATTCTTGGCTGCTTCCCAGATTCAATGGATTCGTAAACATTGGATCTTAGAATTCATTTGGAAGATCCTTTGTCACATCCCACTTAACTCAACATCATTGAAGATCTGTTACATCCATGGTAACAGTCTTCTATCTGTGATGGCTGTGGCATCTTTTAGAAAGACAATGTGACTTGCTACACTGCAGGAAATTATTCATTGCATGCATCCAGGTCTCAATCCTATTGGGCACTTATAGGATTTGTTGGACCAACAAGCTAATTCAGCAAAAATTCCACCATTTTTAGGTTTGTTGGTTGGATTTTACAGCATGTCAACCATTGTTGGGTTATTTTATGCCAAATACATTTTTGTTTTTATTCATTCTTAATGGAGCATTCAATGTTTTTTTTAAACTCATTTTTTTTATCTATTTAACCTATAAATGGGACTCTGACAGGTACTACCACTCCAGGTCAGAGTGGACCTAAGAGTAATGACAATTAAGGGGTATTCACATTCCCTAGAGTTCCAGAATTGGAACCTCACCACTAAATGCAGTTTAACATCATACCCAGGACACTGACTCTCTGTCACTGCCTTATAGCATATACCTACATATTTACTAACCCCTCCACATGAGCAGGATGTGATACAAGGTCAATTTCTTAAGTTTAACAGGTTTGAATTCAGTTTTCCTTCTCTTAGTCAGGTTGCCTAACCAGATTAAAGAGCCTACTATTTACCCATATCTGGAGAGAGAGAGAGAGAGAGAGAGAGAGAGAGAGAGAGAGAGAGAGAAGAGAGAGAGAAAGAGAGAGAGAGAGAGAGTGGGCGGGCATACCTTTCCCAAGAGTATTTGCACCATGTAAAATGCAAACAGCCTCATCCAGGATTTAAACTTGCATCAACGAGTTCATTTCCTACTACTCTAACCATTACACCATGTGTCTTCTAGCTGTTAAGTGTTTAGAATATAATTTGAAAAAATAAAAAAATAAAAATAGAAAGGAAAAAATGATAAAAAGGGTTGGGTCACTGTGTTTACTTGCAGCAGATAACTAAGTCTTTTTTAACCTTTTTTTTCATTATGCCTTGTATTCATGGAACATACTGTGCATTTAATTTGCAAGACATTTATTAACACTTTAAAAAAAAAAAATTTATTATACTGTTTTGTTCACGGAACATAAAAAGTAAAGTCGTTGGGGTGGCCGAAAGTCAGTATCAGCCAATCAGTGAGGGAGTCTATCCCCCTTTCACTAGCGCTAGACCAAGGAGATTATTTTTAGCATCTGAGGTGGAGCACCACACCTACCATCAGCTCCTTACTTTACTGCACAGATCCCTTTGCTACTCATACGCTGAGTTGGCGAGGGCCAGTATCGAACTAGGAACCTTGTGATTTCTATTGTGCATTTAATTTGGTTGGGATGTGTGTTTCTTGCATCTATTATTACATTTGTTTATCAAATATTCTTATGTACATTTGTTAATCTAAGTTTATTGTCAGTCTTTTCTTACCAAGTGTTCAGTGTTAGGTTATTTATGGATTCCCTAATGCGTTATAAGGACTTGGTGTTGGCTTCAAACTGATACTCACTAATTCTGATATGGGTTACAAGTTTTGTAGAGTTCATGCCTGATCTGTGCAGGACAATTTGTAATACATTTTGTCCAACAGTTCTGATGATATACAGGATTATTTAAATGCAACACCCTTCATACTCTTTTTCTTTCATTCTTTTCATTGTGTTCAATTGAAACAAATTAGCATTCCTACCCTCTCTATCTTTCCACCAATCTTTCTTTCTTATTATATTCTGTATAGCATGTCCTTTTTCTTCCCTGTCTTTCTTTATAATAAAAACAGAATGGTCCAGTATTTAATTGAGGTGACAACACTCATAAGAAATAAGAATTTGGTGGATAAGCAACTCCAGATAATCAGGATTTACATTTTTGCATATCATCTTGGTATTTACCAAGTCCTCCCACCAGTTTAGGATGTGACACAAGGTCTTTTTTAACATGGGAA
Source organism: Doryteuthis pealeii (assembly GCA_023376005.1). Taxonomy (NCBI): domain Eukaryota; kingdom Metazoa; phylum Mollusca; class Cephalopoda; order Myopsida; family Loliginidae; genus Doryteuthis; species Doryteuthis pealeii. Next base: position 87,931,911 of record CM042143.1, on the reverse strand, counting down.
GCAATGCACAAACACACAAAGCTCATGTGTGGCTAGTAAAAAAAATGCGTGAATCCCATCGGATCATGCTGTTACTTTGTCCAGAAGCCTGGGTCGGCTGAAACCAGTCATTTGGACTGTCTCATTTTTAATCAGAGGGTATTGCAAGTTGATAACGGTATCAAAATTAAGGAACATGAGTATTATAGATTAAAACAACCATCAAATATGTAAGTAAGTAAAGTCGTCAGGGTGGCCTAATGTTGGTATCAGCCAGACAGCGAGGGAGTCTATCCCCTTTTCACTACCGCTAGACCAAGGAGATTGTTTTTTTTAGCATCTGAGGCAGATCACCACACCTACCATCAGCTCCTCACTTTAGTGCACAGATCCCTGTGCTACTCATACGCTGAGTTGGCGAGGGCCGATATCGAACCAGGAACCTTGAGGCTCCCAGCTGAACACTCTACCGACTGAGCTAAACCATCCCTCAAATATGTATGTAAACAAAACAGTTTGCAACCATCCTACCAAGGGGAGGGGAATTGTTCTAAATTTATCCTATGGGGAGTGGAGGAGGGGAAAAGATTGTTGGTGGTATTAAGTGACCCTTGTGTGTGTGTATCCAAACAACCTGATAATATTCAAAACAAGTGTTTTAAAAAAAAAAAAAAAGACCCCCCCCAAGGATTACAATACCTCCAGGGACGTTTTTCTACTCCTTCACTCCCAATCATCATAATATAAATTTAGAAGAATTCCCCTCTACTCAGTAGGAGGGTTACATTTATGTCCATATTAGGTGGTTGTTTTAATAATGATGGACTCTCCCATCAATTTCGACGTATGAGTGTTCATATAATGAACGTCTACACAGTGATTTGTTTATAGTGGTGAAGGGTTGTGTCGAACCATCCACACTTTTTTTGCACAGTCGATAGGAAAGAATTGGTGCATCAAGGATTGCCACAAACCCAATCAACGATTGACCTCAGGAATTTTGAATTCAGAGTTATCACTCTCCTAGACTGGTTACCTACCCAAGGCTGAAGGGCCCAGTCTGCCCTACTATTTAACCCATAGCTGGAGGGAGAATATATGGATTCATACCTTTCCCAAGGGTATTAGCGCTATGTGAAATGCCAACAGCTTCATCTAGGAATTGAACTCGAATCGACAAATCCATTTTCCATGACTAACCACTAGCCCATGCGCCTCCATATCATTTAATAATAGATTAATAGCATATCAACCTTTCTGGGTTATTTGATAGCAAAGCCTCCTTGTAGAACAAAAGTAAGTAAAGTAAAGTCGTCGGGGTGGCCTAATGTCAGTATGAGCCAATCAGTGAGGGAGTCTATCCCCTTTTCACTAGCACTAGACCAAGGAGATTGTTTTAGTGTCTGAGGTAGAGCATCACACCTACCATCAGCTTCTTACTTTACCGCACAGATCCCTGTGCTACTCATACACTGAGTTGGCGAGGGCTGGTATCGAACTAGGAACCTTGTGGTTTCTAGCCGAACGCTCTACCGACAGAGTAGTTGTACTATTTAATCCATTGCTGGGGGATGATGAGGTTCATACCTTTCGCAATGCTATTAGTCTAAAAATGAACATGGTAGCATGACTGAAGATCAAACTTGCTTACTATGACGTCGCAGTATAGTCACTATGCCATGAGGAAAAAGAAAAAAAAAGAAAAGATATCAATGAAATTCAACATCCGGTGGCCATAATGTAACAGTCTAGTCGGATCTCCCTAAATTTGATTGAGAACGGATCTTTGAACAAACAGATGGTTCCAGGGAAGAATGGAAATAATTGTTAGGTCTATAAATAGCAGGGATTTTGGAGTCTTGGAGTTGAACTTTTTTATTTACACCAAGATTTTACTCCAAGAATGCTGTGTGCAGTCCTGAACAAGTCGTGGAAACAGCACCCCACAAGGAAGCAGCAGTATGGCCACCTGACCCGCATCACACAAATCATCTGAGTGAGACGGACTAGGCATGCAGGACAAGCTCATAAGCAACGTTTTCCTGTGGAAGTCAATACATGGACATGCAAGTGTGGGCCACCCACCAAGGACCTACATTGACTAACTATGCAAGGATGCTGGTTTCTGTGCAGAAGACCTTCCAAGGACAATGAATGATAGGGAAGGTTAGCGAGAGATTGTCATAGATATCCATACTACTTGCGCGACATGATGATGATGATTTACTCCAAAATCTATGAGGGGGTAAAAAAATGTTTGTAAATAGTGAAAAGGATTTTATGTAAATCATTTTATGCTGAATTTATTCATTTAACTAGCAAGAATATGCATCCTCCACCGGGCATAAGTATTTAAGTTTTAATGTAATGAAATATATTAAATTAGAAAGACTAACAAAATTAAGAACGTATATGAAAAGATCACACTTATTTTAATTAGTTTCTATATAAAGTCATTCATAGGATTGATTTTAATACGTTGGAGAATAAAACAATAATATTAGAGATCAACAATACCAAGTAATTACTTATTAAACCTGGTTTTGTTAAAACCAGTATGCAAATTAACCACACCATATATTAAGTATACGTTTATTTCTTAGTAATATATAAGTAAAATTTGAATGCACTAATAACACAGGCCTTTCAGGGCCTGTGTTTGTTAATGTAAATTAACAGCGTTGATCCCAGGGAACACCTGCCCCCTTGATTTAAAGGGGCAGGGCTTGGTTTATTGCCAAGTGCCTGAGGTGCCCCCTTGAAGGGGAATGTCGACGTGATCAATGCATTTTTTGCACCCACCACTTATGAGCTTCGGTTAATGGGTGGTCCAAGATTAATAGGGCCTTGTACCTAACCCGTACACGTAGGGTATGTGGTAAATACCACTAATAACCCGGGCCTTCGAGTCATCACCCCAGGCAACACCTACCCCCTTTATTTAAAGGGGCGGGGCTGGGTTTATTTCCCAGTGCCTGAGGCGCCTCCCTTGAGGAGGAATGCCAATGGAATATCCGCATTTTTTGCACCCATCATATCATGAGCTTTGGTTCGTGGGTGGTCCCGCATCAAAAGACCTTGTGTCATACCCGCATATGTGGGATGTGTGGTAAATACCTTAATAATATGGACTGTTTTGATGTAAATCTAACTCAGATTTTCATAGAGACATCATTAATAAATAAGATTTATTCTAAGAAATAATGATTTTGACTATAATATGAATTAGATACTCTTTGATAAACTTACCCAATTCCTGAGGGTATTGTGACATAAGCAGTGACGTAGTTTTGATTACAGACAGACACCGAATCTCCATTATAATTAGAAATATCTTGATTAAAAAGTAATTTTCATCAATTTTTATGACATTGGTCCAGTTGCATAAAAAGAAATCAGGTCGTTATTTGACTTTAAGGCAACAGAATATTTTCTCATGTTCTTACTGAATGTGCGGCCCATTTGTGCAGCAAATAAAAAAAACACAACTTTTTTTTTTTTTTTTATGCACTGCAGACTGATTGACATTCTTTCTCAAATCTTTTGACAGCATGTGGCTTTCTAGCTGTTTTTTTTTTTTTTTTTTTTTTTTTTTTCACAGTTTCAAGTTTTTGTTTTTTTTAAACCTTTTTTAGAATTATTTTTTAATTGATTCAGCAGATGCTCAAAAGAGAAAAATTGATAGTTATGTCAGAATTGAATGTTTATTCAGTCAATTTTTGTTTATTAACAGCAAAGGCAGGTTGGGAAATTATGTTGCTGTTGCAATTTAGATAGAATTTATTTTCAAATTCAGACCATTAAGAAAACTTGAACAATCCTATTTATTTCCTCACTGAATAATATATAATTGTAAATATATGATACTACAGGACCTGTGGATATACCACAGTATATATATATATTTACCAACCCCTCCGCACGAGCAGGATGTGACACAAGGTCAATTTCTTAAGCAGAGTTCAACAGGTTTGAATTTAGAGTTTTCCTTCTCCTAGACCGGTTGCCTAACCAAGTTTAAGAGCCCAGTCTGCCCTGCTATTTATCCATAGCTGGAGGGAGAGTAAGATTCATACCTTTCCCAAGGGTATTAACGCTAAGTGAAATGCAATTACCACATCCAGGATTTGAACTCAGGGCAACGAGTCCATTTCCCATGACTTTAACCATTACACCACGCGCTTCCTGTATACCACAGTATAGTAATTTAATTATTGCAACATTTGATATGTTTACTTAAGAGCTATTGTGAAATATTTCAATTTGTAAAAAGTATAATAATCTTGATTTAACTTTCTTACTCTTTTCTTTTCCTACTTTTCATCTTTTCATTATGTTCGATTGAAACAGATTAGCATTATTGCTACCACACGCTCATCTCCTCTATCTTTCATCTATTCTCTTTCTTTCTTTCTTATTGTATTTTTTCTATGTAGCATGTCCTTTTTCTTACCTTTCTTTCTGTATAATAAAAATGGAGTGGTTCATTATTTAGCTGAGGTGACGACACTTATAAGATATAAAAATTCAGCAGATAAGCCACACCTAATAAGGATTTATATTTTTGCATTTCATCTTGGATGAATTAGACTGTCTCATTTTTAATAAGAGACTACAAGATGATAACGGTCATACAATTAAGAAACACGAGTATTAATATATAAATGAGGAATCTGTATCTTTAATTCCATTTTTAACAGCAATGTTAAATTTACCAACAAAATCAAATTAACTTCAATAATAATAATCTGCTAAACTTTTTAGCACATCTTTGAGATATAATTTGAAAAAAAAAAAAAAAAAAAAAAAAAAAGTTGTTGGGGTAGCCTAATGTCTGTATCAGCCAGACACTGAGGGAATCTATCCCCTTTTCACTAGTGCTAGACCAAGGAGATTGTTTTGGCATCTGAGGGATGCACCACACCGACCATCAGCTCCCCACTTTACAGCACAGATCCCTGTGCTACTCATATGCTGAGTTGGTGAGGTCTGGTATTGAAACATGAACCTTGTGGTTCTTAGGCAGACACCCACCGACTGATGTGTATTCCAAATTTATTTTTTTTAATCAAATTAACTAATCAAAAGTTAATAATGATTATAATCTGCTAAACATTCTAGTAAGTCTTTGAGGAACGGTTAGGTGTTTTGTGTTGTATTAAACTAAGCTTAATATTGAAGTCAGTTAGCCTACTGTTGGTTTGAATAACAGCAGCTAAGAACAACTCAAGCAGTGTCCAAGACAGTTGGTATAAATAGGAATCAAGAATGATCCATCCATGAATTTGGGTGATTCCATTCCTTGAGTTCTGATTGGCTGCTTGATTTGAATGACATTGTGGAGTCTTATATATACTCTGTCATTTTGCAGTGGATTTGTAGCTTTCGGGATTGTATTGAGTTACAACCGTTTGCTGCCTTGTCTTCCCAGTTCAACGGTAATTGGACTTTAATTATTCTTCATATATAAGAATTTAAACTTTTTTTCTCTTTATGTTAAGGGACTGTAGTTTCACAGAAATAGTAAACACATTAAAAAAGATTTTTGATGAACACACTTAACTTTTTAATGCAAAGTTTAACTGTCTAAACACAACAATGAATGATACAACTGATTTGACGACTTACTCAACCATCGCCAACAAAGAATGTGAGTGGTTTAAAATCTCATCCTCATCACCAGTTCTGTTATGTTTTTACATACAATAAAATACGGAACACTGAATGAAAATACAAGACCAGGTCATTGGAAAAATTAACAAGGTTTTATCTAACACAGGGTAGAGAATGCTTCTACCCTAAAAATGACTTAACTAGCCCACCCGTGTTGTAAGCCATGTCCACTCAGTACAAGCCCCAATCCAAAAGTGTCATGGCGGAAACCCTACTTCCAAGTTCCCATCAGTCGCCTACTGATCAAAGGGAGCAACTCTATTTTCGTTAGGTCTTAACCTAACAAATACAAACATTGAAAGAGGAATCATAACAAGGTGTCCAAAACAGTTCTTTAGACAAAATGGTAAGGATGACACTTTTATCTAGTGACTAATTTAGTTATAAATCTTTATTGACTTTCAGGTAAAAAAATTTAAACATAGATTATATTATTTTTATAATCAATTCGTAATTAGGCCCGACTTTGTTTTTATTTGCTCTCTCTCTTATTTTTCGATATTCTATATATATATATATATATATATATATATATATATACATACAATAAAAATATAAACTTATATACAATAAAAATATACAATAAAAAAATATACAATAAAAATATACAATAAAATAAAAAAATATACAATAAAAATATAAACTTATATACAATAAAAATATAATCAATTCGTAATTAGGCCCAACTTTGTTTTTATTGCTCTCTCTCTTATTTTTCGATATTCTGTATATATAATTTTTAGTATTGACAGTAAGTAAAGTTGTCAGGGTGACCTGAAGTCGGTATCCGCCAATCAGCAAGGGAGTCTATCCCCTTTTCCCTAGTGCAAGACCAAGGAGATTGTTTTTGGCATCTGAGGTGGAGCACCACACCTACCATCAGCTCCTCACTTTACTGCATAGATCTCTCTGCTACTCATACGCTGAGTTGGCAAGGGCTGGTATTGAACCCGAAACCTTGTAGTTCCTAGTCTGACACTCTACCAACTGAGCTAAACCGGCCCTAAATTATCAAAGGTCAATAATAATAATCTACTACACTTTCTATATGTCTTTGAGGAACTTTTAGGTGTTTAAGATATAATTTAAACTTAAAAACTAGAATAAAATAACCAAATAAAAATAACTATAATTTAAATTTACTAATAAAACAAAATAAAATAACCATAATATAAAATAACCATAATCTAAACTTATTTAATTTTAAATTTAATTTTAGATTATGGTTATTTTAGATCAACTTATACTTATTTACTAAATAAGATTAAATTAAACAATAAAATTAAGTAAAACAATAAAATAACCAAATGAAAATAACTAATTTAAATAACTATAATTTGAAAATTAACAAATCAAAGATCAATAATTACAATCTGCTACAAAGTACATCTTTGAGGAACTGTTAGGTGTTTAAGATATAATTTGAAAAAGAAAAAGAAAAAAAGAAAAAAAAGATTAAAAAAAGAAAAAAAAAAAGAGAAGAAAAAAAAGAAAAAGAAAGAAAAATTCAAGTTTTTCGTAAACAGCTCTGATAAGCTTTTAATTGAGGGAAAAACAGTTGCCAGGGGGAAGTGTATTTTAAACATAATAATTTTGTCTGTCTTAAGACAAATGAAGCTGTAGTCAGTAATGACATCAAATATTATTGCGGAAAGGAAATCCAATCATTTCTGGCAGATTACTTTTCACTGCAAATTAGATTTGTCTGAATTTGAAGGAAATGTTTTAATATAATTTAAGTTGTTCTCAATTTATATCTGCTACTGGCATGTCAATATGCTCTCCCTTACTTTCCACTGTTGCCTTCTCCCTAAGGCTAACACAAAATCAAATGCTAAATAGTAATTTATTAAGGACACGTCTTCTTCAATTGGTAATTGCTCTTAGGTTATAATTTTCAAGTTAGAGGATTCTTATTACCATTTCAAAGTAATGGTTTGGTTTGGTTTATTGTATTTTACAGCATGTCAACCCTTGATGGGTTATTTTATGTCTAAGATATTTTGTTCTATGAGTATTCAAACACATTTTTTAAAACTCAGTTATTCTATTTAACCCATAGATGGGACTTTAACAGGTATTACCACTCCAGGTTAGAATGGATCTAGGAGTAATAGTGATGAAGGGATTCTCCACATTCCTCGGAACTGAAACCTCACCATCAGGTGTGTTGAGAATTTATTAACTTAATCCCACAGAAAAAGAGACATACCTTTTCTCTCTGGCAAGCGCAGTTACCCATTGAGACATATTCCAATTGAGATACCTTCCATTAGATTAACGAGGCAACACATTAGGACTGCTTTTCATAACACGAGGTGTTTAATTTATTTAAAAACAATAACTGAAAAAGGTCAAAGGGTAAGTAACTCACCCATACAATAAATGGATTAGGGCAGATAACTTCTGACCCCACTATTATTAGAGTCTGTTAGTAATAATTAGTACTGACTAAAGTGAATTTCAACAAGGTGCAGCTTAAATCTTAACCTTGGCTGCTATCTTATTGATTGTAATCTGTAAGATCAATAAGGGTAAAAAATTTTAATCAAAAATTAAAAAACAAAAATAAACTTTTTTTTTGTTTCTAAAATACATTTTTTTTCTTTAAATGATCAAGATTCTTCTCATGACCCATGTCAGAATGATAGACATGTAAAAACGATGACATCATTATTTGAATAAGATCCCTAAAAGTTCTTCAATGCCTCTTTGATCAACAGTCATATGATTAAAAATGATTTCCAATGTTGGGTTATTACTATACTCAGATACACAGAGATGACCTAAGGAAGGCCGGAGGATAGAGTGGCTGAAATGTCTTTATACATACATACCACAATAAAGATGAGGACAATAGTCTGAAACATTAAAATTATTCACAAAAAATTACTATCTTAAGCTTGGCTATCATATCATTGATTACCATCTATAAGAATGAGAAAATAGATATTCAAATCAAACACAGTACGGCGGAGGAGGAGAAAGAGTTAAGATATGAACAGATGCCAGAAAATGGAAAAACAAATTCAAATTACATGCATAATATACGAATAAACAATTCCTATTAAATAAACGCAAGTCAAAATAGATTCTTCTACACATTACAATGTCATACACAGATTTCACTTCAAAGCTGCATATAATTAAGAATACAACATATCAAGTGATTGTACTTTTAAAATGATGTATAAAACTCATGCATTTCATTCTTCTATAATAAGGCAATTTGCAACAAGACATGTGATTTATAAGCGTGGATTTATGACAAAATACCTTGGGGGTGGAAAAAAACATCTTTAGGCTTAAAAATTGGAGAAAATATCAAATCAGAAAACAATCTCATTAGTACTAGTTCTTTGAATTTTTGAGATGAGGCTTGATTATTTGAATTATTCAGACTATTGTCCTCTTCTTTATTGTTAGCTACACAACTCATCTTTAGGCTGCATGTTCAATCCTGGTCAAGGGCGACAGTAACATAGAATACTTAACACTTGTACTCAGTCATGGTTAATGAATGAGAGCAATCTACCCCTGTAAATGGAATAAAGGGTTCAGTTCAAAATTCCGTGAAGGCTCCTGAGTTTGACATGAAACACCTGAAGAAGGTCGGAGGACACAACAGCTGAAATATCATGAGGACAATAGTCCTAATAATCCAAATAATCGAATCTCATTAAGTTCACACAAAAGTCTTTTATGACTGCTTATTGTATGATGTTATTGAATTTTTAGTTTTAAATCAATCTTAAAGATGACAAAGAAGATTCCAAATAGTTGTGGTGCAAGAATGCAGCCCTGTTTCACACTATTCATAACTTAGACAGGCTCTACAAGGGTACTATTATATGTGACCAAAGTATTGACTATCATGAAGAAACTGAATAAGGGCTATAAAATGGGGTGGGGGACACTGTCACTTATGTATGTTTACTATGTAGTAGATTCTTCAGAAGTCTTAGTGGACTGAAGAGTCATCTGAAAAAACATAAGGATATAGTGCCAAATGCTACTGGCACTCAAGTATGTTTACTATGTAGTAGATTCTTCAGAAGTCTCAGTGGACTAAAGAGTTAACTTCATGCTCAGCATAAAAAAAATAAATAAAAAATTTAAAGTACAGAAATGGTCTTGCTTGTGCACATATGTTCTGGATTTGATCAGAGATCAAATTGATTCTAGAACAAATAAGACTTTTCTTGATATTCAAATTCTAATCAAAGTTGTTTGTGTTTTACTTCATACTAATGCCACTGGGAAAGGCATGAACACCTTTCTCCCTCAGTTATGAATAAAAGAGTGGTAGGCAACTAGTCTAGGAAAAAGATGAATTCGAAATGGAGAAGGCAATAGGAAACTACTCTCCCATGATCAAATATGGTAAGGCATAAATTACTACTAATAGAAAAAAACTAAGGCGAGTCCTGATCACCCGAATCCTGGAAGATCTTAAAATCTACTCAGCTCTGTAATGCTTTTGCAATCATTCAACTGTGGTATGTATTTACCCAACCCCTTCAAACACACGCAGGATGTGACACAAGGTAAATTTTTAAGTAGAGAAAAACTGGTTGGAATTTCAGTGTTTCCTTCTCTGAGATTGGTTGCCCAGCTAGGAGGACAACAGATGGATTTGTACCTTTTTCAAGTGTTTTAGCACAACTGCCTTGTCCAGGATTTGAACTCTGGGTCACCAATTCCATTTCCTACAATGATAACCATTACACTAAGGGCACCTCTTATTGAATCCTAGTCATTTACAACTCTTAGGAAAAAAAAGATTGAAAAGCTAAGAAAATGGATTTTATATGAACATACAAAAGATTGTCAATCAACATGTATTTTCTCGTGACAGTGAAAAAGTCGTTTACAAATAAATGATTCCAAGACAATGAAAAATGGGATCCATGAAGAGAAAAAAAACAGACAGACAGAAAATTCTAGTTAGATCTTGAAAAGTCTTCAGCACCTCAAACCTAAACAGAAGTATTGGGACCGAAAAAGAAAATTCTTCTCCGTGCTTGATGGAATCAAAAAGGAATTCTTCATTGTGAACTTTTGGAACATGGAACATCCGTGCATTGTAAATCAAATGCAGCAATCAATCATGGAATTGGCACGGGAAGTTCTTCCGCATACACCATTTTCTCCAAGACCTGTCACCTTTAGACTCATCTATTTTCTTTTACACAACAGCAACGTTCCTTGTCTTGTCAGCATTTCCAACAAATTAAGGAATTCCTGGAATCACAACCAGAATCCGTCTTTTTTGGATGGAATCTACCACTCAGCTGAAAGGTGGCACAAGGTCATGGAAAGTCAGCAATGATAATAATTAAATAATGAGGATTAGGAATTTTTATTAGAAGATTTCTTGTCATAAAAATGATAGTGTTTTTTCATCAACCTTATGAAAAACATCTTATTATAATGAAGATCCGGTGTCAGTCTGTCTGTAACCAAAACTATGTCACTGCTTTACATTACAATACCCTCAGGAATTATGTAAGCTTATCAATGAGTATTTAATTTATAGTTAAAATCATTAATACATTTTTTCATCAACCTTATGAAAAACATTGTATTATAATGAAGATCCAGTGTCAGTCTGTGTAACCAAAACTACCTCACTGCTTTATATTACAATACCCTCAGGAATTATGTAAGTTTATCAATGATTATTCAAATTTATAGTTAAAATCATTAATACACAGAAAAAATCTTATTTATTAATGATATCTATGAAATTCGGAGTTAGATTTGCCTCAAAACAGCCCATATTATTAGTGTTTCATTAGTCTTTCTAATTTAATACATTTCATTACATTAAAACATAAATACTTACACCTGACGGAGGGTGGATATTTTTGTTAGTTTTATGAATATATCAGTCAGAGAAAAATCCAACTTTACCACAATTATGTACAACATATTATATACACTGCTATGTGACATAATTTATTGTGTACATTATTTGTATTCTTGAACTGACCATAATTTGAAACTAGTACTCATTTCTGCAGTAAAACACAATTAATTTTGTGGTGTCTCTATATAAAAGAAGTGAATTTGGCAGAGTGGCCTATTGTTGGTATCAGTCGGACAGCGAGGGAATCTATCCCTTTTTTGCTAGTGCTAGTGGTTTAAATACTGCAATGTGAGTTATATATTTCTAAGAAAAAATGGTTTACATAATATATGATGAGGTGAATTTGCATATTATTATTGTTATACTTACACGAGTTCTAAAAGCAGGTATTTAAACAAATATCTATCGGCATATCAAATAATTTAAGTATAACAGAAAAATGATAGGAACATTTTTTTTTATTATAACAGCAGTTATAACAGTATCTGTACACCACCATTTTTATGGGCACTATTTCAGTTATCGTATTAAACTTAAGATTTTAATTAAATTTCTACTTCAGTAAGTTTTAACTGCAGAAGCACATATTAAGTAACATTTTTGATGGCGTAAGAGACCACATATTTAATATTACGTTTTGTATTATGGACTGAGGCAAGTAATCTACAATGTCTGGGTAAACATTAGTTTAACAGAAATCTCAACTTTGCATAGAGATGAAAATGTTTTTGTTTTTGCTTTCTAATTTTTAATTGAAGGCGAGATGCCATCAAATACGGTACTTATTAATTCTGAGATTAAGTTGGCTGTTCCAAAATGTCAAAAATGAATATTTCAGAGAAAATTGAATTTTTAATCTCATAATAAATTTTATCTGATCAGTCTGAAACCAAAAAAAGAAATGTATTGTTATAATGTAGAATAATCAAACTAAGTTCCAATTATAGTCGAATTGGTAAAACACGACAACAAGCAGTCATAACTGAATATGAACCTGTCTTGCTGCAACCCTACTGCAGAATGACAGGATATTTATGAAACTCCACAACATCATAGAAACCAAGCAGCCAATCAGAACTCAAGGAATGGAATCACCCAAATACATGAATAGACCATTCTTGATTTCTATAAATACTAATTGTCTTGGACACTGCTTCAGTTGTGCTTAGCCAGTTGCTGTTGTTCAAACCAACAGTAGACTGACTGACTTCAATACTTCTATCTGCTTGATGGCTGAGGGAATTGCATATTTTATACTAGTATTAGGTTTGGTTTCTTTGTTTAATAGTATAGAGATTTGTGTAGACCGATCAGTATTCAACTGTGTTGCAAGAGAATCCAGACTTGGTAAGTGGTTTAAATAGCAGGTTTGGCTATTTCTACTATGTGGCATGGTCAAGTCTATTTCCTGGATTCTGATTGGCTAGTGGTTTTAGTGTGGATATTTTTTTTTATTTGGCCGTGTTCTGTCAGTTTCTACATAGTGTATTTGGTTACACTGTCTTTTTTTTTGTCTGATGACTGGATGCTAGTCATAGCCTCTCTGTGAAGAGGAGTATGATGTTTATTCTACAAATAACATAGCATATCAACCATCATAGTTTATTTAATGCCAAAGCCACCCTTGTAGAATAACAGTAGTGGTACCATTTTAAATCCATAGCTGGAGAGATGAGGGGGTTTTATATCTATTTCAAGAGTATGAGTCTAAAAGTAAATTTGGAAAAAAAAATTATTTACTATTTTATGTGCGTAGTGTAATGGTTAGAGTCACAGGAAATGGACTCGTCAATCCAAGTTCAAATCCTGGATGAAGCTGTTTGCATTTCACATTGCACTAATACCCTTGGGAAAGGTATGAATCCAGCTACTCTCCCTCCAGCTATGAGCAAATAGTTGGGCAGATTGCGCTCTAGCCTTGGTATGGAAGCCAATCTAGCAGAAGGAAAACTGAATTCAAACCTTTTAAATTCTGCTTAAGAAATTAAACATGTCACATCATACTTGTGCAGAGGGGTTAATATATATTTGTCAAAGAAAAAGGCTTAAAATCAGACATTTTGCAGTTATAGATCTATTTCTACCTACAGGTATCTGTGTATACCTACGAGTTTTATCAGACCGCTAACTTTATTGAAAAAAGTTCTATTGCTCTGTTCAATAATATTGAACATCGAGCTCTCAACTTGGACAACTATAAGCTTCCAGGGGTGGAGGAAAGGTCCAACTTAGAATCATCCTAATACCAACTTGCTTGGTAACCCATCTCTCTCTCTATATATATATATATATACACACACATACACACACAGATGCTGATAGGTACATGTCCTGCATCCCTGATGCACAAAAATCTAAAAGGATGCAGTAAAATTGTATCCATGTGTCCTAGTGTTTTTCTTTTTTCTTCCCTCGCCATTTCAAGCTAACTGTAAAATACATTCCAATAGTTTCTTAGAAATTAATTATATATGATAGGTTACAAGGTAGGAGTTAGTCGGTTTTAGTTTGGACCCATAAATTTTCCCAGGGACTCAAAGTAAATATATGCATCCCAGGACACACTAAATAAAAAAGCTATCAGCATCACTATATATGAGAGAGAGAGAGACAGAGAGACAGAAAAAGAGGGATGAGGAGGAAAGAGAAGGAGAAAGAGGGATGAGGAAAGAGAAGGAGAAAGAGGGATGAGGAGAAGAGAAGGAGAAGAGGGATGAGGAGAAGAGAAGGAGAAAGAGGGATGAGGAGAAGAGAGGAGAAGAGGGATGAGGAGAAGAGAGATAGAGAGCGAGATATATAGATGAGAGAGAGAGATAGAGAGAGATATAGATGAGAAGAGAGAATAGAGAGCGAGATATATAGATGAGAAGAGAGAGATAGAGAGCGAGATTATAGATGAGAAGAGAGAGCGAGATATATATGAGAAGAGAGAGCGAGATATATATAGATGTGAAGAGAGAGATATATATATAGATGTGAAGAGAGACAGAGAGAGATGAGATGTGAGAGAGAGAGAGAGAGATGTGAGAGAGAAGAGAGAGAGAGAGAGATGAGAAGAGAGACAGAGAGAGATGAGAAGAGAGACAGAGAGAGATAGAGATAGAGAGAAGAGAGAGATGAGAGAGAGAGAGAGAGAGAGAGAGAAGAGAGAGATGAGAAGAGAGAGATGAGAAGAGAGAGATGAGAAGAGAGAGATGAGAGAGAGAGAGATGAGAAGAGAGAGATGAGAAGAGAGAGAGAGAGAGAGAGAAAGAGAGATGAGAAGAGAGAGATGAGAAGAGAGAGATGAGAAGAGAGAGAGAGAGAGATGAGAAGAGAGAGAGAGAGAGAGATGAGAAGAGAGAGAGAAGAGAGAGATGAGAAGAGAGAGAAGAGAGAGAGAGAGAGATGAGAAGAGAGAGATGAAGAAGAGAGATGAGAAGAGAGAGATGAGAAGAGAGAGAGAAGAGAGAGAGAGAGAGAGATGAGAAGAGAGAGAGAGAGAGAGAGAGAGAGAGAGAGAGAGAGAGAGAGAGAGAGAGAGAGAGAGAGAGAGAGAGAGAGAGAGAGAGAGAGAGAGAGAGAGAGAAGAAGAGAGAGAGAGAGAGAGAGAGAGAGAGATGAGAAGTGAGAGAGAGAGAGAGAGAGAGAGAGAGATGAGAAGTGAGAGAGAGAGAGAGAGAGAGAGAGAGAGAGATGAGAAGAGAGTGTAAAATCCAGCAAAGAATTCTGTAAAATGCAGTACATTATAATTTAAATCCTTCAGAAAATAAGAATTACACAAAAATTACATTCCCAAATTTAAAAGGGTTATTAGCTAATATGTCTAATCAGTTCAGCATGTAGATTTTCATTTTAAGACCTCATGACATTAAATTCTCTCCTCTAATACTTAAGCTGAGTCTACTATGGCGGACAGTGTGTGATATTGTTGACACATAATTGCAATACTTGTTTATAATTGTTATATGCGCTGAATTATACTTAACATATTTTCCGTTACATAATCTGCCCATATGATTTTGTAAAAGAGAAGAAAAAGAATGTAACCTGAAACACCAAGTTTTGGTAAAAGGCTTTTAGGGTAGAGTTAGCTCACCCTGTTATCTAGAATAAAACTTAAGTAGTTTTTAAGAAAGAAATATTTAGACAACCGAGTATGTGGATATAAGTAAGCTCAACTCATTTGGGCTGCCCCCTGCCCCAAGCAATGTCTCATGGTATAATACCTTGGGTGAATTTCAAAGAAAAAAAATGCTTGGGGGGAAAGAGCACTTTGTGTGGTAGGGGTAAAAATGGTTATATATTAAAATTTAATTAATAAGATGGAATTTTTTTTTTTTTTTTTAAATATGAGATCTGTCCAGGAAGCATCTATTTATTTTGAATATCTTAGCAACCAATCAGAGAGGACTTCACAGTATTTGTTTTTGTGGCAAACATTATACGAGGGTGGGTCAAAAAGTAATGCCATTTTGTTTAGGACAGGTATAATTACCAACAAAGGAACATGTATAATACATCAAAATGAAGCTGTTCCTCTGTGGATCACATCCCTACTTCTCCTCAATGCTATTGAGAGAAACGGTGACAATGTTCCACATTTGAATGAGAGCATGTATCCCTGCCTCAAAATTATTTTGACTGTTCTTTGAGCCACTTCTTTACTTCCTCGTCACTGGAATGATATTTACATCTCTTCAGAAAGAAGGTCTTAGAGGCAAACATTATTCCAGATGAGGAATTTTTTTTTGTATGTAGCATGTTCTCTTTCTTCCTTTTCTTTCTTTATAATAAAAACAGAATAGTCCATTATTTAGCTGAGGTGGCAACACTCATGAGAAATAAGAATTCGGCAGATAAGCAACACCAGATAATCAGCATTTATATTTTTGCATTTCATCTTGGACGGTCTCATTTTAACCAGAGGGTGTTGCAAGATAATAACAGTTGCACAATTAAGGAACAAGAGTATTAATAAATAGATTTTCAAATTAAGGTTAATCATTTTCTATTTCATATTTAACTATTAAAAAAAAATTAACTATTAAAAAAAAAGAATCACAACAAAAGATTGATGGTCATAAAAGTTATTTCCATTCAACCAATACAAAGTGATCTAAATTAGCCAAGCCATAAAACCGATTGTTTATATTTATAGCCGATTTATACTAATTGTTAATTGTTACTATGAAAACTAGTTCACTCAAGTATCCAACATCATGTGACAATCTACAAAAGAAAATGTAAACTTGGTCTATAAGATTTTTTTTTGTTAAATAATTTTCTCTAACTTAAAAATGTAAATTTCACAAACAGAAACAAATTTTATATATATGATTATTTTCATGTATGTTTTTAGGTACTGGTTGATAGATTCAACATTTTATTTGGGTTTAGAGAAATTTAATAACAATAATAATCTTATTATAATGGAGATTCAGTACCTGTCTGTAATCGAAACTATGTCACTGCTTACGTCACCATACCCTCAGGAATTGCATAAGTTTATCAATGAGTATTTAATTTATAGTCAAAATCATTAATTAATACATAGAATATAATAAGTATTATTTATTAATGATGTCTATGAAAATCTGGGCTAATTTTGCCTCAAAACAGCCCAGGTTATTAGTGCATTTAAAATCCAGCAATGTGTCTTATATATCACTAAGAAATAAAGGTTTATATAATATATGGTGTGGTTAATTTGCATACCGGTTTTAACAAAACCGGGTTTAATAAATAATTACTTGCTGTCATTGATCTCTATGATTGATCTTATATAAAAACCAATTAAAAAATAATTAAAATAAGCATAATCTGTATGCATTCTAATTTAATATATTTCATTACATTAAAACAAATACTCACGACAGGAGGGTGCATATTCTTGCTAGTACTACTACTACTAATAATAATAATAATCTGGAAATCAGAGGAAGAATTGAAACCATCCAAACAACAGCATTGTTGAAATTGGCTAGAATACTCAGAAGAGTCCTGGAGACCTGAGGAGACTTGTTGTCACTTAAACTTTAGTAAAAGACCAACTAACGCTGGTGTGAAAAGCTCACAAGCAGTGAAATAATAATAAACATACTATTCCTAGTTGGGTTCCTTGGAACAATCCCAGAATTTGATGATAACTATTATGGTAAGCATGCCTCCAGGGTTGATTTCTGATACTACATCACAGCAGCTTTTCTTTGTACTTGATAGAAAAGCCTATGTTCATGGCTTATATCAATATATCTTGACCACCGTATTTTCTCCCTCTGAGACCACTGATAATAGCTATTCAGAAAACCTGAATATAAGCACCCCAAAAGCCAATTTGGAAATGATCTGATCTAATCTTCTGGCCATTACATTACGGGTACATCACACTCTCCAGAATTCCAGAACTAGAGCCTCGCCATCAGATGCAGTTTAGTGTCATACACAGGAAACCAGAGATTTGGGATAGATACGATACAATCAACTTATGCCCATTCAGACAACTATCTGTACAGGAACGGCTGAAGATACAGCCAATATGGGATGTTGACCAGGACACAAAATCATGTGTCCGAGACAGGAGAGTACAATGGATCAATTAGTGAGAATTAATAAACTATTTTATTTAGAGTAGTAGAACCTGTTAGGGTACCATCTATAGGTTAAATAGAAAATAATGACTTTAAAAAATCATCCCATTCAGCTATGAGTTAAATAGTACCACTACTGTTCTTCTACAAGGATGGATTTGGCATTAAATAACCCATGAAAGTTGATATATCATTAAACAAAGAAAACAAACCAATCAACTCAGAAGTAATTAAAACTATGAAACATTTTTTTTTAGAGTGAAACTAATATGGCTGGTTATCCCTCCCCTCAGCTATGGGTTAAATAGTACCACTGTTTTTCTTATACAAGGATGACTTTGGCATTAAATAATCAAGGATATTTGATATACCATTAATCATACTAATAAGGAAGTTCAAACTCCAGTTGAACTATTGTGTTCCCTTTTGGACTAATACCCTTGGGAAAGGTATGAACCTCCTCATACCACCCATTAAATAACCCAAAAAGGTTGATATGCCATTAAACAAAGAAACCAAACGAAATCATCCCTTTGTAATTATCTGATTCTTTGTTTTCGTTTACCTGGTCACTGTAAGAAACATTTTATTAAAAAGGAGGTGTACTTCGTGTAATGGTTATCATCAAGGGGAATGGAATCAGCAATCCGAGTTCAAATCCTGGACGAGGCTGTTTACTTTTCACTTTATGCTAAGGCGCTTAGGAAAGCCATGGATTAATCTGTTCTTCCTTCAGCTATGGGTAATTAGTAGGGCAGACTGGGTTCTTTAGCCATGTTTTGACAACCAATCTAAGAGAAGGAAAACTGAATTCAAACCAGCTTTTTACTCTGCTTAAAAATTGGCCTTGTGTCAAATTCTGCCTGTGGCAGAGGGGCTGGTTGAATACATTTTATTTTTGCTTGGCATTAAACTAACAATATTAACCCTTTTTATTAATTTTTGTCATCTTTTTATCTAATTTTAAATTATATCAGTGTCTCTCCTAGATAGATGCTTTAACAAAAGCTAGGTTGTCTATCAATTCCTGTGGTCAAATGGCCAAGCTAGGAATGCCTTGTTTTGCATTTCATAATGCGAGCATTCTAGATGGCCATTGGCACCCACAAAATGGTTCCTCCACTATTTGACAAGGGTAGTATTTTTATTCTTTTTGCCCCATAATAGTCGTTACATTTTCATGCAAGTTTCATAGTTGGACTCATCTGTTGGTTTAAGATGTACACAAAATTCCCACTCATATTTATGAACTTTCCCAACATCAGCAGTGGGCATTTCCGGTAAAAATTGGCCAATCAGAAACTAGCCCAGAAAAACATTTGAGCATTTAAGATCTTTTGCAACTTAAATCAGTTGCTAACTGGATTCTTTGCTACAAGGAACTACACCATTTTCTACCTAGGATTTCAAGGAATACAACAAACTTTCTGCTACTGAAATTACTCCCTTTTCTACCATTGGATTTATTAACAAAAGAACTAAGATAGAATAGCTTATTGTCAGTATCAGCCAGACACCAAGAGAGTCTATCCTTTTTTCACTAGCGCTAGACTAAGGAGAATGTTTTGGCATTTGAAGTGGAGTGCCACACCTACCATCAACTATCCACTTTGCCGTTCAGATCCCTATGCTACTCATATGCCGAGTTGGTGAGGGCCGGTACTGAACCCAGAATCTTGTGGTTCCAAGCCAGGTGCTCTACCAACAGAGCTAAACTAGCCCTTAACAAGAAAACTAAATGCCTAAAATGGTGACCAGAATCTTAACGTATTAAATGTAACAACTTTTGTGGGACAAGGGCAGAATCTTTATTCCTTCTGTCCCATAATAGTTGCTACATTAGCATATAAATTTCATACACTAACTGTAACAACTATTGTTGGACATGGGTAATGTTTAAAATTCCTGAGCATATACAAGATCTTTTTTCTTTTTTTTAAATATACAAGTGTGTCCTCCTTGGGGTGAGTATGTTAATATTTTGTGTTCTAGTAATTTGGTGCCTCCTGAAATAAAAATAGTTACTTCCTGCTAATTACAAAGCCAGTTAAACTTGGGAGGAAATGTCCTCTTTTAGAATCTGATGCTAAGAAAAAAGATAAAAAGATAAAAAGAGAGAGAGAATGAAATTTAACAAAAGGGAAAATTATTGAAAAAGCAGATAAGATACTTCTTCCTTTTACAAAGAAAAACAAAAATGTTTGTACAAAAGATTTACTGAGACATGCCTTAAAAAATTTTGTGAACTGGATTTTGGTTGGATTTCACGGCATGTCAACCCTTGTTGGATTATTTTATACCAAAGAACATTTTGCTTTATTCATTCTTGATGAATATTCAGTTTTTTTAAAAACTGGAATTAAAAAAAAATTTATTTGAGCTCATTTTTTTGTCTACCCTAAGTAAGGGCCAAAGTGGAGTATTGCATGTCATAGACTGCTTAGTTAACAGGGCTTCATCCTTAAGCATCATAGATTCCTGCAAACAGGTGGCCTCATTGGGGGAGTCTTACCCCTCTGCTGAGGTGCAATTGGTCTGTTTTAAAGGCCTAGCCAACGGGGCTGAAAAATGTATGTACAAAAGATTTACAGAGACTGTCAAATCCTAGCACCTATATGATTGTCCTGACATGGTAATCGCATTTCACTTAGTGCTAATACCCTTGGAAAAGGTATGAATCTTACTCTCCATCCAGCTATGGATAAATAATAGGCCAGACTGTGCTCTTTAACCTTGGTTAGGCAACCATTCTAGGAGAAGGAAAACTCTGGATTCAAACCTGTTGAACTCTGCTTAAGAAATTGACCATGTGTTACATCCTGCTCATGCAGAGAGATTGGTAAATATATATATGATTGTCCTGACACAATGCCCTTATGGTAAGCTCCAACCCTTTTTATCATATATGTGCTAGAAAGTGGTGGCTGAGGTTCTTAATGTCCTGGAACTCTGAGGAATATGGATTACCTCTTTATCACCATTACACACACTGGGAGTAATGATGATAAAGATATAATAATCCCAGGTCCACTCTGACCTGGAGTGGTAGTACCTGTTAGGGTCCTATCTATGAATTCAATTAAAAAAAAGAAAAATGAGTTTTAATAAAATGGGTCTAAAAATTTTTTTGAATATCAGTCAAGCATAAATAGAACAAAACGTCTTCAGCATAAAATAACCCAACAAGGGTTGACATGCCATAAAATCCACCAAACCAAGTGTGACAGGATGGAACCCATTGCTACCCATATCTTGAGAGTTAACTCGCAGTTAACTAAAAAAAACAAACTTAAGATTATGGGGACACACATCTTTGCTTGCTAGTGTTTGAGATACGCCTGTGCTATTAAACAGTGCTGGGTCGCATTGTCAGTTATGTTATTATTAAATGGTTCATTAGGCGGTTTTGGGTCTTTCAACATAATACCCCCATTGCCAGTTAGAACTCACTAGAGATGATCAAAATCGAGTACGCCACCCATCTTATTCAACACTAGCAGATAAATTGGCTTTAAATAGTTCTGCCAACACAGACATAGGCTTCTGTACATCTGGTTGGCTAATGTTGAAGCCAATCAGAGTAGGTGTTAAAAACACTTTTTTAATAATTTATTGGTATGGCTGACAACACTTGTCGCTCCTTTTATAACATCATTGGCCTTTATTGCATCTTTATTCTTCAGAAAAAGTCAAAATTGATTTTGCCATGCCATATTGCATTGCAAGAACAGAAACTTAAATACCATTCTCAGACTTGGCAATTATCTCCTTCAATTCTATTGTTGATCTCATAACTTTCCTATTTCCCTTTCCAGTAGTATCATTAGGCCGCCCCGACGACTTTACTTAGTGTTATTGCCCCCCTCTCTCTCTATCCTCCTTTCTTTCTTATATTTTTTTTGCATAGCATGTCCTTTTCTTTCCTTTCTTTATAATAAAACAGAATTGTCCATTTAGCTGAGATGACAACACCTATAAAAAAAATAAGAACACTGCAAATAAGCAAAACTAGATAATCAGGATTTAGAATTTTGCATTTCATCTTGGACGATTTGGGCGGTCTGTTTTTTTTTGCAGATTAATTCAAAGAAAGGAACTGAAGAAGAAATAAAATTAGCTTTCACCCTTTGAGCCATGAACTCTTGATCATTAACTTACCCTCTGTCATTTTAGCTTGATCTTCACACCCGTAAATGGATGTTACACTGTAGCGTATAGAGTATTCTGAAACCTAGTAACACAAGCAATAAAATTATCGTGAATAACTGCAAAGGTGCAATAATAGAAGATACTTAATTTTTTTATTACCTCAAACAGGTTTACTCTTGATAAAGTCTAAACTGGCCAAAGTCCAACATTAAGGAGTCCAGCCACTCCTTCCTGAAATTAATTTCTTGCTTTTACTGCTCGATTCAATAGAATCAACCTTAGTTGAACAATTGTCACTATTGAATATAGAATCAACAATAAAATGTTTGAACATGTATTGAGATCTCAGCAAATCTACACGAAGCGTAACATTCAATTATACGTCTCTTGTAGAATGTTATGCTTTCAATTCTTTTATAAGTGTAATAATGTTGAAAAGAATCAATTTATCATACAGCTTTATTCTGTGGAGACATGCGGTTGTCATTGAATGCTTTAACATTACTTTATCATTCAGACAAGTACAGACTTGCTGGTTCCACTATTTAATGTAGTATTATATTAACCCATTTACTACTGTAGTCAAATAAAAGTAAGTTTAAAGAAATTCCAGGTTTTTTTTTTTTAATTTTAATTTTTTTTTTGTTTTTCACTTTTGGTAAACAAGTCCGTTCTTGTAGATGAGAGTAAGAGAATTTGAGATAAAATGTTGTTTTTTGTTTTTTTAAATTTTTTATGGCACATCAAACCCATCTAGGGTCAGTGATTCTGATGGTTTTTTTAATTTAGTGCGTCCTGAGATGCATGTATTTGATTTGGTTCCACTATTTAATGTAGTATTATATTAACCATTTACTACTGTAGTCAAATAAAAGTAAGTTTAAAGAAATTCCAGGGTTTTTTTGGGGGGTTTTTTTAAATTTATTTATTTATTTTTGGTTTTCACTTTTGGTGAACAAGTCCGTTCTTGTAAATGAGAGTAAGAGAATTTAAGATAAAATGTTTTTTTTTGTTTTTTGTTTTTTTAATTTTTTATGGCACATCAACCCATCTAGGGTCATTGATTCTGATAGCTTTTTTAATTTAGTGCGTCCTGAGATGCATGTATTTGATTTGAATGAATCACCGGGAAATTTGATGGGTCCCAACTAAAGTTTCTTAATAAATTGTAGAGTTTTTAATCTATGAATAATTAGAGCCGTCTAACCCCTATCTTGTACCCCATAAAGTGTAATTAGTTTCTAAGAAAATATTGAAATGGATTTACAGTTAGGTGGGGGAAGAAAAAAAACACTGGGATGCATGGATAAGATATTTCTGCATCTTTTTAGATTTGTATGGGTCAGTGACACAGGACACACCCATCAAAATCTCTGTAGAGTTATTTTATCTCTAGAGGTTAAGAGACCACATTTATTGTAGGTTTATATTTACATTTGTGTGTAGTTATTTCTTAAGACTTTTTTTTTAACAGATAATTTTTGAATAGATCTATGTGACCCACAGATTGTTGGTTGGTTGGGTTTTACAGCATGTCAACCCATTGGGTTATTTTATGTCAAAGACGTTTTTGTTTTTATTAATTCTTGATGAGTACTTATTTTTTTTCAAACTCAATTTTCTAAAAACATTTTTTAAACTTATATTTTTCTATTTAACCCATAGATAGGACCTATAGGTGCTAGGGCTTGACATGATCAGCTGATCGACTGGAGTAGGACCTCACCAACCACCTGTCTAGCCTAAGTAAGGGCCAAAGTAGAGTGTTGCATGTCATGGACTGAAAAACCATGGTAGTTCTTATTTTCAGGGAAACATGGTAATACCCTTGGTTAACGTATGAATTCAACTATTCACCCTCCAAATATGGGTAAATAGTAGGGCAGATTTGACTCTTTAACTTTGGTATGGCAACTTGTCTAGTAGTATCAAAACTGAATTCAAACCAGTTGCAGACCTGAAGAAGGATGAGCTCTGCCAGGTGATTCTTGCCCAAGACACACAACAGAGATATCACCTTGACAACCAAACCAGGTTATGTTACCAGGGAAGTGAAGATATACATGAACATATTTACCAACCCCTCCTTACGGGTAGGATGTGACACAAGATCAATTTCTTAAGTGGAGTTTAACAGGTTTGAATTCAGAGTTTTCCTTCTTCTAGACTGGTTGCCAAACCAACATTAAAGAGCCCAGTCTGCCTTACTATTTACCCATAGCTGGAGGGAGAATAGTTAGATGCATACCTTTCCCCAAGGGTATTAATGCTATGAGAAATACAAATAGCCTCGTCCACGATATCAATGCACCCATCTCCTACAATGATGACCATTACACCAGGTGCCTCACAATAGCACCAAAGAGTCTTGAGAAGAGATGAGGACTAGAAATTTGAAGATGAAACTGGAGGGAGAATAGTTTGATGTATACCTTTCCCAAGGGTATTAGCTAATACCCTTGGGAAAGGTATACATCAAACAGCCTTGTCTAGGATTTGAACTTGTTTCACTATGTCCACTTCCTTTGTTGGTAACCATTACACCCACACTCCTCCATAAGTGAAAATAGGTAAATTAATCAGAAAATACACAGGTAATATGAACCAAGATTTCAGAATTGTATTCCTAACTCGCCTGCTTTTTTTTTTTACAGCATATCAACCCTTTTTGGATCATCTATTGCCAAATCAAGTCATTTTGATATTCGGTTTCTGACAATACCTGTTGTTGCTTAGATGGTCACCCATATGAGTATTGAACAGTCTCATTACTGCTTAACTTCAGTGATCTTGTGAGAACCAGTGCTTCTAACATGACTTGACCGTAAGGATTTTGTTAATTCTTAGTGTAACCAGCATAAAAAGAAAATATCTTGATAAGAAGCTTAATGCTTATAGAAAAAACTTTCTTCACAATTAATAGAACACTTTGATAAAGGGAAGTTAGTTTTATGGCATATCAACCTTGGTGGGTCATTTAATGCCGGCAAAGTTTTGAAAGATTTGTAGTGATAGTTTGGTAGAAAATTATTTAAACTCAATTTTTTTTTTATAAACAAATTTTTTATTTAACCCATAGATGGGACCCTAACAGGTACTACCACTCCAGGTCAGAGTGGAACAGGGAACAATGGTAATGAAGGGGTACTTCACATTCCCCAGACCTGTAACTTCACCATCTGATAGAGTTTAATGTCATACCCAGGAGATGAAGACCCTCAGCCACCACCTTCTAGCACATATATGATAAAATGGGCTGGGGTTGCCATAAGGGTTGGGACAGTCATATAGGTGCTAGGGCTTGATGTAATCAGCCAAATGATCAGAAGAGACCGATCTGACTGCCCATCTAGCCTAGTAAGGGACAAAATTGAGTGTTGCACGTGAAGGACTGCTCAGCCACCAGCATTCTGGTGTTTAAGCATTACGGGTTACCACCTACAGCCAAGAGGTGGCCCCATTGAGCGGAGGGGTCTTACCCCTCTGCAGAGGTGCAGTCAGTGTATACTAAAGCCCTAGCTGACAGGGCTGGATAACGGTAAGAAAAATACAACAACTAATTATACTATCAAGATAAAATACTAGACAGTACTTACTGGACAAAAGAAGAAGATGCTATATTTGTTTTGGTCAGAAAGAACATTTTAACTAAAAATAAGGCGGCTAAACCATCTCTTCCCAAAAAATGGTAAGTTGTGATAGTGACGAGTGATTCTCTGGAAAAAGTGGGCTATAATTAGTACTGACATTTTAGTTTAGACTTTTTCGGCAGCACAGCTCAGTTTTCTAATGTAAAAATCAATAAAACGTGTTTATATTCAATGAACATGTGTAAAAGTATTTATGTAAATATACAGCACATTTGTTTGCAGAAAGATAATATGCTTCTATCTTTAAAGGCAATTTGTCTGCATCGAATAACACTTTCATTTTTCAATAGCAATTTAATTTGGCACATAGACATCTTAATGGGTTATATAATGCCAAGTATAATGTTTTCTTTTTTATTGATAAAAAAGAACATTAACCTATTTGAGTGGAAGAATTATGAAAACTAGCAGGACCTGTAAATATAATACAGTATGATTAATCATTCTGTTTGATAGGTTTACTTAAGAGCTTTTGCATATAGTTCAATATGTCAGCCTGACAGGTAGGGTTCGAATCACGCACAAAGCACCTCCCTGTCTATAGCTCTGCTGATGAGGCCTAATGGGCTGAAATGTACATACAGAGATGACTTTTTCTCGATTTGTTTACGCTTTACATTTAAACAGATATGCACACCTAATTCATTTAGTTATAATTAACAAAATTAGGTATGACTTTAATTATGCACATAATCTCCAAATTGTTGGCCCACCATTTTCAAACACACTGTTTGACTACTTCATATAGTTCAATATGTAAAAATTATAATAATCATGATTTAACTCTTTTTTTTTTTCATCTTTTTATTATGTTCGATTGAAAAGAGATTAGCATTATCACTTCCGTGCACTCACTTCCTCTCTCTCTATGTTTCCCCTACTCTCTTACAGGCTGTTAAATAACCGGTTAAAACATTCTATAGACAATTTAAAATATATTAAAAAATAATAAAATTGTATATATAAAATTGTAACATTTTATTGATATATAGAAGTGGAGGAATCCTTGGTTGGCATTTTGGATACCCAAGTTTATGTACTTCTAGTTAGTGGCATAAATAATCACCAATATATTTTTATATTTAAAATTTTAATGTCTAATTTTACTTGGTTTGTTTATTTTATGGTATATCAACCCTTTTGGGTCATTTAATACTGAAACAAGTCATTTTGATAAAAAAATTGTTTCAAGTTCTTAATATCTCCAACTTGGTATAGATAATTTTCATTAACTTCATTGGGTTTGATTTGTTTGTTTTATGGCATATCAACCCATTTCGGGTCATTTAATGCTGAAACAAGTCATCTTGATAAAAGTTTTGGTGCTCTTCCAATATGTGATCTACCAAGTTGTTTACATTCCAATATGTGATCTACCCATTATTTTCCAATTAAACTAACCCTAAACCCTAACTTTTTCTTTCTAGTAGATCACATGCCATGAATAGTAGATCAATAGTAGATCACAAACCTTCAGTAGATCACATATTGGAAGAGCACCAAAGTTTCTATGTTTAATATCTTCAAATTGATATAAATAATTTTCATTGGCTTTATTTTGTTTATAACTAATCATTTTATAACTAAATAAAAAAAAGTTGGTTGAGTGGCCTATAGTCGGTATCAGCGGAGGGAGTCTATCCCTTTTTGCTAGCGCTAAACCAGGGAGATTGTTTTTGCTGAGGTGGAGTCCACGACCTACTCACTTTACCATACAAACTAGATTACCCAATCTGTGCTACTCATGCGCCAAGTTGGCAAGGACCAGTATTGAACCAGGAACCTTGTGATTCCTAGGCCAATGCTCTACCGACTGAGCTAAACCGGATGGATAACTATATAGAGAACATTACTGTAATGTTAACGAAAACTAGTGTCAGATATCTATATGATTGGGTAATGAGTGTCCATTCTCAATGGAAACTCTTATCCAGTGGCCTTGTACCAAACTTAGCTTATGAAATACTTGTATACAGAACTAGGTTACCTGTCCCACTTCCGATGAAAAGGAACAAGAATTATGAAAAGTGGAAATACATTTTTTTATTCTTTCCCTAAGAATTCTTCATTGTTCTCCATTAAAAGAAAAAATGTTAAGAGAGAAAAGAACAAAAACAACCAGGTATGGTATTTCCTTACTCCCCACCTAAACTTACATAGTCATGTTGTAAGTATAGAATTTATCTATGACTAGCAGGACCTATGGATATACCACAGTATCATAATAATTTAATTATTATAAACATTTGATATATTTACTTGAAAGCTATTGTAAAATAGTTCAATATGTAAAAAGTATAATGATCTTGATTTAACTCTCCCTCTCTATCTTTTCATTATGTTCGATTGAAACAGATTAGTGTTTTCATTTTCTTTGCGCTCACCTATTTTCCTTCCAGTTTCTACCGGAGGGTCGGTGGCTTCGGCCCTGGACCGCATAAGTTAACATTGTTGATCCGAGGGGGGCATCCCCCCAGGCAACACCTGCCCCCTCGATTTAAAGGGGCATGGTTGGGTTTATTGCCTGGTGCCTGAGTCGCCCCCTTGAGAGGAATGCCGACGGGATCAACACATTTTTTTGCACCCGCCTCCCATGCGCTTCGGTTCGTGGGTGGTCCCACATTAATAGGGCCTTGTGCCTAACCGTACACGTGGGGTACATGGTAAATATTTTCTATTTTTTTCTGTGTAGCATGTCTTTTTTCTTCCCTTTCTTCGTAAAAAAAACGAATGGTCCATTATTTAGCTGAGGTGACAACACTCATAAGAAATAAGAATTCTGTGTGTAAGCAACACCAGATAATCAGATTTACATTTTGCATTTCATCTTGGATGATTTGAACAGTTTCATTTTAATCAGAGGGTGTTGCAAGATGATAACAGTTGTACAATTAAGGAACAATAGTTTAATACATAGATGGAAACAATAGATTTTTTAAAAATCTTTTCCCTAAGATTTTCTTTGTCTCTGTTCCATTAAAACAAAAAAATGTTAAGAGAGAAAGAACAAAAAAAAACCAGGTAAGGTATTCATTACTCCCCCACCTAAACCTACATAGTCTGTGTATTAGTAGAATTTCATTTATGATAGTTGTAGTGCATGCTACAATGTAAATCTAGAGTATCAAACTGGTAATAATGAGGTCTAATATTCTATTCCAGAAGCCATTATAAAAGAAATAGAGCCGGTTATTCGGTAGTGCATAAAACTAGGAACCACAGGTTCCTGGTTCGATACTGGCCTACACCAACTCAGCACAGGGATCTGTGCCATAAAGTGAGGAGCTGATGGTAGGTATGGCGCTTCACCTCAGATGCCAAAACAATCTCCTTGGTATAGCGCTAGTGAAAAGGGGATAGACTCCCTCGCTGTCTGGCTGATACCGACTTTAAGCCACCTAGATGACTTTCTTATCAAGTAAAAGTGAAGTGGGCAGAGTGGCCTATTGTCGGTATCAGCCAGACAGCGAGGGAGTCTATCCCCTATTTGCTAGTGCTAGACCATGGAGATTATTTTTTCTAAGGTGGAGCACAACAGTGACTGTCATGGCCCCTCTTATTACACAATCTGTGCAACTCATGTGTTGAGTTAGCAGCGACTGGGTCTGATTCCAATTCCCAGGCTGGTGAGACAAGTTAACTCGAGAAAGAATTCACAAGAGCAATAATGTTATACTAGCAGGACTGTGGATATACCACAGTATGATATTCAATTATTATTTGATTGTTTAAAAAATTATAATAATCTTGATTTTCAACTCTTACACTTGTTTTTTTTTTTTTGTTTTTTTTTTTTCCTTCATTTCAGGTTTTCATTATGTTCAATTGAAAGAGATTAGTGCTATAAATTCGAGGGCCACCCTCTCTATCTTTCCCCTACTCTTTCTTTCTTATATTTTTTTCTGTGCAACATGTCCTTTTCTTCCCTTTCTTCATAAAAAGATGGTCCATTATTTAGCTGAGGTGACGAAATCATAAAATAGGAATTCGGCAGATAAGCAACACCAGATAATCATGATTTACATTTCATCTTAGACGGTTTTATTTAACCAGAGGTTAACAAGATGATAACAGTTGTAAAAATAAGAAACTTGAGTAATATATATATATAATCCGCAGACACCATGTTTCGACGTTTCACGTCCCTCCAGTGTGGCTAGACACAACTACCTATGACCAGGAGTGAAACCCGACTGACTTTTCGTCCGCCTAATTCGCTAACCTCTCACCCATTTGACCGCTGTCGTAAAGGGGTTGTGTTTAAACTATTATACATACATTTGTTTATATATTTTACGATCACCAGAGAGATCCAGTTTGTAAATAGACGTTCATTTGATTTATGCTGGTAGTGAAAGTTAATTTAAGTCACTCCTGAGAGTCTACCGAGTTTTGGGAGCATATAATAAGTATAAGTATATATATATATATAATATATATATATAGTATATAGAGTCATCACAGACACGTGTTCTAACTTATAAGTCTCCTCAGTGTGGCTAGACTTTTGTAAGGGCTAGCCTACAGCCGAATTGAAATCCGATCGTGGGTGTCAGTCCGGCACCGTAACATTAGGCGTCTTCACTTACAGAATGGGAAGGGGATTTTAAACTGTTTTAATACACACATCGTTTGCGTGTAAAGGCCGTCACAAAGTGCTCCATTCTTAAGAAGACAGCGTTGCGTTTATATATATATATATATATATATAATATATATAATATATAAACTTGAGGAACAATTCATTGCAATGATAAGAACAATATTAGTTTATTGAAAGATCTCAGTACAATCAAGGGGCGTAGCTACAATCTAGGGAGCTAGGTCATGGATAGGCATTAGCTCCTCAGGGTAGGGAGGGGTCTAAAATTTATTCAGATTTATTATATAATATCAGTAAAATGCAGATGAACTATTTAAAAACTTTTGGGTGTAACCCACTATTAGGGACCCCGGAAGAAAACGGTTTCAAATAAATATCCTTCCCTCACACTTAACTCCATAACTGTGTATTTCAACCAGTCAAAATTTTAAAGATTTAAAAAAAAGATTTTCCGGTAAGTTAACTTATTAAAAAATAAACAATTTAAACAAGTTTTTCAACTTCCCACGAAAGAGAAGAGATGTTTCATATGAAAAGAAAGATTAATGACAAGAAATTATTATACTAGCAAGACCTGTGGATATAACACATTATTGATAATTATTATAAGTTTGCAAAATTGATCAAATGTAAATAGTTATATAATCTTGACTAACTACTCTTTTTTACTTTCTTTCATCTTTTCATTATTTTCGATTGAAACAATTAGCGTATCGCTTCGTGCACTCACCCCTCGCTCTATATCTTCTACAACTTTCTATCTTTCTATATATTTTTCTGTATTAGCATGTCCTTTTATTTTTTTCTTTATAATAAAAAACAATGCTGGGTGACGATACTCATAAGAAATCAGGATTTACATTTTTTCATCTTGGTCGATTTGGACGTTCTCATTTTAACCAAAGGGTGTTGCAAGATGATAACGGTCGGATGATTAAGGGACGAGCGTATTGATATCCTCTCTCTG
>CM042143.1:87872682-87900349 GCA_023376005.1 Doryteuthis pealeii | reverse complement strand
TTTATTTATTATTTTGGTTTTCATTTTTGTAGTGACAAGTCCGTTCTTGTAGAATTAGAGTAAAAGAATTTAAGATAAAATGCTTCTGTTTTTTAAATTTTTATATGGTCACATCAACCCATCTAGGGGTCAGTGCATTCTGATAGCTTTTTAATTTTAGTGCCGTTCCCGAGATGCATGTATTTGATTTGAATGATGTCCCCGAAATTTGAGGTCCAACTAAAAGTTTCTAATAAATTGTTAGAGTTTTAATCTTATGAACAATTAAAGCCGTCTAACCCCTACCTGTACCCCACACAGTGTAATTAGTTTCTAAGAAATATTGAAATGGCATTTACAGTTAGGTGGGGGAAGAAAAAAAAGACTCTGCGGACACATTGATAATTTCTGCATCTTTTTAGATTTGTTATGGGTCAAGTGACACAGGACAACACCCCACAAAATCTCTGTAGAAGTTATTTATCTCTAGAGGTTAACGAGACCACATTTAATTGTAGGTTTATATTTACATTTCTGTGTAGTTATCTTAAACTTTTTTTTTTAACAGACAATTTTTGAATAGATCTATGGACCCATTAGTGTTGGTTTGGTGCGCGTTTTTACCAGCATGTCAACCCATTGGGTTATTTTATGTCAAATACGTTTTTTGTTTTTATTAATCTGATGAGTACTATTTTTTTCAATACTTCAATTTTCTAAAAACATTTTTTTAAAACTGTATATTTTTCTATTAACCCATAGGTAGGACCTATAGGTGCTAGGGCTTGACATGATCGGCTTGGATCGACTGGAAGTAGGAACACTCACAACCCACCTTGTCTAGCCTACAGTAAGGAGCAAAGTGTGAGGTGTTGCATTGTTCATGGGACTGAAAAATCATGGTTAGGTCTTATTTTCGGGGAAACATCGGTAATACCTTTGGTTAACGTATGAATACCAACTATTCACCCTCCAAATATGGGTAAATAGTAGGGCAGATTTGGCTCTTTAACCTTGGTATGGCAACTTGTCTAGTAGTACCAAAACTGAATTCAAACCAGTTGCAGAACTGAAGAAGGATGAGCTCCGCCAGGTGATTCTTGCCCAAGACACACAACAGAGATAGCGCCTTGACAACCAATCCAGGTTATGTTACCAGTGAAGTGAAGATATACATGAATATATTTACCAACCCCTCCGTACGGGTAGGATGTGACACAAAATCAATTTCTTAAGTGGAGTTTAACAGGTTTGAATTCAGAGTTTTCCTTCTTCTAGACTGGTTGCCAAACCAAGGTTAAAGAGTCCAGTCTGACTTACTATTTACCCATAGTTGGAAGGAGAATAGTTAGATGCATATCTTTCCCCAAGGGTATTAGGGCTATGTGAAATGCAAACAGCCTCGTCCAGGATTTGAACTCATGTCAATGCACCCATCTCCTACAACGATGACCATTATACCAGGCGCCTTGCAATAGCACCAAAGAGTCTTGGGAAGAGATGAGGACTAGAAATTTGAAGATGAAACTGGAGGGAGAATAGTTTGATGTATACCTTTCCCAAGGGTATTAGCTAATACCCTTGGGAAAGGTATACATCAAACAGCCTCGTCTAGGATTTGAACTTGTCTCACTATGTCCACTTCCTTTGTTGGTAACCATTACACCAAACTCCTCCAGAAGTGAAAATAGGTAAATTAATCAGAAAATACACAGGTAATATGAACCAAGACATCAGAATTGTATTCCTAACTCGCCTGCTTTTTTTTTTACGGCATATCAACCCTTTTTGGATCATCTATTGCCAAATCAAGTCATTTTGATATTCGGTTTCTGACAATACCTGTTGTTGCTTAGATGGTCACCCATATGAGTATTGAACAGTCATTACTGCTTAACTTCAGTGATCTTGTGGGAACCAGTGCTTTTAACATGACTTGACCGTAATGATTGTATTAATTCTTAGTGTAACCAGCATAAAAAGAAAATATCTTGATAAGAAGCTTAATGCTTATAGAAAAAAACTTTCTTCACAATTAATAGAACACTTTGATAAAGGGAAGTTAGTTTTATGGCATATCAACCTTGGTGGGTCATTTAATGCCGGCAAAGTTTTGAAAGATTTGTAGTGATAGTTTGGTAGAAAATTATTTAAACTCAATTTTTTTTTTAAAAACAAATTTTTTATTTAACCCATAGATGGGACCCTAACAGGTACTACTACTCCAGGTCAGAGTGGAACAGGGAACAATGGTAATTCCCCAGACCTGTAACTTCACCATCTGATAGAGTTTAATGTCATACCCAGGAGATGAAGACCCTCAGCCACCACCTTCTAGCACATATATGATAAAAAGGGCTGGGGTTGCCATAAGGGTTGGGACAGTCATATAGGTGCTAGGGCTTGATGTAATCAGCCAAATGATCAGAAGAGACCGATCTGACTGCCCATCTAGCCTAGTAAGGGACAAAATTGAGTGTTGCACGTGAAGGACTGCTCAGCCACCAGCATTCTGGTGTTTAAGCATTACGGGTTACCACCTACAGCCAAGAGGTGGCCCCATTGAGTGGAGGGGTCTTACCCCTCTGCAGAAGTGCAGTCAGTGTATACTAAAGCCCTAGCTGACAGGGCTGGATAACGGTAAGAAAAATACAACAACTAATTATATTATTATGATAAAATATTAGACAGTACTTACTGGACAAAAGAAGAAGATGCTATATTTGTTTTGGTCAGAAAGAACATTTTAACTAAAAATAAGAAGGCTAAACCATCTCTTCCCAAAAAATGGTAAGTTGTGATAGTGACGAGTGATTCTCTGGAAAAAGTGGGCTATAATTAGTACTGACATTTTAGTTTAGACTTTTTCGGCAGCACAGCTCAGTTTTCTAATGTAAAAATCAATAAAACGTGTTTATATTCAATGAACATGTGTAAAAGTATTTATGTAAATATACAGCACATTTGTTTGCAGAAAGATAATATGCTTCTATCTTTAAAGGCAATTTGTCTGCATCGAATAACACTTTCATTTTTCAATAGCAATTTAATTTGGCACATAGACATCTTAATGGGTTAATATAATGCCAAGTATAATGTTTCTTTTTTATTGATAAAAAAGAACATTAACCTATTTGAGTGGAAGAATTATGAAAACTAGCAGGACCTGTAAATATAATACAGTATGATTAATCATTCTGTTTGATAGGTTTACTTAAGAGCTTTTGCATATAGTTCAATATGTCAGCCTGACAGGTAGGGTTCGAATCATGCACAAAGCACCTCCCTGTCTATAGCTCTGCTGATGAGGCCTAATGGGCTGAAATGTACATACAGAGATGACTTTTTCTCTATTTGTTTACGCTTTACATTTAAACAGATATGCACGCCTAATTCATTTAGTTATAATTAACAAAATTAGGTATGACTTTAATTATGCACATAATCTCCAACAAATTGTTGGCCTTCGCCATTTTCAAACACACTGTTTGACTACTTCATATAGTTCAATATGTAAAAATTATAATAATCATGATTTAACTCTTTTTTTTTTTCATCTTTTTATTATGTTCGATTGAAAGAGATTAGCATTATCACTTCCGTGCACTCACTTCCTCTCTCTCTATCTTTCCCCTACTCTCTTACAGGCTGTTAAATAACTGGTTAAAACATTCTATAGACAATTTAAAATATATTAAAAAATAATAAAATTATATTTAAAAATTGTAACATTTTATTGATATGTAAAAGTGGAAGAATACTCGGTTGGCATTTTGGATACCCAGGTTTATGTACTTCTAGTTAGTGGCATAAATAATCACCAATATATTTTTATATTTAAAATTTTAATGTCTAATTTTACTTGGTTTGTTTGTTTTATGGCTTATCAACCCTTTTGGGTCATTTAATACTGAAACAAGTCATTTTGATAAAAAAATTATGTTTCAAGTTCTTAATATCTCCAACTTGGTATAGATAATTTTCATTAACTTCATTTGGTTTGATTTGTTTGTTTTATGGCATATCAACCCATTTCGGGTCATTTAATGCTGAAACAAGTCATCTTGATAAAAGTTTCGGTGCTCTTCCAATATGTGATCTACCAAATAGTTTCTAATCCAATATGTGATCTACCAAGTTGTTTACATTCCGATATGTGATCTACCCATTAACGACCCATTATTTTTCCATTAAACTAACCCTAACCCCAACTATGTCTTCTTTTTTCCTAGTAGATCACATGCCATGAATAGTAGATCAATAGTAGATCACAAACCTTCGGTAGATCACATATTGGAAGAGCACCAAAGTTTCTATGTTTAATATCTTCAAATTGGTAAAAATAATTTTCATTGGCTTTATTTTGTTTGGTTTATAACTAATCATTTTATAACTAAATAAAAAAAAAGTTGGCCAAGTGGCCTATAGTCAGTATCAGACAGACAGTGAAGGAGTCTATCCCTTTTTGCTAGTGCTAAACCAAGGAGATTGTTTTTGCCGAGGTGGAGTGCCACACCTACCCACTTCACCGTACAGACCAGATTACCCAATCTGTGCTACTCATGCGCCGAGTTGGCAAGGACCAGTATTGAACCAGGAACCTTGTGATTCCTAGGCCAATGCTCTACCAACTGACCTAAGCCGGATGGGGTAACACTTACTGTAATGTTAACAAGCTAGTGTCAGATATCTATATGATGGGTAATGAGTGTCTATTCTCAATGGAAACTCTTATCCAGTGGCCTTGTACCAAACTTAGCTTATGAAATACTTGTATACAGAACTAGGTTACCTGTCCCACTTCCGATGAAAAGGAACAAGAATTTATGAAAGTGGAAATACATTTTTTTATTCTTTTCCCTAAGAATTCTTCATTGTTCTCCATTAAAAGAAAAAATGTTAAGAGAGAAAAGAACAAAACAACCAGGTATGGTATTTCCTTACTCCCCCACCTAAACTTACATAGATAAATTCTATTACTTACACATGACTATGACTAGCAGGACCTATGGATATACCACAGTATCATAATAATTTAATTATTATAAACATTTGTTATATTTATGTGAAAGCTATTGTAAAATAGTTCAATATGTAAAAAGTATAATGATCTTGATTTAACTCTCCCTCTCTTTCTTTTCATCTTTTCATTATGTTCGATTGAAACAGATTAGTGTTTTCCCTTTCCTTGCACTCACCCATTTTCCTTCCGGGGTTTCGACCGGAGGATTGGTGGCTTCGGCCTTGGACAGCATAAGTTAACATCGTTGATCCGAGGGGGGCATCCCCACAGGCAACACCTGCCCCCTCGATTTAAAGGGGCAGGGTTGGGTTTATTGCCTGGTGCCGAGTCGCCCCCTTGAGGGGAATGCCGATGGGATCAACACATTTTTTGCACCTGGCTCCCATGAGCTTCGGTTTGTGGGTGGTCCCACATTAATAGAGCCTTGTGCCTAACCCGTACACGTGGGGTACATGGTAAATATTCTATATTTTTTCTGTGTAGCATGTCTTTTTTCTTCCCTTTCTTTGTAATAAAAACGAAATGGTCCATTATTTAGCTGAGGTGACAACGCTCATAAGAAATAAGAATTCTGTGTGTAAGCAACACCAGATAATCAAGATTTACATATTTGCATTTCATCTTGGATGATTTGAACAGTTTCATTTTTAATCAGAGGGTGTTGCAAGATGATAACAGTTGTACAATTAAGGAACAATAGTATTAATACATAGATGGAAACAATAGATTTTTTAAAAAATTCTTTTCCCTAAGAATTTTTTCTTTGTTCTCCATTAAAACAAAAAAATGTTAAGAGAGAAAAGAAAAAAAAAAAACCCAGGTAAGGTATTTCATTACTCCCCCACCTAAACCTACATAGTCATGTGTACTTAGTAGAATTCATTTATGATAGTTGTAGTGCATGCTACAATGTAAATCTAGAGTATCAAACTGGTAACAATGAGGTCTAATATTCTATTCCAGAAGCCATTATAAAAGAAATAGAGCCGGTTATTCGGTAGTGCATAAAACTAGGAACCACAAGGTTCCTGGTTCGATACTGGCCCACATCAACTCAGCACATGAATAGCACAGGGATCTGTGCCGTAAAGTGAGGAGCTGATGGTAGGTATGGCACTTCACCTCAGATGCCAAAACAATCTCCTTGGTCTAGCGCTAGTGAAAAGGGGATAGACTCCCTCTCTGTCTGGCTGATACCGACTTTAAGCCACCTAGATGACTTACTTATCAAGTAAAAGTGAAGTGGGCAGAGTGGCCTATTGTCGGTATCAGCCGGACAGTGAGGGAGTCTATCCCCTATTCACTAGTGCTAGACTATGGAGATTATTTTTTCTGAGGTGGAGCACAACAGTGACCGTCATGGCCCCTCTTATTACACAATCTGTGCAACTCATGTGTTGAGTTGGCAGCGACTGGTATTGAACCAGGAACCTTGCGATTTCTAGGCGGGTACTCTACCGACTGAGCTAAACCGGACCCTAACTGCTATCAAAGTCACTGATAAACACAATATACATTGTTTGAGGTACAAAAAGAATGAGGTTTGATTCCAATTACCAGGCTGGTGAGACAAGTTAACTCCGATAAAGGAATTCTACAAGAGCAATAATGTTATACTAGCAGGACCTGTGGATATACCACAGTATGATAATTCAATTATTACGTTTAATATGTTTACTTAAGAGCTATTGCCAAATAGTTCATTTTGTAAAAATTATAATAATCTTGATTCAACTCTTACACTTGTTTTTTTTTTTTTGTTTTTTTTTTCTTTCCTTCATTTCAGGTTTTCATTATGTTCAATTGAAAGAGATTAGTGCTATAAATTCCGAGGGCTCACCCTCTCTATCTTTCCCCTACTCTTTCTTTCTTATATTTTTTTTCTGTGCAACATGTCCTTTTTCTTCCCTTTCTTCATAATAAAGATGGTCCATTATTTAGCAGAGGTGACGAAATTCATAAGAAATAAGAATTCGGCAGATAAGCAACACCAGATAATCATGATTTACATTTCATCTTAGATGGTTTTATTTAACCAGAGGTTAACAAGATGATAACAGTTGTAAAAATAAGAAACTTGAGTAATATATATATATATATATATATATATATATATAATCTGCAGACACCATGTTTCGACGTTTCACGTCCCTCCAGTGTGGCTAGACACAACTACCTCTGACCAGGAGTGAAACCCGACTGACTTTTTGTCCGCCTAATACGCTAACCTCTCGCCCATTTGACAGCTGTCGTAAAGGGGTGGTGTTTAAACTATTAAATACATACATTTGTTTATATATTTTACGATCATCAGAGAGATCCAGTCTGTAAATAGACGGTCATTGATTTATGCTGGTAGTGAAAGTTAATTTAAGTCACCCCTAGAGAGCTCTACCGAGTTTTGGGAGCATATAATAATAAGTATATATATATATATATATATATATATATCTTATTATAATGGAGATTATGTGTTTGTCTATAACATAAACTATATTACTACTCAAGTCACAATTCCCTTAATTATTTACATCACATTCTTCATGATTTTATTCTATTCAAACCTCAATTATTAATAAAATTGTTTTACATTATTAATACTGTAAACCATATCTACATACTAAATAACATGCGATTGTATTTATATATACAACAAAATAGTGGTTTACAGTGTGAAAGGGAAGGCTAATTTGCATATTGATATTAAAAATTTGATTTTAATAAATATGTGCTTGGTATTATTGATTTCTAATTATTTGGATTAATGAATATGAGCAAAAATCTCATGGATAAATCTTAAAAGGAATATATTAACACAAAGAAATTACTGTAATTTTATTCTTTACTTTCTATTTTAACTAGATAGTTAAATTAAGAAAATTTAGCAATGAAAGATGGGAGTGAAGGAAGAGTAAGTTTTTGTTCTATTTTTCGATTATACCCCCCCCCCAACGTTTCAAATCTTTTTATCTGCATTTTTTTACATTAAAACTTAAATACTTGCACCTGGAAGGTGCATATATTTGCTTGCATATATATATATATATATATATATATATAATATATATCAAATGTTATAAACATGAGAAACAATCATTGCAATGATAAGAACAATATTAGTTTATTGAAAGATCTCAGTACAATCAAGGGCGTAGCTAGAAATGTAGGGAGCTAGGTCATGGTAGGGCATTAGCTCCTCAAGGTAGGGAGGGGGTCTAAAATTTATTCAGATTTATTATATAATATCAGTAAAAATGCAGATGAACTATTTAAAAACTTTTGGGTGTAACCCCACTATTAGGGACCCCGGAAGAAAACGGTTTCAAATAAAATATCCTTCCCTCACACTTAACTCCATAAACTGCTTGTATTTCAACCCAGTCAAAATTTTAAAGATTTAAAAAAAAGATTTTCCGGTAAGTTAAAAAATAACAATTTAAATAAGTTTTTCAACTTCCCACGAAAGAGAAGAGATGTTTCATATGAAAAGAAGATTAATGACAAGAAAATTATTAATACTAGCAAGACCTGTGGATATACACATTATTATAATTATTATAACGTTTGCAAAATTGATCAATATGTAAATAGTATAATAATCTTGACTTAACTCACTCTTTTTTACTTTCTTTTCATCTTTTCATTATATTCGATTGAAACAGATTAGCGTTATCGCTTCCGTGCACTCACCCCTCGCTCTATATCTTCTCCAACTTTCTATCTTTCTTATATTTTTTCTGTATAGCATGTCCTTTTACTTCTTTCTTTATAATAAAAACCAAATGCTGGGTGACGATACTCATAAGAAATCAGGATTTACATTTTTTCATCTTGGTCGATTTGGACGTTCTCATTTTAACCAAAAGGTGTTGCAAGATGATAACGGTCGGATGATTAAGGGACGAGCGTATTGATATAAAGATAAATATTTTTTTTAGAGTTTATTAGTTACTTCGGCCACATAAAAAATAGTAAGTTTACATTTAAAGAGTGACAGTATTTTTTAAGTATGTACAAAAACGCTCACCTTGCAATGAGGGGAAGGGGATCACTGAAAATCCTTTAAAAATCAACAAAAATAAACTAATAAGCCAATGTTAATAAAATGTTTGGTATATGAAGTAATAAAATACGAGGATTTATTCTAATTAAATGTTTACTCTAAATTGAAAAGGCTAAGTATTTTTTCGTTTTTGTTTCGCGCATTGGTCCCCTACCCATAAAGTAAACTATAAGTTTCTTCATAAAGAAAAATGATTTTTTTCGTTTTTGGAAAGAGAATTTAATGACGGAACATATGTAAAAAAAAAATCGATGATGTTACTATAAAGTCGGTAGGATGTCTGGACCATATACCTTTAGGCACCCCTTTTGCGATCTCGATTCATAAGGACATTTCTTTCATTTACACCGTCAAAATCTGGTTGTTTCTTAACAGACGATTTTTAGATTTTTTTTTTAATTATAAAACTAACAGCTATCAAACAACCGGATTTTGACGGTGTAAATAAAAAAAAATGTCCTTATGAATCGAGATCGCAAAAGGGGTGCCTAAAGGTCATATGGTCCAGATGTCTTATATTTTGAATTTTAAGTCTCGTATATAAGAAAAATATCTATCTATTTTTTTTTCAATCGTTAGTTTATTCTTTAAGGAATGTGATATCAAAAGATTAACGTATTTTATTATTTTTTTTACAGGAGCCGTTTCCCTCACAATATTTGTATCTGAAACTGTCCTCTAGAGCTGTTATTGATATTGTGGTAAAAATGACACTTTCGACCTGTCATAGAAATAACCTGACTTATATTTTGGCGGGAAATATTGGAAAAACAATAAATTATATAAAACAATAAAAACTTACGTTATGCGAAACAGATATATACGTTTTTTAAACAAACTTGGAATTGTTCTTTATATTAAACGTAAAAGAAAACACTAAAAATAATTTTCTATTAACGTTTTAAAATATTTTTTTAAAGTTGCACACTTTTTTGTACACCAGTAGTATTTTTTTCTATTCTTTATTACTTTTTTTAAAATTATCATTCGACAAAAATCTTACAACTCAATTAGTCCAGGTTAAAAACGCGTTATGGGTAACCCAAACCGAACTTTTTTAGTCTTTATTTTTTCCGATGGAGTATCATTGGGGAAACAAGAAAAATTTTGGTCAGTTTACGAAAACTTTTTTTTAGGTCCCCAATGATACCTGCATTAGAAAAATAAGGTTTATAAAGTTTGACCTCGGGTTACCTTTAGCGCTCTTTTAACCTGGACTAGTACTGACTTTTTAATGGGGATACTTTCATTTCTAAAACGTTAAAAAATCTCTAAATAACAAATTCAAGAAAAAGTGTGTTAAAAAACGTCTAATTTTTTTGTTTTCTGAAGCAATCCAAAATGTTTTAAAAACTGTTTTGGCACCTTATTGACCTAATTAAATTGATTATATATATATATATATATATATATATATATATATTAGTGAACATTTGATTGGCCGGAAATTTTTTTTCCCCTGTGTGGTTAGGTAAAAATTGTTAATAAAACTAACACGTTCTATTATAGGGATTTAGTCAATATATATAACCGATTATTTGTTTCACGTATAATTATTATTTTATCTATTTGCACTAGATAAACCGGAAATCACTTTAATAATCTTTAAATATTCTTGGATCGAAGAGGAAAGAATATTCAACTAATATTTGCATATACTTTAACGGTATAAATGAAGAATAGCGCGCGAAAGATAATATCATTAGAATGGAATTTTACGTATAAATACCATTAGATTACGGAAATTCCGAAGTAGCCTATCCCTAGAGTATCAAATGCTTCGGGCATTTCCGTGAAATGTAATGCTTTATATACGTAATCTAAAATTCTCTCGCGCTATTCTGCATTAGTACACTTTAATTTTCAAGGGTTCTGCAAGCACAAAGCTTACCGATTTATTTTACTCAATGATGGGGATGTACAAAAACGTGCACATCTCTATCAGTAATTCTAGAAAATATACGTGTGCTTGTCTTGTAAAGTATGGATGATATGTAATATGAAATAATCCGTGTTTATTTTTGTTAATAAATTCTCTTTTTATAATGGTTCTCTTACAATATCTATTCGCTAGTGGGCCGTAAAAAACACATCGTCCAATGAAAAGCCACCCTAATAAACAAAAAACAAAAAAAACTAAAAAGATCTTAAAATAGTCAAATTTATTTATC
This sequence comes from Doryteuthis pealeii, assembly GCA_023376005.1. NCBI lineage: Eukaryota > Metazoa > Mollusca > Cephalopoda > Myopsida > Loliginidae > Doryteuthis > Doryteuthis pealeii. The sequence continues at coordinate 87,889,113 of CM042143.1, read as the reverse complement.
TGGTATTTTTACATTAATTAACAAAATCCCAGTCACATACAGTGAATGAAATAGTTTTAATCTACGGATTTTAAATCTCTACAGATCCCATTTCCTCCAAAAAAAAAGTTTAGTCTGAATTTCTCTTATTAACCAAATCCTTAGATTAAGCTACGAAAACGAATAAAGTTTAAAAAGAAACGCAAAGAATAGCAATATTGTACCCTATCTTACCGTTTTTTAACTTAAAAAAAAAGGCATCTATTGCATACAATTCTTTAAAACATTTCTTCTGGTGTTCTCACACTAACATTGTTGTTAAAAGCGCCACGGACAATCTGCTTTCCCAGCTAAGACTAGAGATTCTCCTCCGAGAGAAAGACTGCCTCGGCTTTTATACCTCCCAACCGGCCAAACCACTAACCAACAGGGTGACAGGGGGCTTACCAAGAGTCACCACTCACAACCTGGGGGTTGTGAGCTCAATCTCTATAGCCTCCTGCTACGGCAATTGAAATACATATGAACAAAATGGACAAACTGTTACAGAAACTGTAAACAAAATATAATTATCTATATAATTATCTTTGGTACTAATGCAGAATAGTGCGCAAGATATAATATCATTAGGTTACGTATAAAAAGTATTACATTTTACGAAAATTCCAAAACCTAGGGTTAGCGCTAGCTGCTTCGAGAGTTTCCGAAATCTAATGCTATTTATACGTAAAATGCAATTCTAATGATATCTCTTGCGCAGTATTATGCATTAGTACTTTATCTTTAAAACATGTAAAAATCATTCACATACACCTTCATCAAGGAGTCAAATTAACAAGATGATTGGGGAGGGGCATGACAACAAAATAATCTGAAAAGAAAAAAATCTTTATTAAAAGAAAGCTCATCTTTTATCGCTTTAAATACCGAAAATTTTTTATTAAAATCCGATAATTAGCCGATTTTAGGGATTTAAAAAAAAATGTGCTGCAGCAAGTGCGCATTTTTTTTTTTTTTTTTTTTTTTTTTTTTACATTCCTACTTAATGACCTTTTGAAAGTTTTTTTTAGTTTTTACGCAGTGAAAAAAAATATGGCGGAAAGAAAAATCATCCGCAGTTTAGTGTAAAACTGCACTACGTAACAGTCAGTTGCAATACACAGTGTAACCAACTTTAATAATAATAATTACTATGCGACTAATTACTATACAAATAATATAACGCCTTGTGGGCGTGGCTTAGAATACGTCAATTGCATCCTCTGCAGAGGGGTAAGACCCCACATTAGAAAAGAAAAAAAAGGATATCTTGGGCACAATACTAAACTTCATCTGGTGGTGAGGCTTCGGGTCTGGAGCATCCCTTTTTTGTTAGACCTGTTAGAGTTCCATTTATGAAAGAAAGAAATCTTTACAGAAATTATTATCAACTAGCAGGACCTGTAGATATACCATAGTATAATAATTTGATTATTAAAACGTTTAATCTGTTTACTAAAGAGCTATGGCGAAATAGTTCAATATGTAAAAAGTATAACCTAATCTCTCTCTCTCGCTTTTTCCCCTCTTTTCATTATGTTAAGTTGAAACAGATTAGCGTTATCGTTACCGCCTGCTCACCCCCTATCTATATATTTCCCTTACTCTCTTTCTTTCTTTCTTGTTATGTTTTTTCTGTGTAACGTGTCCTTTTTCTTTCATTTCTTTATAATAAAATGGTCCATTATTTAGCTGATGTGACGACACTCGTTGTGCCGAATTCATATAAAAAAGCGATGTTGGGTTTTACCGATATTAGTAGGATTGGGGAACTTACTACTCATTAAATCCCCAAATTAGCTTTGGATGGCAAACCATTTAGATAAGGAAAAGTCTGTTACAAAACCTCCGCTGCCTAGCGGATATACCTCATTCTAAGGCGGCTGCGACGTTAGAATGCACTAACTGCAACTCTTCAGAGGGGTGAGACTCCCCCAAATTGGGCCACCTGTTAGCCGTGGGTGGCGACCCGTGATGCTTAAGGATAGAACCCAGCTGGTTGAACAGTCCATGACTTGCAATACTCCACTTTGGCTCTTTCTTGGGTTAGACGGGCGGACGGAAAGGCCCTCTCCGATCAATCGGCTGGTCATGTCAAGCCCTAGCACCTATATGATGGCCCCAACCCTATTGCCCTTATGGCAAGCCCCAACCCTTTTTATCATATGGGTGCTAGAAGGCGGTGGCTGAGAGTCTACATGTCCTGGGAATGGCGTTAAACTATCTGATGGTGAAGTTCCAGTTCTGGAGGTTTGGGGAATGTGAAGCACCCTTTCATCACCATTGCTTCCTGTCCACTCTGACCCGGAGTGGTAGTACCTGCTAGGGTCCCATATATGGGTTAAATAGAAAAACATGAGTTTATAAACAAAATTGATTATCCATTAAGAATGAATTTATTTCAAAACTTTGTCGGCATTAAATGACCCAACTGAGGTTGATATGCTGTAAAACAAAACAAACAAACCAATCATCCCAAGGAAAGGCTAGGGGAGTAAACCCCGAAATCAAACCTGGAGTGGAGATCCTAAAGTGGTGTGATAATGAATTTCAGCACTATCCAGAAACTCCTGGGACACTACCGTTGCGAAACTGCATTATTTCCCCCCCCTTTCCTTTGTGGAAATAGTTCATCCTCTGTAACAGGAGATCTCAAACTTTTAAGTCCGTAGATAGAAATTTAATTGAACTATCATGGACCCCTCCTTATATACCCAGTCCACCTTGCAGATGTTTTGTTGCAACCAATTATGTAATTAATTAGTTCTGCACAAACGTTTATGTAAAACTGTTAATTGTAAAATAACCGTAAAATAAACAGTAAAGTAAGCATAACATGTAAAAAGAGCTGCAAATATTTAATACTAACTTAATAACTTACCAAGGAAGCACATTTCCTAATGAAATGGGTGAAGCTGATGACTTTTGATAAGTTCATGAATATTGGGCTCAAACTTTTGAAAATATATCAACATGAGCATGTTCTCCAGGATTCTTGTGGAATAAATTTCTTCTAATTATTAAGAAAGCTTAGTAGTTTCCATAGACCCCTTGCAGACCCCCGAATACTTACAGACCCCCTGAGTTATGTATAGACCCCAGGGGGTTTATGTAGACCACTTTGAGAAATCCTTCTCTATATCAACCTACCTAGGCTACGTGGTTCCATATTACGCCATCGTCTCTAGACGGATGAATGCTAACGACGATAATAAAGTAGAATATAACTAGAAAGTAAGTATCTGAGCATTGTGTTGAGAAAAAAACAAAAAAAAAAAAAACAGAGTCAACTGTTGCAACAATGTATCCACATATTTATTGCTTTTTTTTCTCTATAAATGGAGATCCTGCTTACTCTATTAAAAAAAGAAGAGGTGGAAAAAAAGAGTTGTGAATAGTTGTATAAAGAAAGTTTCAAATTAATTGAAATCTGATACCAATTTGTAGTGCACATGCGTGGAAATTAAACTGAGGTCCTATTTATAAATGTCAAACAAGAAGTTTTTTTTTCTTCAGATATAAATGTCGCCAGTTAGTGACAAGCTCAGAAAGTTACAATGTCAGATTTGCTATTAGAAATTTATCTAATTTCAATAGTTTTTCTTTCTTTTCATAGGGACTTTAAAAATCTGAAGTATTTATTGTTATCTCTTATTATAATGGAGAATCGGTATCAATCTGTAACCGAAACTACGTCATCACAAATTAAAACTGAAACACTTGTGCCCGGAGGGTGTATATTTTTGCTAGTTTATTTAATTTTAATAGTTTTTCATCTTTTTTTCATAGAGACTTTAAAAACCAGAAGGATTGGTATTTTTACAATAGATAGACTAAAAATGTATCAGCTATCGGATTTACCTTTTATTCATTTTATGCTATAAAAAACGGTCCTAGTCCTAGTTATTTACTAAGCTTAGCCTAGATATGGCACAAGGCCAGAAGTATGGGGCACCCAGTGAGTAATCGAACTCACTAACAATGGTCTATGAATCTAGCTTACTAACCATTACACATTGTATGCATACAGATGATAATAGACATATAAAAATGCAATGAAACATTGAAAATATTGTGATTGTACTAAGAGATAGCAACACAAAATAATGTAAATATAAGCGTACAATGTACGCGATTCACAAACCACAAGGAATAAAATAATCCTAGACTGGTTAACATGCCGTTAATAATTAACAAATAACAGAAATTGAAGAATTCTTGAAATATTTTCTTTTAAATTTAAAAAGATTAGCTAGGTGGTCAAATGTACCAGGCAATTGGTAAACGGGTAGAATTTGTATGAGAAGAAATAATCAAGGGTGGGTCTGGAAATTTAACAAAGGCGCGGGAAAATACTGTAGTCCAAGGTAAACTATGTCCTCTACCAAAAAGAGTATCGTAAATATGGGCAAGTGCGACTGCAAGCAGACACATTATTAGTGTTACTAGCAAAAATATGCGCCCTTCGGGCACAAGTATCTAAGTTTTAATATACCGTATTTGGCGACATATAAGACGCACCCCCATTTCAGCAGGTCAGATTCAGGAAAAAAGTGTTTAGTGTATTTAAGCATATATTGTTGAAAACAGTCTAGCTGTGCATTGCACAAGCAGAAACATAGCTGTATAAAAGCAATTTGGTAGTACAGGCAAGCAATAAGCATACACAAGACATCTCAATAGCAGGAAATAATAATGATAAAATTATTAATAATAAAACTTAAAACTTTACCTACGATATATAAGACGCAGGGCAATCTTTTTAGCCAAAATTTTGGGAAAAAAGTGCGTCCTATATGGCGTCAGCTAGTTAAGTAGTTAATATCATATTGAATTAGAAAGACTAACGAAATTTAATAAGAACACACGAAAAAGATTAGTTATTTTTACTTTATTCTCATAGATTTCAATATAAAATTATACATAGGATTGCTTTTAATACGTTTGAGAATAAAACAATGATATTAGAAATCAATAACACCAAGTAATTACCTATTAAAAACGGTTGTTAAAACCAGTATGCAAATTATTCACGCCATATACTATGTAAACATTTGTTTATTAGTGATATAAAACACACATAGCAGTATTTTCAACACATTAACAGTATGGGCTGTTTTGAAGCAAATCTATCTCAGCTAGACTTTAATAGAGACATTGCTAATAAATAAGATGCTAATTAAAAGTATCTTTTGTCTCTACTTTTCCCTTCCTTTAATTCATTTCCAACAGAAGGTAAACCACATATAATGGTGTTTAAGAAAAGGCACCATTGAACATGCACCATACAACCAAAGCCTAAACACAAATAAAACCATCTCATAACCCCATATATAAAATATACCAGGATTTAAAAAAAAATGTTATTTATGGGCGATACCGAAAAAATTGTTTTTTTCGATCAATTACTGATGGTCTCTAGAAGAAATTGTAGATTAAAATTAGTATGACAAATATTAGGAGTTTTAAGGTTAACTTGGGTGATTATTAATAATTAATAGCTTATTGGCCACCCTATCAGGTTGCAATTAAGCTAACTCCTGTGGAGGGATCTTGATTGGGCAATCAGCCAAACAATGACATTTCATACATTGTACAAAATATTCATCACAACAAATCACATAAAAAATCGCGGCACACAATCACAGTACCGTATTTGACGGCAGGTCAGATTCAGGAAAAAACGTTTTTTAGTGTGTTTAAGCATATATTGTTGAAAACAGTCTAGCTGTGCATTACACAAGAAACATAGTTGTATAAAAGCAATTTGGCAGTTTAGGGTAGGTAAAAGTACTGAGCGTAAGCTGGGTTAGTGAGCATCATAGAGAAGATTAGCCTAGGCCTACGGGATGTCTCAAACTTCACCTACGATGTATAAGACGCAGGGCAATTTTTTGAGCCAAAATTTTTGGGGAAAAGTGCGTCCTATATGCCGTCAAATACGGTAATTAACACTCAGGAATCCAAAATTTCAGGATTGGGGGTTCAAATTCGGACCGGAATGTTTTTAATATGGAATCAGCCTGGTTGATCCGGTTGGTTGGATTTTACGGCATGTCAACCCTTGCTGGATTATTTTATGCTGAAAGTTTTTGTTTTATTCATTCTTGATAGGTATTCAAATTTCTTTTAAACATTTTTATACACATTTTTTAAACTCATTTCTTTTCTATTCAACCCATAGATATTACTAACAGGTACTACCACTCCGGGTCAGAGTGGACCTGGGAGTAATGGCGATGAAGGGGTATTCCACACTCCCTAGAGCCTAGAATTGGAACTTCACTATTAGATGTAGTTTACCCAAGATACGATTCCAAAATGGTATGATAAGTTGGGCTGCGGCCTCTAGGAGTGAAATTGAAGAAAATATTACTGATATTTGAATTTATTATTAGAGATTATTACAAGATTTCGCATTGTTTGTATTTAATATACTTTTAAATACAACTCTGCAATAAAAAAAACGGCACAACGTGGCGATATTTTTATTAGAGCAATACATATACTCTAGAGATAGAACAATGCAATTCCCTGTTCAGTTTGATTGGCTAGTAATGTCAAGAACCTAAGTTAACTATTTTTACAACAAGAACCCAATGGGTTAGCGGATCGTCTAGTCCATTAAAATCAGCATGGTCAATATTACGAGTAAAAATGTTAGCATCGGAGAAGGGCAGATACTAATGCACAATAGTGCGCAAGAGATTTGCATTTTACGTCTAAATAATATTAGATGTCGGAAACCCCCGAGGTAGCCTAGCCCTAACCCTTGCATCTCAAAGGTCTGGGTATTTCCGTGAAATGTAATGCTTTTTTTATAAGTAATCTAATGATGTTATCTCTTGCGCGCTATTGTGCATTAGTACTGCAGGATGTATGTTGACAGATTCAAACCTTATCACTGTTTGACATCGCGTATTTTACAAGCACACGTATGTACTAAGTCCAAACACTGGTTGGGGGGGTGAGAGGAAGCCTATATAGAATTACATGAGGGTGTTGGAGTAAAGGGGTGCTGCTATCTGTTGTAAAATTAGAACAGAAACGAATGAATCCTGACTCGTGTCGCCAAAGTCAAGTACGTTACTTACAGTACCACGGGGGAGACGGGTTATGCCGAGGGGGAAAAACAGAGATCATTATTATTGTGACTGTTTGTGACAACTGACCCAGCCCACCATTAACAAGTGTCTGCTGCTGCTGCTGCTGCAATTAAACAACGGTGGGGCGGGTGGGGAAGAGTCGTGTTATAAACTGAGAACTTATCCAAAAACAGTTTGGGATCGCTCCAGAAAAAAAAAAGTGATGAGCCTTTTTTACGATCCTTTTCATTGAATTTGTTACAAACACACACACACACACATATATATATATATATATATATATATATATATATATATTCATGTTGTTTATTTTTCTCAACTAGTTTCGACCTTAGGTCATCGTCAGGAGAAAATTTCTGGTTGATGAAATTGTTTTTAGAGAGTTTTAAAGAGTTAAAAGAATTTTCTAAGTGTTTGACAGACCACTATAATCCGGGCATATATATATATATATATATATATATATATATATATATGTGAGAAAGGAAATGAATCCGACGGTATGAGTATAGATAAAAGGATATGAAAACAACACAATATGCTGTTAAAATGAAAACATTTTATATCATAGTCATAGCTAATATTGAACAATATTTCGATTTATAAAAATCATCTTCAGAGCTTGTTTTTTTATAAATCGAAATATTGTTCAATATTAGCTATGACTATGATATAAAATGTTTTAAGTTTAACAGCATATTGTGTTGTTTTCATATCCTTTTATCTATACTCTCTCTCTCTCTCTCTCTATATATATATATATATATATATATATATATATATAGTAGCGACCAAATTTAAGGAATAGAAGAATAAAAAATTAAAGGAATCAAAGGTCTTTCTGTATCATTCCGAATAACATGCAGATATAAAGTACAATTGTATCGTCATTTATCTACACATGAAAATTTCAACATAATTGGGCTTATATTTTGAGAGAGTGCCGTCACCTCATGAATGGTCCGTTCCGTTTTTATTTTAAAGAAAAGGAAGAAAAATGACATGGTATACAGAAAATATAAAATAGAAAGAAAGAGTGGAGTAAAGATAGAGAGAGGGTCGATGTGCAGAAGCGATAATCCGTGTCAATCAAACATAATGAAAAAGAAAGTGAGTGAGAGAAAGAGAGAGAACAGAGAGAAGAGACAGAGAGAGAAATACAAAATTATTATACTTTTTACATATCTAAGTATATGCAATAGCTCTTAAGTACATATATCAACCGTTGTAATAATTAAATTATCGCACTGTGGTATGTCCACAGGTCCTGCTAGTAAGTTATTATCATTGTTGTTTTAATTAATTGCTAATAGTTATTATTAATAAATATTGGCAATTAATTACCCCAAATGAAAAGTTACTTATCCCAAACTATGATGACAGAAGTAGTAATTTACAAAGCTTAGTTTAGGTGTGGCACAAGGCCAGAGGTGTGGAGCACTCGGTGAGAATCAAATTCACTAACAATGGTCTGGTAATCTAGCTTGCTATCACACCATGTGAGGAACCTAAATATTTACTAGGCTTAGCTTAGTTTTGGCATGAAGCCAGAAGTACAGGCCACGATTAGGCGAGATGTATAAGCAGTCTAAAAGTTAACATCTGAGCAACTGGGCACTCCTACATCGTGTGCGATGGAGAACTACTATATATATATATATATATATATATATATATATATATAAACAAAGTCACTTCTATATATAACATAGCCACCTGTATGTATACAAAATAATATATAAACAAAATCATAAGTATGTAATTACCAAGGTAATTTTCACCTTTAGTTGTCAAAATTCCGAGCAAATAAGGCAATTAGAGTAACCTCCATTGACTTTCACTTTGAACTAAGCCGGTAGCTATTTTGAAAATCTCCGTGCGAAATAAACAAATCTTAGAAACTTTTTCGAAAACAATACATCTGCATGCTTTGACACAAAACTATCATAAAATGTGTTCTTAATAACAATTAAGTTCATTTCAGATAATGCGCACGCACAATTTTATGCTAGGAATTTTAACAACTAAAGGTGAAAATTACCATTACCAATCCCTCTCCACGATTAGGTTGAGACAGAAGGTCTATTTATTAGGCGGAATTTAACTGGTTTGAATTTGATTTTTCCTTCTCCTATACTGGTTGCCTAACCAGTATTAAATAACCCAGTCTTACTATTCACCCATAGCTGGTTGGGGTGGAGAATAGTTGGATTCATACTTTTTCCAAGGTTATTAGTGCTATATGAAGTGCAAACAACCTCGACCAGGATTTGAACTTTGTTCGCCGAGTCCATTTCCTACGATGACAACTATTGAACCATGCGCCCCCAGATCTTAAATACAATTGCTTGCTTCCTGCCAATATATTGAAGGGCTTGGCTCCAGAGAACGCGTGTCCCCAGGCAACGCCTGCCCTCTCGTCTAAAAGGGCAAGGGTCAGGTTTATTGCCCAAGGGAGAATGCTGATGGAGACGAAGCAATTGTTAGCATTGCTTTTATCCATGTATTCGTGTGCGAGAGGGCCTTCGCAAAAAAAACAAATGACCTTGTGTCACATCCTACCCGAAGTGAAGCGATGAGGTAAATTAATACTAAGACCAGAAGTGTGAGGACGCCCAGTGAGAATCTAACTCACTAATAATGATCTGATACTCAAACTTGCTAACTATTACACCACGTGAGATGTCAATAGTTAATTACCAAGCTTAGCTTAGTTGTGACATAAGGTCAGAAGTGTGGGGACGCCCAGTGAGAATCGAACTCACTAACAATGGCCTGGTAATCTACCTTGCTAAACATTACATCATGTGAGGTGCCAATCCTCAATTTCTATGTAATTTCACCAATACACCATATGAGGTTCCCGTGATGATACATTTAAAGTGTATAAAAAGTGTATAACTGAATCACCACGCAACAACTTTAAATCTATGTAACACCAATTAATGCTGTCCTTTCATTTTTTAAAAAACTTATAAATGAATTAACGTATTATGCTTTCCTAAGAATTTAGTTTTTATTAAAAGGTTTAACCAGTTGACAAATTAAAAATATATACATTGGACTTCATTTCATATTCCACTAACATCTGTCCGGTAGACGATGATAAAAATGTACGCTCCTCAATTCACAGCCAACCGCCTAACCCTAGCGTCTCAAAGGTTTCGGTTGGTTGCTTTGTTTTTTACGGCATATCAACCCTTTGCGAGTCATCTAATGCCGGACCAAGTGATTTTTTATATCCGGTTGCTTGCAGTACCTGATATTGCTTAAATGGTCAATCACCCATCTAAGTATTGGACAGTCTCATTGCTGCTTAACTTCGGTGATCTAGCGGAAACCGATGCTTTCAACGTGACTTGGCCGTAAGCTCAAAGGTTTCGGGTATTTCCGTGAAATGTAATGCTTTTTATACGTAATCTAATGATATTGTGATCTCTTGCGCGCTATTCTGCATTAGTACCCAATAATGTATACCCCTATTATGGTTTATAGTCGTTATACTAAATATTAATTATAAGAAAAAGAACAACTAATTTTACGATTCTATGATCTCAAAACAGAGTCCAGGCTTTATTGAAGCGAAAGTATTGGTAGACGTGTCACTATCAGACGCTGATAAACGATTAGCTATACGGTACACTTTCCAACGCTCTCTCACCACAGAGTTTCACCTGTGCAATGCTATCCGTAATTAATTACGGATGTGGACAGGTGAGATGAGCAGGTATAAATATAAAATAGGTATGTTTTGAAAGCTGGTATTTTATGATAACCTGCAATAATCATAAATAAGGATTTCAAAGTTTTTTTTTTCTTTCTTGAATACAAAAACATGACGTGCGTGCATTAGGGGACTCTTTTGCTTTTTCAACGTAGTGAGGAAAAAAAAGACAGTTACTGATAATAAAGATTAATGATAGGGTTGTTTTGTTTTTTTTTTTCCAAATATGAGCTTATCCAAATAATGATACGGTAACAGTCTAAGTACATAGACATGGAGGAAGAAAAAAAAGTATATTTTTTCTATGGGATTGTGTGTATATTTGATATACACACAACCCCATAGATAGATAGATAGAGATAGAGAGAGAGAGAGAGAGAGAGAGAGGAGAGAGAGAGAGAGAGAGAGAGAGAAACAGGACAGAGATACAGAAGGAACGTGAGTGCAATTGTATATGATAGATAGATAGAGACTGAAAGAGAAAGGGGAAGAAAAAACAAAAGAGAAACACACAATCCCATAGGAGAGAGAGAGAGAGAGAGATAGAGAGAGAGAGAGAGAGAGAGAGAGAGAGAGACCACCTCTCTTTCTTTCCTAATCTAATTTTTTTTTTTAATTTTTAAATCAAGCAGGCATCGTGGAGCAGTGGTGGTTTTTAAATAAAAATCGCCCTGCCCTAGTCAGTGTCACCATAACATACAAAGAAAAAAAAAGACACATACTGTCACACATACACACACAAAAAAATTCTTGCAGCTGCAGTAGTTGATTTTAACGTCTAGACATTATCCTAGTTGGCGCCCGAAAAGAGTAAGAAAAAGAGAGAGAGAGAAAGAGAGAGAGAGAGAGAAGAGAGAGAGAGAGAGAGAGAGAGAGAGAGGGGGGTTCCTGTTCCAAAAATTCCAATAAGTATTTAGTCTTACGACAATTAATCAGCTATCAATTTCGGCACTTTTTTTTCTTCAAATGCTGATATATAACAGAAAAGAAGAAAAAAGTATATACTGTATCTACACGACAAAGTGTGTGTGTGTGTGTGTGTTGTGTGTTTCATTCTTATTTACCTAATCTTTTCGTTAGGTCGGTCTAAATAAATAAACAAATAAAGTGACCCACCACTCGTAAAAAAAAAAAAAAAGAAGCACATGCCTCAATTAAGTTAGAAGTAATAAATTCGAACAGTGTACTCAACTGTAAGGTAAGTAAAATCATATAACAAAAGAAAAGAAAAAATAATTACTGTATTTACAAAGTGACTTTTTTTTATTACTTAAAACAGTCCACTTTTTGCAGTTCTAAGATTTTAAAAAAAGTGTATAACTGTATCACGACGCAACAAATTTAAATCTATACAACATCAATTAATGCTGTCCTTTAATTTTTCTAAAAAAACTTATAAATAAACGTATTAAGTTGTGTATTCCATATTCCACTAACATCTGTCCAGTAGACTATGGTAAATATTTACACCCCTGAATTCACAGTCAGTCTACTATACAAATAAATTGAATAAGTGACCCACCACTCGTAAAACCTAAAAAAAGAAAAAAAAAAAAGGGCACATGCCTCACAATTAAGTTAGAGGGGATAAATTTGAACACTAGTATAAAAATCATACCACACAAGTTGTAGGCGTCTGTGCGTTCAGTTGTGATTATTAAAATAATAAAGATAAAAATTGTTTGTTTACTACATATTGAACAACAAGTAAGATAAAAAGCTATGAAGTAAGATTTCTTTTCGGCATACCACTACAGAACACACAACAACAACACAGTAGAAGGATTCTGTCTCGTTGGTGGTTATAAATTTCTTTGCAGCGTCCATAGCAAAAGACATTCTTCAAGTCAGTCCAATCGTTAAGTAGACGAAATCCGATTAATTCTAGTTTTATTTGACAAAACTCACAGTGCGTTACAGTGGAAAACTTTTTTTTTTTCAAATTTAAATAATATATCTGATATTAAAAAAAAAAAACCCGGAAAAAATCACATATTACGCAAGCTTAATAAAGTTTACAGAAAACAAACTATCTGAATAAATAAATAAATAAATAAATAAATATATCAGAACCGAGTAAAAAGGTTATATTCTCTACATTTTTATCAACAACACGTTTTATGACAAAGTCACGTGACTACATACTTCCCGCCACCCTAATGCTGGCTTTCAGTGCAAGTCAATGTCACCGTTGAATAATATATATATATATAATATATAAATATATAATATATCAAAATACTTTGTTTTTCTATTTTACACACACACAATCATTTCGTCTCCAGTGAAAGATCGTTACGAAATTAAAATCAGAAGAAGTTGTGCTACTGTCACAATATTTTTCAAATGCACCCTATTCGAATTTATTAAAGAGAAAAACAGGCTATTTATTATGACGAGAGAATATATAGGAAAAAACGTGACATGTGTCTTCTCTAGGGTGTGAAAGTTCGTTAAATAAGTAGTGTTAGGATCAGGCCGCAATATGATGACAATAAATCGTTTAACTAGCGTGAAGAAAGGCAGGTTCCTAAGAAATATATATATATGTGAGAGAGAAAGAGAGAGTTAGAGCTTTAATTCAAACATGTGTGGCCTTAAAATACACATTAGATATCGAGAGAAATAAATCATATCTTATGCTAGACAAATCAAGTGTCATTTTCGTTTAAACATGTGCTTTCTTAAATCGAAAAACCCCAGTGAAATACGACATACTCAGAATCAAAATTAGAATAAAAGAAATCAAAACAAACAAAATAAGAACATTTGATTATTATGTGGTCTTTAAACTATTGCCAGTATTGACTGGGATATTTTCATAGGGTGTGTTGTGCTCCGTAAAGAGACAGAGAAAGAGAGAGATATATTGAGAAAGAGAGGGAGAGAGAGTGTGATCATGATTGCAAAAAGAACGGGAATCTTACGGTTAGTAGTACCATTTAGTAGTCGCTGAAGGACTGAAAATATCGTCATTATAATAGATTTATACTAATAAATGAAGTACTTTTAAAAGTTTGAGAAATCATCGTATAAAAATGCTAAGAGAAAACGACGGTTTTGTTTTAAAAAAAAGTAAATAAAACTTGTGTCTTAAAAAAAAAGAAACGAACGTGTTTGTTTTCAAATTTAAACGTGTTGATGTTGTTGGTCGTACGAAGACGTTTTCGACCCTAAAACTCATAATAAACGTGACAAAAAGGCAATTACTTACCTTATTTACACGTAAAAGGCGTACAAAATTAGGAAAAATCCAATGGTTAGAGCAGAGGAAAATACCTCAAGTATATTCGAGTAAAAACTGTTACAGTAGTTATATTAATTCTAAATGAAAGTAGCAGATACAATAGTGACGATCCACTTAGATTTCTTTACTGTTTTTATGTATATATATACAACTATTTTTTTAGTTGTTTTTTTTTTTTTAATTATATTTCAGTAGTAGTAGTAGTATTAGTAGTGTTGTACATAAATAAACAAGTTCCAATCAGCGTATATGCAACGACATTCATTTACAGGATGAGAAAACAGGTTCGCGAGAGAGAGAAGTTTTCTCAAAAGTTTAGACGTCGCGTATTTCGACTGACAGGGGTGGGAGGTTGTTGCCTGGACTGTGCCATTCGTCGAGAGAGGGGAGAAAGAAGAGTTACAATTATTTTATGTGTGTTCTTATGTTCCGGATTTTACAAGTACCTAAAACCAGTATTGCTGAAGTCCGGTGGAGTCGGTGCGTGGGGAAGAGGGGAGTAGGAGGTTGTTTTTTTTTTCACTGTCCCAAGAATGATCTTCTTGTAGTCATTGGTTCCGAATACTTACTAAGGTTTGTGCGATTTTTTTTTATGTGAATGTACTTGTCGGTCTGGGTTAGGACTGGGTAGGGTAGTTGTGTACACGTGGGGGGTGCTGGAAGAAGAAGAAGACAGAAAGATTTTTTAAAGTTATGGACACTGTGCCAGGCTAATAGTATACATGCCATGCGTATCTACAAATATTTTAATTGATTTCGATTAGGTCAAAGTTTATTACCTTACGAAGTGAGTGATTTTGTCTTCTAAAATAAATCGACGATACTCAAAATGCGAGCTGTTAATAATCACTTACACATCTTTTTAGTGTGTGTCATATGGTGTGTTCAGTGTCATATATGACACACACTAAATAAATACATACGCGTTCATGCTCTTGGTGTACACTGGATACCGAGAGCGTGTTTAGTACATACTCGTGTACACAGAGCGCAAAGGATTTGTCTGTCTGTCTGTCTGTCTGTTGGTTGGTTGGTTGGTTGGTTGGTTGACTTTACGGCATGTCAAGGTAGACTGTGAATTCGGAAGCTTATTTTTTTTACCATAATCTACCGGATAGATGTTAGTGGAATAGGAAATTAAGTCCAATGTATATATTTTTAATTTCTGAACTGAATAGTAATTTTCAGGACTTGATAAGTTTATAATCTCAATTCCCTTAAAATAACAACGCCTAGGTAAAAAAAAAGAAGGGTAAAACTGAATCACGACGCAACAACTTTAAATCTATACAACATCAATTAATGCTGTCCTTTAATTAAAAAAAAAAAAACAACTTCTAAATGAATTAACGTATTAAGTTATGTTTTCCTTAGAGTTTGATTTTTATTAAAAGTATTAATCCCAGTTGAGAAATTAAAGATATATACGTTGGAATTCCATTTCATATTCCACTAACATCTGTCCAGTAGACTATGGTAAAAATTTATGCCACTGAATTCACAGTTTAATCATGTCAACCCCTGTTGGGTTATTTCATACCGAAGACGTTTTATGGTTTAAAAATACCCGATAAAAGTTTTATTCTATTCATTCTTGATCGGTATTCAAATATTTTCAAAACTCAATTTTTTTTTCATTTTTTCTATTTAACAGTTGGGACCCTAATAGATACTACCACTCCGGATCAGAGTGGTCCTGGGAGTAATGGTGACGAAGGGGTACTCCCCCAGAGCTCCAAAATTGGAACTTCACTATTAGATATTTATGTTTGTGTGCGTATGTGCATGCACGTGTGTGCCTATATGCATGTATATATGTGTATATCAACGTGAGTGTACGTATGTATGTGTAAACTTTTTGTATACGCACAGCCGTGTGTATATATGCATGTATATGTGTGAGATCATTACAATGTATGTGGTGTGTATTATTTGCTGAGTGGCCAATCCTTTTTTTTTTCTATTAACAATTAGTACACCCCCCATTTCAACATTATTTAAATTTTCCTTTCACTGCAAATACTAACGTTGGGTGAAAGAGAGAGAGAGAGAGAGAAAGAGAGAGAGAGAGAGAGAGGGGAATACAAAGAGAGAGAGAGAGAGAAAAAAAAGAAAGAAAGAAAGAGAGAGTGAGAGAGAGAAAGAGGGACAAAGACAAAGAGAGAGAGAAAAAAGAAAGAAAATGAGAGGCAGAGAGAGAGAGAAAAGAAAAAGAGAGAGAGAGAGAGAAATAGGGACAAAGACAAAGAGAAAAAAGAAAGAAAGAGAGAGAAAGAGAGAGACAAAGGCAGAGAGAGAGAGAAAAAAAAAAGAGAGAAAGAGACATGGAAAATATG
>CM042143.1:87850182-87867682 GCA_023376005.1 Doryteuthis pealeii | reverse complement strand
TCTTTTATTCATTAATATATCAACACTAAAAATTTCATTAAATTCGGCTAACTCCCTGATTTTTAGTATTTTTCTTTCGGCGGGGTGATATACGATGATGGAATTTATATCCGTTAAGTAGGATTTAACCCTTAAAAGTGTATAAACTATCCGACAAGGTCGTAAATTTCAACAACAACAAAAAAAGCTAAGGAAAACTGAAATCATCAAAAGGAAGATAATCCTTTGCAGAAGTAAAAATCAAATGAGTCATTTTCCAAGGAGACTCACTATCACTACTACTATTTGTTACTTAGAAAATGTACAGATTTACAAATTCACTAAATCACAAGAGAAAAATAAACCACCTTATGTACATGGATGATTTTTGCAAAAAACAAAAAAGAACTGGAAACCTTTGTACAAACCATAAGGATATACATAGGGATAAGGGAATGGAATTCAGTATCGAAAAATGTGTCATGCTAGTAATGAAAAAAGGGGGTAAAAAGAAACCATAGATGGAATACGACTACCGAATCAAGAAAATACAACAACTCTTGGAGAAAACTTGGAGATAGACCAAAAGACAAGAAAATCTATGACATGCACAAGGCATTACACTCAAGAGATGATAGAAGCAAGCTTTTTGTATTAAAAATGAAGGTGGAAGAGGTCTTGCCAACATTGAGGATTGTGTAGATGCCGCAATCGAATGACCCGAAGAATATAGAAATAAAGAGCAAAGAAAGATTATGTACAGCAGCCAATAACAGCACTTGTAATATGGACAAGCAGAAAAACAACAAAAACAAGAAAACAGATATGAGAAGAAAAACAATTATATAGAAACTTCAAGCGATAAATTGGGGAGATTGCACATGAAAAGACATGGACATGGTTAAGAAAAGGAAACCTCAAGAGAGAAACTAAGTCACTCATAAGTGAAGCACAAAACAATGCTATAAGAACAAATTATATTAAAGCATAAATTGATAAGACACTACAGAACAGCAAATATGGATAAAATATTTATTCTTTAACTTTTTAAATCCCGGGTAAAATATAAAATGTTTCTATACGTGTAAATGAGTTCATCTTATCTTTCTTTCCGTTTATTCAGTGTTAGTATATCATATATATACTTTATTGGTTCTTGGTGAATAGGGATTCAATTAAATATCTTTCTTACCCGATAATTGGTTTCTTTATTTGTTAATAAATATTTTAGTTATTTCCAACCTAAAAAAGGGGAACAACTCTAATTGACTGATTGACTGATAAATTATTTATTTATTTATTGATCTACTAAGAAAAAGAAGATGGGGTTAGGGTTTAGGGTTAGGGTTAGTTTAATGGAAAATAATGGGTAGATTAATTAACAGATAAAATTCATTCAGAGTGGTTCCCCTTCTTTTCTTTTTTTTAGGTCGGAGTTATAGGAAATAACCAATGTTTTTTATTAGCCAGGAATTAAAAACAAAAGACTTTTTATCGTGAACTAACTTTATGTCAGGTTTGAAGATCGTTTGCAATAAAAAATAAAAAATAAAAAAAATAAGAAAAGTGAGTGAAGTATAATGGAGAAGGAGGGGCCAACATTATGAGAAACAACATAAAAAATATCGGGAAATACTTCACAGTGAACACCTGTGTATTATATCATCGACAAATTAATTAGAATGTTTTTCTTCTTCATAAGACACACATCATGCGTTATCTGTTTTCCGCTTTTTGTTCTGCATTCGTAATGCAAATATTCTCATAGACACACCCACTAATCAACACGTCACACAATCATACAACTCCACCCACCGAATATGAATGACGGTTATTTCCTATAACTACAACATAAACAAAGGGGAACCACTCTTGAATGATAAATTATTTATTTATTTATTGATCTACGAGGAAAAAAGAAGACGGGTTAGGGTTAAGTTTAGTTTAATGGGAAAATAAATAAATAATTTATCAGTCAAGAGTGGTTCCCCTTTTTATGTTGGAGTTATAGGAAATAACCTGAATGACTCCCCCAAACCGTTCATATTTTTCCAGATTTATTTTTATGTCCGTTACAGTGCGCACATATCCTACATTCTGCATAGCACTGAGCGAGACTAATCTTAGCCAGGATGCACATATACTACACACTGATCTTAGGCAGAAGTGCCGATCAATACGTAAATAACACTATGGGTACAACTACTAATCTATATACTAATACTCGTGTTCCTTAATTGTATAACAGTTATCATCTTGGAACATTCTCTGGTTAAAAATGAGACCACTCAAACCTCCAAGTTGAAATGCAAAAATGTAAATCCTGATTATCTGCTGTTGCTTATCCACCAAATATTTATTTCTCATGAGTGTCGACACCTCAGCTAAATAATGGACCGTTCTGTTTTATTATCAAGAAAGAAAGGGAAGAAAAGGACGTGCTATATAGAAAAATATAATAAGGAAGAAAGAAAGCGAGAAGGGGAAAGATAGAGAGAAGGGATGAGCACGCTGAAGTGATAACGCTAATCTGTTTCAATCGAACATAATGAAAAGATAAGAAGGAAAGTAAGAGAGAAAGAGAGAGAAGGAGTCGAATCGAGATTATTATAATTTTTACATATTGAACTATTTCGTAATTGCTCTTAAATAAGCATATCAAACGTTGTTATAATCAGATTATCATACTCTGGTATATCTACAGGTCCTGTTAGTGTTAATACTATTACTTACTATTACTACTATCACTTCTAGTAAAACTGGAGATGCGCATGGTGCAACGGTTATAAAATCGATGACCCGAGTTCAAATCCTGGACGAGGATGTTTGCATTTTACTTCGCACTAATGCCCATGAGAAAGGTATGAAACCATCTGTTTACCCGCAAGCTATGTGTAAATAGTAGGGCTCTTTAGCCTTAGTTAGGCAACCAGCCTAAGAGAAGGAAAACTCTGATTTTAAACCAACTTTACTCCGCTTAAAAATTACCTTGTACCACATCCTGTTTGTCGTAGACAAGTTGGGTAAATACATTCTTATATAAATATATATGAGGAAGAATGAATAAAGAAAAGAAAGTACAGAATGGATAATAAAAGATGAATTTACTGTACTTTCTTTTCTTTATTCATTTTTCCTCATATCGTCGGATTCAATTCCAATTCCATTTTTACATATATATATATATCATCCCATTCCACCCCATTGGCTCATTCCTCAATCCAATCTTCATTGTTCATTTTTGTTTCTTGGTAAATACAGTTTCAGCCTTGATACTTTTTGAACAAACCTCATATAAAAAAAAGGAAGGAAAGTCGTCGGGGCGGCCTAATGACGGTATCAGCCAGACAGCGAGGGAGTCTATCCCTTTTTCACTAGCGTTAGACCAAGGAGATTATTTTAGCGTCTGAGGTGGAGCGCCACACCTACCATCAGCTCCTCACTTTACTGCACATATCCCTGTGCTACTCATACGCTGAGTTAGCGAGGGCCGGTATCGAACCAGGAACCTTATGATTCCTAGCCGAACGCTCTACCGACTGAGCAAAACCAGCCCTTAAAGATATTCTTATAATGTACAGTTATGTGTTTTCATGTTTAGTGTTTATTACTGTAGAGTGTGGAGTACCCCTTCATCCCAATTACTCCAAGGTCCACTCTGACCAAGAGTGGTGGTACGTATTAGGGCCCCATCTATGGGTTAAATCGAAAAAGAAAAACGAGTTATAAAAATGAGCTAAAAAATTGAATATCCATCAAGCATGAATAGATCAAAATGTCTTCAGCATGAAATAACCCAACAAGGGTTGACATATCGTAAAATCCAGCAAGCCAAACCAAACCATGAGAAATACATGCACTCGTATGCATATTCCATTTGAACATGTCCCAACTCTATTGCTCTTATTGTAAGCCCCAACCCTTTTTATTATATGTGCTAGAATGCGGTGGCTGATGGTCTTCATGTCCTTGGTATGACGTTAAACTCTATCTGATGGGGAAGTTCTGGTTCTAGAGCTCTGGGGAATGTGGAGTACCCCTTCATCACCATTACTTCCAGATCCACTCTGAGTTGTAGTACTTGTTAGGGTCCCATCTATGGGTTAAATAGAATAAAACGAGTTAAAAAATGAGTTAAATAAAAAAAAATTTGAGTGCTCATCAAGAATAAATAAAACAAAAACGTCTTCGGCATCAAATAAGCCAAATGGGTTGATATGCCGTAAAACCCAACCAACTCACCAACCAACCAACTCTTCTATGAGTTAAATAGAAAAAACGATTAGTATTATCTGCGTTATTCGGACTATTGTCCTCATCTTCATTGTTATCTGTACAACGTTTCGGCCGATGTGCTCTCCAGCCTTCTTCAGGTATTTTCTGTCGGACTCGGGAACCTTCTTTTCGGACTCGGGAACCTTCTTGTCGTAATCGGGAACCTTTTTGTCGTAATCGGGAGCTATCACAGAACTTTGAACCTAATCCTTTATTCAGTCCATGGGCGAAACGTTGTACAAATAACAATGAAGATGAGGACAATAGTCCGAATAATGCAGATAATACTAATCATTAAGCCTCATCTCAAATATTCAGAGAAAAACGAGTTCAAAATAATTGAGTTTAAAAAGATTGAATATCCACCAAGGATGAATACAACAAAAGGTCTTCAGCATGAAATAACCCAACAAGGGTTGACATGCCGTAAAATCCACCAAACCAAACCAAACCAAACCATGAGAAATAGATATACACGTATGCATATCCCATTTGAAGAATTGAATGCATAAAGAAATGCATTAGTGATATAAATATATTTGGTGCGCTTTTGGGAGAATCCATTACGTCGTTGTCCTGTGTGTGTGTGTGTGTGTGTGTGTGTGTGGTGTGCCCGTTAGCCATAGTACGTTGAGTTGCAGTAATTCCCTTTCCATGAATGAATTTGGTAACCCATGAAAGTAAAAACCCAAACGAAGATGATGCAGTGAAATCGGCTGATTGAATTTACCCCCCTCTCCCCCCCCCCCTCTCTCTCTCTCTCTCTCTCTCTCTCTCTCTATCTATCTATCTAGCCTCGTGTATTTGATATGTTTTTTTTCCTTTGGGTGGTTTTTCATTGCTGCCTTCTCGCAGCAAAAAATTCCATCTCAGTGCAGAAATCTTATTATAATGGAGATTCGGTGTCTGTTTGTAACCGAAACTACGTCACTGTTTACGTCTGGACTGGAAATCCAGATCACAACACTGTTGAAATCGACTGGAGTACTTGCTGTCACTCAGGCTTCAGAGAAGAAAAAAACACAAAAAAAACACCAGTTGGAGATCGTGTGAAAAACTCTAGGAGTGAAATAACAATAACAATTTATGATAATGGAGATTCGGTGTCTGTCTGTCTTTAACCGAAACTACGTCATTGCTTACATCAGAATACCCTCAGGAAGTTTATCAATGAGTATTTAATTTATAGTCAAAATCATTAATACATAGAACAAATTTAATTTATTAACGATATCACTATAAAAATCTGAGTTAGATTTGCCTCAAAATTATAGGTTATTAGTGCGTTTAAAATCAAGCAATATGTCTTATATATCACTAAGAAGTAAAAAGTTTACATAATATATGGTGCAGTTAATTTTCATATTGGTTTTAACAAAACCGGGTTTGATAAATAATTACTTGAAGTTATTGATCTCTAATATTGTTGTTTTATTCTACAACATATTAAATGTTATAAATGCATTTCCTGTGACTATAGCCATTGCGGCACCATTGACTCCTTGGCCATAAGTCACTACAAATTTAATTGGTATTTATCTCCCCAACGGTGCTGAAATGTGGCACCAGGTTGGTTTAATATGAGAACACAACAGGAAGCAAGGCTCTTTTGACCCGGTGCTCAAATATAAAAAAATAATATATATCTAAGGTAGGTGGGTTGTCGCCCTTGGACAACATATTCCTTTTCTAACCAACCAAACACTGGACCAATAAGTATCTTCCTCTTTTTCTACCCGATCCTCGAAGAAGACGGGCATTAAATTGTTGCTGCTACTTTATCTACAAAGAAAATGAGGAGAGCCGTTAGTGAGTAGGAAAAAAGTAACATAACCATTTTCAAGGGACTACAGTTAAATAAACTTGTATTCGTTTATATTCATATAATACAATATAGCCGCAACCAGTACAATTTGTTTGCAACTGAAAATATTACAAGTGTATTTTCTTTATGTATAAATGTGATAAAATATTCTTCAAAACTCAAAAAAGTTGTTCGTATGCTTCCTGTTACTGACTTATATTTTCACCTTATGTTATATACCCTACCTGTGGTAAGCGCGTGGTGTAACGGTTAAAGTCATGGGAAATGGACTCGTCGCCCCGAGTTCAAATCCTGGATGTGGTAATTGCATTTCACTTAGCGCTAATACCCTTGGGAAAGGTATGAATCCTACTCTCCCCCCAGCTATGGATAAATTGTATAGCAGACTGGGCTTTTTAACCTTGGTTAGGCAACCGGTCTAGGAGAAGGAAAACTCTGAATTCAAACCTGTTGAACTCCGCTTAAGAA
Organism: Doryteuthis pealeii; assembly: GCA_023376005.1. Lineage (NCBI taxonomy): Eukaryota > Metazoa > Mollusca > Cephalopoda > Myopsida > Loliginidae > Doryteuthis > Doryteuthis pealeii. The sequence continues at coordinate 87,861,135 of CM042143.1, read as the reverse complement.
ATTGACCTTGTGCCACATTCTGCTCGCACGGAGGGGTTGGTAAATATATATATATATACCCTACCTATGGACATTAATGGGTATGTCACAATCCTTATAAATACGTGAGTATTATACTTACTGAATGGTCTGCTATCACTAGACGTGATTTACCTTTGTTCATGCCGCTGGCAAGTATTGTATTTTGTTAATGTTATAAAGATTCCATTTCATTTCCAACCTCCGTAGCCCTGTCGGCAGGGGCATTAGAATACATCAACTGCACCTCCGCAGAGGGATAAGACCCGCCCCAAATCGTGTTACCTGTTGGCCGTGCGTGGCAACCCATGATGCTTAAGGATGGAATCCTGGTGGATGACCAGTCCAAGACATGCAACACCCCACTTTGGCCCTTACTTAGGCTAGACGGGCGGTTGGAGAGGCCCCCTCTAATCAATCGGCTGGTCACGTCAAACCCTAGCTCCTATACGATTGTCCTAACCCTATTGTCCTTATGGCAAGATCCAACCTTTCTATTATATGGGTGCTAAAAGGCGGTGATGGAAGGCTTCATGTCCTAGGTATGACATTAAACTCTAACTAATGGTAAAGTTCCAGTTCTGGAGGTTTGGGGAATGTGGAGCACCCCTTAATTGCTCCCAGATCCACTCTGACCCGAAGTGATAGTATCTGTACGGTCCCATCTATGGGTTAAATAGAAAAACATGAGTTGAAAAAAATTGAGTACACATCAAGAATGAATAAAACAAAACGTCTTTGACATAAAATGACCCAATCGGTTTGCATGCCGTAAAACCAAACAAATAAACAACCAACTTCCGTTTTGGTTATTCCTCATTTAGTAACCTTTTGTTAGGTTACAACATTTTAACACCACCATATTTGCGGCCTAAATTACCTTACAAAATAGCTCAGCTCCGTCTGCATTCCTCTTTTGAAGTGCTTCAGGTATAAAACTCAGCACTTACCGATTTTAAATGATAGGCAGGTGCTGCTGGTGGGCAATCCCCCTGGAGCCAAGCTCATTCATTTGAAATCACCCTGACACACAAATGTGCTAGTAATAAACTTAGTCTAGTATGAAGAATAGCGTAACTATAATAGAGCATCTGCTGGTGGGTGGGATCGAACTCATTAGCCTAGTTATGGCCTTAGATACCCTCCGCCTTAGTTGTGTACGATTCATAAACACTCCTAAGTGATTCCACCTAGTTTGTAGTGGCTGCTTGAAAAAATCTTCCCCCACCCAAAAATAATTTGTATATACGTAGACATTTCGGTTCCTCGTTAAGGAGAAGAGAATTCTTTTTCTATCTCAAGTAAAGTAAAACAGACAATGACTCTTAGGCAAGTGCCGAGAAATTCTATTAAATACACACATATTTATCAATAGCATTAGTTGGGTATAGTGTTTATTTTCGCCAAATGTGCTAACCTAGAGAATCAATTTTGTTAGAGTCGGAACTTCTCTTTAACCTTGGTACAGCGGAAAAAGAGTAATCTGAATTCAAACCAGCTGTATTCCACTTAAAAACTGACCTTGCGTCGCATCCTTCCTGTAGTGAATCCATACATATATAAAGGGCAGTTATGTGAATCTGTATGTCCGGAGGAAACTTCGAAAATAAAACAATTAACGACAAAGTAAATATATATACACATTAAATATCACCAGGGCTTAGTTTTTGAGCAAAAATAATGAAGATTTGATTTATATTTGTGAAGATAAATACAAATTAAAATTTAAATGATAGCAGCATAGAATTTATTTTGCATGTAATATTCTAGATAGTAGACATTAATTTTTTCTTTCAGAGTTGCTGGATCAACGCAAGGTCTTTCTTTTTGCATAGGGATTTTAATAGGGCATACTGCAAGGATCTAACTTGTGATTCAGTAATAATGGATCTGCGAGACTAAATCTTTTGCTACCACCTACCTAGGCGATGCCGGATAGCCATTTCTAGTTATTATTAAAAATATATCGTTTATCTTTATACATATTCATATTTACCAACCTCTCCACACAATTAGGATTCAACACCACGTTGGTTGATTGGTTGGTTGGTTGGTTGGTTGGTTGGATTTTACGACATGTCAACACATGTTGGGTTATTTTATACCGAAGATATTTTGTTTTATTCATTCTTGTTAGGTATTCTTTTAAAATATTTTTAAAACCTCATCTTTTATCTATCTAACCCACAGATATGATCCAAACAGATACTAACACTCCGGAAGGCGGTGGCTGAGGGTCTTCATGTCCTGGTAATGACGTTAAAATCTATCTGATGGTGAGGTTCCAGTTCTAGAGGTCTTGGGAATGTGGAACACCCCTTCATCGCCATTGCTTCCAGGTCCACTCTGACCCGGAGTAGTAGTACCTGTTAGGGTCCCATGTATGGGTTAAATAGAAAATTTGTTCACAAAAAAGTGAGTTTAAAAAATGTTCTTCCAAACTATCGCTACTAATTTTTCAAAACTTGCATCCCCCTCCAACTATAGACTTGTACCCATTTACGCACGTAGCCCTTTCTAGACCTAACCACATCGCTCATATACAATAAGTGACTCTTCTGTTCTACATTTAGTAGCCTCAATTTTAACTCTACAAGAACTCTTTCTTCCTTCGTCCAGACGTTCGTCCTGTTTTTGTACCTCTATTTTAAATAATAAAGTCTGTATTTTGCGATGTACGTCTTTAGTGGACCAAACATAAAACCATATATAATTTTTATAAAATAAATATTTATTTATAATAATAATCATTATTCGTCCAGTTTTTGTACCTCTATTTTAAATAAAGTCCGTATTTTGTATTGTACGTCTTTGTTGAACTGGTTACATATATATTCACCTACGTTTGGAGGTTTCTCTGAAACTTCATAACGTATTATAAAAAGCAATTATAACCACTAAATCTAAAACCACATTTAATTTTTATAACATAAATATTTATTCATTGTATTTTTTAATCTAAACTTTTCAAATTATTAAGTCGACGGACGGGGCGCGAGGGAGAAGGGTGTATAAAAACTAAAGTTGGCATGAGGAACCACAAAGTGTTTGTATTTTATGTTACAGGCAATACAGTCTATATTTTGCCGGCATTAAATGACCCACCGAGGTTGATATGCCACAAAAAAATTTAAAAAAATAAAAATAACAACAACAAACAAAAATATACACAGGATGTGACCTGCTGAAATGTCGCTCACCGTTCAGTCTTTATATTTATCACTCTCCTATTATCCTGTCCAGTGCCTTATAATGATACCACTAGATGTCGACGTGTGCACTGATATCTGAACAACTGCCAACAATTTTCATAACGGTTGACAGGAAAAGAAATACTTGCCTCATTATGATCTGTGATTATGGAGTGAGCTTGATATTTATTTATCTTTGGTAAATGTGTGGCGCTTACCTAGCACACCCAGAATATATACGCCTCTGAACAGCCTACCCACATAAACAAACATACATACATACATGACTCTGCCCGAAGCTTTTTATAGCGAGGAAAGACGGTGAGTCAGTCCCACTCTCCAAACCTCAACAACGTGTTTCCAACAAGAAGCACTTTAGGCTTGGGCTTTAGAATTCACCGACTGCACTCCTGCAGCGGAGTAAGACTCCGCAGTGCGGCCACCTGTTAGCCGTAGGTGGTGACTCATGATGCTTAAGGATGGAACCCTGGTGGCTGAGCAATCCATGACGTACAACACTCCAATTTGGTCCTTACTTAGTCTAGACGAGTCGTCGGAGAGGCCTCGTCCGATCAATCTGCTGGTCACGTCAAGACCTAGCACCTGTATGATTGTTCCAACCCTATTGCCCTTATGGCAAGCCTCAACTCTTTTTTATCATATATGTGCTAGAAGGTGGTGGCTGAGGGTCTTAGTGTCTTGGGTATGACGTTAGTGTCTATCTGATGGTGAGATTCCATATCCGGAGTTTTGGGGAATGTGCAGTACCCCCTCATCACCATTACTCCCGGGTCCACTCTGACCCGGAGTGATAGTACCTGTTAGGGCCTCATTTATTAATTGAATATAATATGGAGGTGGGTGATGCAATGGTTACTAACGTAGGAAATTGATGCGGTGAAAGAAGTTAAAATCCTTGACGATGGTGTTTGCATTTCACATAGGGCTAATAAACTTGTGAATCTAACTATTCTCCCTCCAGCTATGGGTAAATAGTAGGGTATACTGGCCATTTAACATTGGTAAGACACCAATCTGCCGACTGTGATTGTAGAATACACCGTTGCAGCTCTGTAGAGGGATACCCCTCCATAATAGGAACACCTATTGGGTGTATGTGACGATGCGTGATCATTAAGTGCGGAATCCTGGTGGTTGACAGGTCCATGGGTTACAACACTTCACTTTGGGCCTTACTTTGACGCCTTAAATAAATATATATATATATATATATATATATACATATATATGGACTTTGTCCTAGACCAGGATTTCTCAACGGGGGGCCATGACCAAATCAGAAAAATGGGTGTCTCAAGGAGCCAATAATGGACCACAAAAAATTTAAGACCAACAATATATATATGGAGTATTTTGTAATTAATAATTATTATCTAAAATAAAATTTAGTCAAAATGTTAAAAAAAATGTAAGCCATTTTGTTAACATTGTATCGATTGTCTACCATTGTTGGGATGTAGTTGAATGAAAAAGGGTTATCTTCCCTTGCCACCAGGACTTGCCACTAGATGGCATTATTACCTGACTATTCAAAATCAGCCTGGGAAACTCTCTCTCTCTCTCTCTCTCTCTCTCTCTCTCTCTCTCTCTCTCTCTCTCTCTCTCTCTCTCTTACATCTGGCATTCACAAAATGCACGAGACAAGTTGCATTTCGGTCCATTAATGCTTGGGGGCCTTCCCCCCCCCCAAACTAGCGCCTTATACCCATGTGCGCACGTATCCCTTTTTAGACCCTGCCCACGTGGCTCATATACAGTAAGTGACTCTTCTATTCTGTATTTAGTAACCTCATGTTTAATTCTACAAGAACTCTTTCTTCCTTCGTCCAGACGTTCGTCCAGTTTTTGTACCTCTATTTTAAATAATAAAGTCAAGTTGGCATGGGGACCACAAAGAATTCGCATTGGGTTGAAGGGGGTCATGCCCCAAAAGATTGAGAAACACTGTCCTGGCTGGATGATTTATCAATGTCTTGGTATGCCTCATGGCATGACTGTGCTAAATGGCAGTTGACCCGATAGGAATCAAATTACAAATAACGTCAGCTCTTACAATTCAACCTTTTCCCTTCAATGGGAACACACAGGTGTTCATCACACATAAATAATCCTTTCATATTTTGACAAGTACTATATATATATATATATATATATATATATATATATATATATATGTGTGTGTGTGTGTGTGTGTGTGTGTGTAAATCCTACGGATGACCGATAAGTAATATTCATAAAAGTTCAGTCTTAAAAATGTTTTTTTTATATATATATATATATATATATATATATATATATATATATATATATATATTATCTATTGAGACAGCGTCGTCAACGCTGAACGGGCCATGTTCACCGGATGGACGATGGATGAATTTCGAGGGACATCCTCTTTGCCGGGCTTTCGTCTGGTAAAAGACAGATTCGTTGTCCCCAGCTGCAATATAAGGATGTTTGCAAGAATGATTTCAGGTGCTTTGGCATTACCCCTTCCAGCTGGGAAAATTTGGCTCAGGGTCGCCCTCGGTGGCAACAGGCTCTCCATGCCGGACTATTCATGTCTACTGTCACCCTGGCGCAACACCATGTAATCAAGACATAAACAGAAGAAAGTGACAGCAACAAAGCACCGGCAAATCAACATCTTCAGAGAAAAATCTGTGGTCGGGGCTGTTTTTCGAAAATTGGATTTCACAGTCACAGAAGGCGCTGTACCTTCACCGCCACAAAAATTATATAGTCTTCCGAGACTGCAATGCCGATAAGATACGATATGATACGGTTATATATATATATATATATATATATATATATATATATATATTACAAAAGTGTAGTAACGAGTCGAACTTACCTGACTCAAAGCGTCCTCGATGCGTGGCCTGCGAAACTGTCCCTGACAAGGAAAGGAATGTGGTTGGGGAAAGAAGGAATGTGGTACGCCATTATGCCCACTCTGAGTAAGAAGTGTCAAGAAGCTGGAGGTGGCAGAATGGACTTTTTATAGAGGTTGCGAGGCATTATGGGTGACTACCCATCGTGCATTGCAACTTATATTTGGCTATAAAAGCGACCTATTTTGGCCTGAACTGTGCACTGCATTTTTTTTCTTCAGTAACAGAGTGTCGAGAGAGCGAAAAAGGAAATGAAAGAAGAAGAAGAAGAAGAAGAAGAAGAAGAAGAAGAAGAAGAAGAAGAAGAAGAAGAAGAAGAAGAAGAAGAGAAACTGGTGGACAATTTTCAAAAAGCTAATGAAACTAACTAAGAATGCAGATAAAAAGATTTGAAACAGAGCGTGGGGGTATAAGCGAAAAATAGAACAACTGAAACTTACTCTTCCATCATCTTTCATTGCTAAATTTTGGTAATTTAACAACTTATTGAAGATATTTTGCTTATATTCATTAAGATAAAACCAAATAATCAGAAATCAACAATACCAAGCACATATTTATTAAAATCAAATTTTTAATATCAATATGCCAATTAGCCTTTCCCTTCACAATGTAAAGCGTTATTTTATTAATAATTGAGGTTTTCATAAAGATAAAATCATGGAGAATTTGACGTAAATAGCTAAGGGAATTGTGACTCGAGTAGTGATATAGTTTCGGTTACAGACAGACACACACACGATCACCATTATGATAAAATTTACCAACCACTCTGCAATAGCAGGATGTGACACATCGTCAATTTCTTAAGCGGAGATTAACAGGATTGATTTCAGTTTTCTTTCTCCTAGACTGCGTACCTAGCCAAGGTTAAAGAGCCCAATCTTCTTTACTTTACCCATAGCTGTAGGGAGAATAGATGGATACATAACTTTTCCAAGGCTATTAGTGCTATGTGAAATGTAAACAGCCTCGTCCAGGATTTGAACTCTGGTCGACGAGTCCATTTCCTTTAACTGCAGCCATTATACCCTGCGCCTCAACACACACACACACACACATACACACACACACACACACACACACACACACACACATACACACACACACACATATATATATATATATTATGGAGTTTTTCACACCTGCCGTAGCCGGTAGTTCACTGGAGGCTGAATAAATCTCCTCAGGTCTCCTGTTCTCTTCTGAGTATTTTCGCCGATCTTAACAATGCTGTAGTTTGGATGGTCTCGATTCTTTCTCCGATTTCCAATCCCCCCAAATTCTTTTCCAGACCTTTGGGGACCGTTCCAATGGTACCATTTACAATTAGTACGACCTTCACTTGAATGTTCCGCAGTTTTCTCAGTTCTCTGGCAAGGTACAAGTATTTGTCTATCTTTTCGATTTCTTTTATCTTCCTTCTGTAGTCGGCCGGGACGGCAAAATCTACGAGGAGACAGGTTCTCTTCTTGTTGTCAATCAATACTAGGCCCGGTCTCCTGGCCGGATTAGATGATCCGTCTGTATCTCGAAGTCCCAGAGAATTTTATGGGTCTCATTCTCCAGACAGGTTCGGGTTTGTATATATACCATTTAGTTGTATGGTGAAAATTGAATTTCTTGCACAATTCCCAGTGGATTACCTTTCCCACCGAGTCGTGTCTAGTCTTCTATTCTCTTTGTGCTAGGTTGCTGTATTCGCTTATTATATAATTAACCGTTTCATTTCTGTCGCCACACATTCTGCCCTTGCTATTCTGCTGTGTCTTATCTATTTTTGCCTTTATATAGTTTGTTCTTATGGCATTGCCTTGTGCTGCGATTATAAGCGATTCAGTTTCGCTCTTGAGGTTTCCTTTTCTTAGCCATGTCCATGTCTTCTAATGCGATATCTCTAGAGTTTAACGCTTGAAGTACCATGTAGTTGTTTTTCTTCCCACTTCTGTCTTTTAAAAGTTTTTTATCTATTTCTGCTTGTCAATATGTTGCAATTGCTTTTCCTGGCTGCTGCAATTAGTATTTCCTTACTTTTATTAGTGTATTGTTCAAGTGCTCAGATTGTTGCATATACACTATCTTCAATGTTGGCGAGAGGCACAGCCCAGGTGTGTATTTTCTTGATAAGGTTTCTGTAACATATCTTGGTTTTTAGGAGCTTTCTTGTTCTTCTGAAGTATTCCTTTCTTACCTTTTCTTTCATTTCTGTTTAATGGCGTCTGCTTCTAATATTCCCAGATAATTATAATTCTCTTTTTCTCCAATTGTCCTAATTTCTTCTCGATTTGGTAGTTCTATTCCCTTCGCCGTTTAATTTTTCCTTTTTCATCACGAGCATAGCACATTTGTCGATGCCGAACTCCTTGGCTGTATATTCTTATGGTTTTTTGGCAAAAATATTGATGTCGTCCATATACGTAAGATGATTTATTTTTTCTTGTGATTTAGTAAATATGTATCCCGCTGTACATTTCTTAAGTATATGGTTGAGTGACATCATTGCTGTGATATAGCAGTGATGATAGGGAGCCCCTACTTATTATTATTTCACTCCATTAGAGTAGTTCCCTGAGTCTTTTCCAGGCCTCTAGGGACCATTCCAAGGGCACCAATTACAATTGGTACAACCTTCACCTTCATGTTCCACAGTTTTCTTTGTTCTCTGGCAAGGTCCAAGTATTTGTCAATCTTTTCGATTTCTTTCACTTTCACTCGGTGATCAGACGGGTTGGTAAAATCCACGAGATGGCAAGTTCTCTTCTTGTTGATCAACACTAAGTTTGGTCACCTGGCTGGGATTAGGTGATCCGTCTGTACCTGGAAGTCCCAGAGAATTTTATGCGTCTCATTCTCCAGGAAAGATTCCGGTTTGTGCATATACCATTTAGTTGAATGGTGAACATTGAATTTTTTGTACAATTCCCAGTGAATCACCTTTCCCACCCACTCCTACCAAGTTTTGTACTCTCATTGCGCCAGTTTACTGCATTCGCTTATTATGTGATTGACCTTTTCGTCTTTTACCCCACACATTCTGTACTTGCTATTCTGTTGGGTTTTATCAATTTTGCTTTTGTATGTTCATATATATATATATATTAATTATAATTATATAAATAATATATTGGTGTAACGTTACGGCTCTCATTCCGGAATAGAGTGATGACGTATAAAATCAATCATCGTATACTTATTTCTCGACCGGTACTACTTTGACAATCTCGAATTTGGCGGTTGGATGTGATGTTGAGTTGGCTGGCAATTTTTGATGTTTTGAGTCTGGAAGCGACCTAGGATGCTGGAGGATATTTTGCCTTGTGTTATTTATAGTTTTTAGTAATAACACAAGGCGACTTAGCTTTTTCTCATGAGATTCTTACTTTTCTCAAAGTCAGACGGCCCAGAGGGAGAAACCCATCTCACCCAGTCAACACATTGTCCCAAACTAATCTAACAGTCTCATTTCTCACTCTTACTCTTTCACACTTCGCCATGTGACGTCTCCTCGACCTATAAGAAAACGCTATGTCGCGTTGTGCTGACCCATCCTAAAAATTTTCCATGGTAATATACACATAATTCTTATATTCCCCATAAAAAACTTTTCCATGTTAATTTACACGTAATTCTTATATTCCCCATAAAAACTTTTCCATACTAATTTACACGTAACTATTAACATTCCTGACCCCTTCACCTCTCTCTCTCTCTCTCTCTCTCTCTCTCTCTCTCTCTCTCTCTCTCATGTTACAATGGTAAATATAAGCATTCTGCGGCATTATTTTAAACTGGTTCTCTAAACATGTAGACATTATTATCTTATTATATCAGTTGTTCAGCTGTGCACTTGTCTTCATTTTAAATTTAAATTTTTAAAATTAAAAGATTAAAAGATTTTTATCCCACCTTCTATGTAATACACACTGGCACGTACATAACATTTTTCTCTTTAACCGTTGCTTCCCCACCCACAAAAAAAGCAAACTTAGACTGTGCCGATCGATGGATCATTAATTTTATAAACAAATTGAAATGATGAATAGCAGACATGAAAGCGTTGTATGTTTTCATTGAATCAATAGTTGACCGAGGATCTGCCAGAATTCAATGATATATGAATATATTGCCTTCATTGGTATTCCGGATGGAGATGTTGCCCTCGCAGGTGTGCATGGTCATCCATCAACTTTAACATTGACCTGATGAGGGGATCAGAGCGCCTACCGCTGTACAAGGGCTAACAAGACCCGTCGTGTCCTGGGTATGACGTTAAACTGTATCTAAAACAATCTCCCTGGTCTAGAGCTAGACTCTCTCACTGATCGGATGATACCGACAATAAGCCAGGCCGTCGACTTTAGTAGTATACTAGTTAACTGTCCTGTGTATGACGTTAAACCGTATCTAGTAGTGAGGTTCCTATTCCGGAACTCTGGGGAGTGTTGAGTACTCCTTTATCGCTGCCCGGTTCACGTTGACCCGGAAAGGTAGTACCTGTTAGGGTCCCATCTATGGGTTCATCATCATTACCATCATCCTCATCATGTCGTGCTAGTAGCATGGATATCCATGATAATTTCTCGCCAATTGTACCTGTAATTCATTCTTTATTTCCACTTTATTGTCGACCATTTTGCCTACTTTACTTTAGTACTAGTGTTGTATACCCTCGTTGGGTATATACATGAGAGAGTGACTTCGTATGATAGAGAGAGAGAGAGAGAGAGAGAGAGAGAGAGAGAGAGAGAGAGAGAGTTTCCCAGTCTGATTTTAAATAGCTAGGTAATAAAGCTATCTAGTGACAAGTCCTGGCAGCAAGGGAAGAT
>CM042143.1:87832682-87845182 GCA_023376005.1 Doryteuthis pealeii | reverse complement strand
AATATGCGATATTATATATATATATATATTTATTTATTTATTCTTATTAATAATACAAATGAAAAGTCTATATATATATCGCATATCAATATCAATATATATATATATATATATATATATATATATATATATATATATATATATATATATATATATATCGCATATCATATATATATATATATATATATATATATATATCGCATATCAATATATATATATATATATATATATATATATATATATATATATATATAATATAATAATATATATATATATATATATATCGCATATATATATATATATATATATATATATATATATATATATATATATATATCGCATATATATAAATATATCGCATATATATATATATATATATATATATATATATATATATATATATATATATATATATCGCATATCATATATATATATATATATATATATATATATATATATATATATATATATATATATATAGAGACAGACAGACAAAAACAGGAAATGTGACATATATGAAAGAAAAATGATTCAGAGAAAATAGAGTAAGAGAAAAGAGAGAGAGAGAGAGAGAGAGAGAGAGAGAGAGACAGAGACAGAGACAGAGGATGTTGTAAACTGATAGACAGACAAATAGAGACCAAAGTTAGGACGTATGAGCTTAAGTAAGTATTTACCCAACCCGTTTATCATGAGTAGAGAGTAACACTAGGTCATAAGTATGGGTCATTTAGTTTGGATCGAACTCGATATTCAGTAGTAATGGATCAGCGAGATAGTATGAACCTAAGTATAAGATATGCGAAAAAATATTTAGAGAAACACAGACAGACATTGGCATATTTCAAGAGAAGAGTCGGATAAAACAAAATGTGTGGGAGTGTGAGAAAATATGTGAGAAAATTATTTCCGTAAGAAAGAAGGTATCACCTATTTGTGTGTGCATGTGTACGTGTGTGTGAGGAGAGCTACTTGCAGGTAAAGTACAGGGTGATTGTAAATCAAATCCCTTCCCTGTTTTAAAAATAATTCATTTCTGGTTTTTTTTACAAAAAAATGAATATGAGAAGAACACACAACATGGAGTTTTATTTAAAATACTATATGGGCACCAGCATTCGCCTTCAGCCTCTCAAGCCGCTCGGGAATCGTATCAGTTCTTCCAAAGTCGTTGGTTTCGTAGAGTAGACTTGCTTCTTCAATCAACCCAAAAGAAAAAAAAGTCGCATAGTGTTAAATCAGGGCTTCTGGCCGGCCATTCATGCGAACCACGTCTACCCATACATCTCCCAGGAAAATACTGATTCAGCCATTCACGAACAACAATAGCAAAATGTGAAGGAGAAAAGAAAAACAACACAAACTTAATTGCCATATATTAAGGAACATACACTAAAGAATTGAGAAAAATGTAACTGCATATAAAAAAAAATATTAATAGTGTTGTAGGTGACTCACCTATGACCAGAACAATGGACTTACCCAAAGGGTATATTTAGCAGAGCAAAGCTACTCAAGTGAGAAGTAGCAAATGCATGTCTTCATGTACGCTGTAACAAGGAAACCCTCCTCATTTTGTACATTAATATATGTATCTCCGTGTTGAGTATTTATTTATTGACCCTTAAACAGGTCATAACAAATAGTTTTAAATAGGGAGTCACTTTGTAATCACCCTGTAGTTTCGTATTTCATACAGTCACCAATCCAGTGACAATTCAGAGAGATATTTACTGCTGGGGTCTGGTCTCGAACGATCAGACATTTGGGAATTTCTTTGTCAGAAGGGCTGACTGAACTAACAAACAACGGCCTGCAAGAATAGTCTTCTACCAACGAATACTTTCTGGTAAATGCTACAAAAAGGTTTTTATATACGTCAAATTGTACAAATAGCCATATCTATCAATAATGGAGATTTGCTTCCGGTTTTTGTCCGTAACAAAAATTACGTCACTGCTTACGTCACATTACCCAAAATCGTCATAACAGAATAAATACACTCAAAATTTGAACATGCAACATTAGACAGTCCTCATTGTTTTTTAAAACAAGTTTTAATAAATACATCAGTGGTATTATATATCTATATATAATTTGTTTTATTTTAATACATATTTAAAATTTACATTTCAAATTGTTTTATTTTTTAATCCTTTAATGAATTTGATGATTTTACTTACTTAGGGTACAAACTCGCTGACATTGAATTTTTTACTCCCACCCCTCAGGCAATATGTTTCAAAAATCTATTTTTACATCGCCCGGAGGGTGTTTTTATTTTGTACTAGTATACACATATAAACGTTATAGTTTCAAACGTAGAGGTTAGTGTTGAATAGTTCATTTAGGTCGGACGAAGACTACTGGTAAATATGGAGTTCAGTGAAGCCAGGGATTGTTAGGTATTGTTAGGGTTGCAGAGATATTGCCTGCTAAGTTGTTTTTCAATATCTATTCCTCGTGGTAACAAGTTACTGTAGCCTTAGTCTAAAAGTTGATAGTAGTTGCAGTATTTTTAATCGAAGGTCCTAACTGCTCAGTGGAAGTGGTAGACTCATCAACCTTCTTGGTGTGATGCTTGCTTGTAGTGCGTATTTTACGTTGCTGAAGCAGTTCAACCCGTTGATTGCTTGGTTGGTTAGATTTTACGGCATGTCAACTCTTGTTGGGTTATTTCATACCGAATACATTTTGTTTTATTCCTTCTTCATGGGTATTGAACAAATCTTTAAAAAAAAAAAAACAATTTTTAAATACGTTTTTTTATCTATCTAACCTATAGATGGGACCCTAACAGGTACTACCACTCCTGGTCAGCCCTAACAGGTACTACCACTCCTGGGGTAAACCTGGGAGTAATTCTTCACGATTTCCATAATTTGAACTTCACCACTTGGAAATCTGAATGTTTTAGTAAACGTACCGGTTTAGCTCATACCCAAGACATTAAGACCCTCAGCCACTGATGATAAGTGGGGAGGGGGAGTGCCATAAAGGCAATAGGGTCAGGACAATCATATAATACTAGGGATTGGCATGACCAGTCGATTGATCTGAGAGGGCCTCTTTGACTGTCCATCTAGTCTAAGTGCCGAAGTGGGGCGTTGCATGTCATGAGCTGTTTAGCTACTAGGATTCCGTACTTAAGCATCACGTATCGCTACCCACGCCAAACAGGTGGCTCTATTGGGGGGATTTTACACCTCTGCAGAAATGCAGTCGGCGTATTCTACAGCCCTAGTCGACGGGGCGGCTGTTGTTGGTAGTATTGTGGTAGTTGGTAGACTGCTTCACTTCATCTATGATTTATCAGTAATGTAACCAGATGGTTCAAGAAATTTCACTCGTGTTGTAAAGTCAAGTAGGCTTAAAACTGGATTCTGAGGCTCTGCTCCAAGCCAGAGAGATAAAAACTGGTGAGTAGCACTCGGAGAGTATCAGGGGAGTTCAATGTGGTTCGTCAGCTTCACGACTTTGCCAAAAGCATCCGGAGCTGCCGAATTGTATCTCATGTTACAAAAATTTTGCCCAACTTTTGACACACCCAAGTAAGTCCTCTCCCGTCAAGCGCAAGAACCCCAAATCGGCTGGGGCTGTAGAATACACTGTGCACCTCTACAGATCCGTAGAATCTCTTCAATGGGACCTCCTGAGGACCGTGGATGGCGACCCGTGATGCTTAAGGACGGAATCTTGGTGGCTGAAGAGTCGGTTTTTTGCTTTGTATTTCCAATTAAAATTTGAGGTACGAGTGAGCTTCATATGCGCTTATAAAGTAAGCAGAGACTATAACCTTTCACTAAACCAGGGAGATTGTTTTTGCGTCTGAGGTAGAGCGCCAAACCTACCATTAGCTCCGGACTTTACCACACAGATACTAGATGTGCTACTTATATGCTGAGCTGTACGAGGGTCGGTATTGAACCCTGAACTCTCGTGTGTCCGAGGCGGATTCTCTACTGACAGAGTTAAACCGTTACGTTTCCTAAAACATTCAAGTTTCCAAATTTGTTACACCAAAGAAAAATATTTTTTATAAAAAATGAATATTAAAACACATTAGAGCACATAATCCATTACGTTCTATTTTATTATGTTTTTTATGTAATACAGTACTATTTTTCTTATTAAGAAAAACGTAACAAAAGAAATTAGAATTCTTTGGTGGGAGTTGCAGGAACGGATTAATGTCATTTCAGTGTATTTCAATGGGGAAAATTGATTTGATATACAAGGAAATTGAGTTACGAGTGGAATGAATTATACTCGTAAGTCAAGGTACCACTATACTATAAACTAGACGTTGAAATAAAGGGAAATATATTTTTTAATGTCCGGATGAGAAAATGGGTAGATTAGATATAATTAAAAAAAAAATTTTGGTATGATGGAAAAGTCGTTAATTTTTTTTGTTCTTACTAGCAAGAATATGCACCCTCCGTGCGTAAGTATTTAAGTTTTAATGTAATTAAATCTATTAGATTTGAAAGACTAACGAAATTAAATAAGAACGCATATAAAAAGATTGCACTTATTTGAATTATATTTTAATCGGTTTCTATATAAAATCCTTCATAGGACTGATTTTAACACATTGAAGAATAAAACAACAATATTAAAGATCAATAACACCAAGTAAGATTTTAAATGAGATTTAGATTTGCTTCAAAGCAGTCCCTATTATTATTATTGCGTTTAAAAACCCTGTAATGTGTTTTATATATCACTAAGAAATAAAGGTTTACATAATATATGGTGTGGTTAATTTGCATACTGGTTTTTAAAAAAACTGTGATTAATAAATAATTAAACCCAGTTTTTAAAAAAAGACAGTATCTCATTTTCATAGAGACATTGATAATAAATAAGATTTATTCTATGTATCAATGATTTTGACAATAAATTAAATACTCATTGATAAACTTAGGCAATTTCTGGGGGTATTGGGAAGTAAGCAGTGACATAATTTTGTATACAGACAGAAATACACCGAATCTTCATTATATATAGAATGTCTAATTTGCTTCATTTTTCAGTGGGAATCATTACAAAATATAAGATACTTAGTCAATCTGGCAATCGTATGAATCATTAGCACGTCTCTCAGTCTCTGATAAAAATCAGCGGTT
This sequence comes from Doryteuthis pealeii, assembly GCA_023376005.1. Taxonomy (NCBI): domain Eukaryota; kingdom Metazoa; phylum Mollusca; class Cephalopoda; order Myopsida; family Loliginidae; genus Doryteuthis; species Doryteuthis pealeii. The sequence continues at coordinate 87,840,050 of CM042143.1, read as the reverse complement.
GACTGACGCCTTTGTCAAATCACAATTGGTCACGTCTTTTGTCCTCACAATAACAAACGGCCATGAATCGAGGATTCCGGACGAACACGCCCGTCGACAGACCAACGTGTTATCACATGTTAAAATGACTATTGTCAGTCACATTTTACTTTTATTCGTAGTCAGTCATATATATATATATATATATTATATATATATATAACCAATCACAAGACTAGAACTCACTAATCACTTACTGTTATATCCTTTGATCCTTCTATCCCCTCACCGAACTTGTGATCTACTGTACATATAACCTTCTCCTTTTCTATATATTTTCAAAGCCTGATTTGAAAATCGCATGGGCGAAAAACTGACGGTTACCAAGCGCCGTTGACTCTATGATTTCACAAACCAAACTTTGATTGGAAATAATTTCTTTTTCACGTATATTGTATCTTCTCTTCTTTCTTTTTTTTATATAAATGCTTTTTAATCAGAAGTTTATGAATATTTTTCAACATTTACGATTTAAAAAAAGGTTCTAATGCAGAATAGCGCACAGGAGGTAATATCAGGGGCCGGGTTAGCTCAGTCGGTAGAGCGTTCGGCTAGAAACCACAAGGTTCATAGTTCGATACCGGTCCTCGCCAACTCAGCATATGAGTAGCACAGGGATATGTGCGGTAAAGTAAGGAGCTGATGGTAGGTGTGGCGCTCCACCTCAGACGCTAAAACAATTTCCTTGGTCTAGCGCTATTGAAAAGGGGATAGACTCCCTCGCTGATTGGCTGATACCGACTTTTGGCCGCCCCGTCGACTTTACTTACCTATAAAAAGCATTACATTTCAGTACATTTCACATGAATATCCGAAACCTTTGAGACTCTAGGATTTCGGGTTGGGGTAAGGGTTGGAGTTAGTGTTAATGTTAGTGCTAGCGTTAGGCTACTTCGGGAGTTTCCGTAATCTAATGCTATTTATCCGTAAAATGCGATTCTTATGATATTATCTTTTGTGTGCTATTCTGCATTTGTACCAAAAAGAACAAACGAAATACACACTTTTATATTAGAATAGTTTTTATTTAATCAGAAGAGAAATGCAGATATGTTTATTAATTTGATTTATCGTAAGTGCAAAATCTCCATAAATTTGATTAAAATTAAAAAGTGTGATTAAAAAAATGTTAAAACTTAATATTTTTCACAAATGCTAACAAGAATAACATGAAACAATTATTTAAAAAAAATTAAAATCAATATTGAAATTACAGTGAAATTCTAATGTCAGATACAATATGTATAAGTGCAAAAATTGGCTGTTGGTTTGTTCACAAATAAGCTGAAGCGGATGTAAGCGGTGAAAAGTAAAAGTGTCCTTTCCATTATTGAATGGTGAATACAAATGTTTGGTTTATAGTGGGTGAGTTGAAGGTTATAAGTTTATGAGGTGTATGTATTTCGGCAATTTACTCATCACACTATAAGGACACAAATGTAAAGGTAGAAAATACAAAGAACTCATACATTTAATAAACAAAATGTGTATTGATATAAAATTTACAATAGTAGAGAATACTGGACAAGGTTCTGCAAAAGTGCTTTTTTTAAATGTCCAAATAATAATATAAGTAGAGTTGTTGAGAATCTCTAACTGAGAAAGAAAGGGTTTTGTGTTCAGAATCAAAGCAGCAGTCAGGTTATTAAGAGAGAGAGAGAGAGAGAGAGAGAGAGAGAGAGAGAGAGAGAGAGAGAGAGAGAGAGAGAGAGAGAGAGAGAGAGTTTGTAGTACCTTCAACAATAGGCGAAATGTTCTTAAAACGAGAGACGTGGAGTCGTTCAGGCAGGCTTGATCTTTCTGACTTGTTCTTCGAAAACCTTCCCTTTGATAAGATTCAGGTAGGCTCGAAAATGGGTCTTTTTGATAAACTTCTTTTTAGGCGCGAACGCCTCTGATTGGTTGAAAATTATTATTTTTAATATTTCAATTTTTCTTTCTCATGCTGCGCAATCTACCTGCGCAAAGCGCTATTTTCGGTTCACTACAGGTTCAAGTCTCCAATAAAAACCATTCAGTCAACGGGAGATCTTGGTATTTTCCACACCGTTGTATTTAAACACGCTTACAAAACTGATGTTCCGGCTGCATGACCCCATAACAGTTGGCACCTAGTATTGGAATCCATATATGGTATGTAATCAGCTGATCCTCCAAGTTCCATAGATTTAACTTCACAGCCTAATCATTGTCCCCAAAGTTCAATCAACTGGCAATGAAACACAACTGAATGAGCTCGTGTACTGTGTGACAGCAGCATTCGTAATGGCAGTTGATCTTCTTTTACATTTCGCCGTCCTGTTATCTAAGCGTAGAATACACCGACTGCACCTCTGCATAAGGATGATAAACCCCATCATCAATGGAACCACCTATTGGCCGTGGGTGGCGACCCGTTATGTCTGAGGATCGTATTGGCTAAGAAGTCCGTGACCCGGGTATTAAGTGGTCCCGTGACATGCAGCACACCTTGTCGACCATTACTTGGGCCAGGCGGTTGGTCGGAGATGTCCCACCCGATCAATCAGCTGGTCATGTCAAGCCCTAGCACATATATGATTGTCCCAACCGAATTCTTCAAATTGCTCTTTTAGCAAACACCCAACCCTTTTAATCATATGGATGCTAGAAAGCGTTGGCTGAGGGTCAACCACCAGATTAATTCTACCAAATTTATGAATACAGATGAAGTTATTTCTACCAGTTTATTCATACTTTTACCAGTTTGTTAATACACATAAAGTTAATGAAAATTGTTTCTACCAATTTATAAAACCAAGCGAAAATATTTATCTACAAATTATTTGTTTAATCATATATAAAATCAAGATTTGGTACTAGTTAGCCCGCAAGGGTTGATATGCCATTAAACAAAATAACCAACCAACATCTTTATCTTTCGCGTAGGATCTTTAAAAAAACATTGCTCATCGAAGTTAAGCAGCGATGGGCCAGTTCAATAATTAGATGGGTGACCATAAGCAAACTGGTACCAAAATGATTTGATTCGACATTAAATGACTCGAAAAGTGTTGATATGTCGAAAAAAAACAACCAACCAACCAACCAACCAACAACCAACCAATAAAAAACATAGCATATCAGCGCCTTTTATATTTCAGATTAGGTCCCCTATGATTTTATCCAAAGATGGTCACAAACAATGAGGATTAGATCAACACGTGACGAGGCAGCTAATGGCAATCCCGAAAGAGGATATTACAATGGACTCTTACAAGGAGAGTATGCACACCTGCCTCTCGGGCGGGGGTCCAGTGGCTTCGGTCCTGGACCGTGGCTACAATTAACAGTGTTGATCCCAGGGGGCTATCCCCCAGGCTATACCTGCCCCCTCGATTTGAAGGGAAGGGCTGGGTTTATGACTGGTATAGTGCCTGAGGCGCCCCCTTGAAGGGGAATGCCGACGGGATTAACCCAATTTTTACACCCGTTACCCATGAGCTTCGGTTGGTGAGTGGTTCCACATTAATAGGGCCTTGTGCCTAACCCGTACACGTGGGTACGTGGTAAATATCGAGTATTTTGAGAGAGACAAGGCTTCATTGACTTAGGTAGTTTTTTTCTTTCGTTAATCTGAAATGTTCGTATACTTTTCAGACAAATCTCGCATATAAATGGATACTGCTGTTTGTGTACAACGATTGATTTAACATTACTTTCTGATATACCCGGAACACAATACATAATAGCTGAAGTAAGGAAACAGGTTGAAACCAGTTTTATCTCTTAAGTAGGCATATTGAGGCGAACAAATCGAGATGTGAATAATATTCATTTTGGATAAAATAAATGACCTCTTGATCGGTTGGTGGTGTGGCAATGGTGTAATCCATTACAGCTGTAGAGATTACATTCCTCAATTGCCACGGTTCTCCTAAAGGGACACGAGAGGTAGTTATCTCACGTGTTTATTAGTAGACGCCAGGTGGCGTGGCGAGTGGCCTTATAAGACCAGAAGCGCCAAAGTCAAATATCTCTTTCACCCTCTAGCTTTCTCATGGGTAACATACACCAGTTGCGTTTCCTATCTACAGCGTTTAGCCCCCCAAATTCCGTGCACACGGCACATGCGAACGTGAGCCACAACGCCATTCCAAAATTATTTAATGATACTGCTTTTTAGATTGGTTGGTTGGTTGGTTGTTTGATTGGATTTTACGGCATGTCAACACATGGATTATTTTATTCCGAAGACGTTTTTGTTTTATTCATCCTTGTTGGGTATTCAATTTCTTTAGACTCATTTTTTTAACACATTTTTATTTATTTAATTCATAGATATGACTCTAACAGGTACTACCATTCTGAGTCAGTGGACCTGGGAATAATGGCAATGATGAGGTACTCCACGCTCTCCAGAACTCCAGAACTGGAATCTCCCTACTAGATGCAGTTTAACATCATCCCCAGGACACAGACCCTCCACCACCGCCTTCTAGCACATATATACGATAAAGGTATTGCCCTAATGGCAATAGGATGAGGACAATAATATTGGTGCAAGTGCTTGACGTGTCCAGCCAATTGATAGGAGTTTTAGCAGGTTTGAATTCAGAGTTTTCATTCTCCTAGACTGGTTACCATATAAAAGTTAAAGAGTCCAGTATGCCCTTCTATGTACCCATATCTAGTAGGATTCATACCTTTCTCAAAGGTATTAGCACTATGTGAAAATTTTAAGAGCTCAATTTTTTTTGTTCTCATTTTTTCTATTTAACCTATAGATTAAACCCTAACAGGTACTACCACTCCGGGCAACTGGATGAACTTACGAAGTATTAGAACATGATAGCAAATAGCTCAGTCGGTAGAGCACCCGCCTTAGAATCGCAAGATTCTGTGTTCGACACCGGTCCCCGTCGCCCCACCTCAACAAAACAAGCTCCCTGGTTTAGCGCTAGCAAAAAGGGGATAGACTCCCTCGCTGTCCGGCTGATACTTTTCTGATAATTTTACAATATCAATAAGTGCAACTTCTTAAGAAATCACTTCTGGTTTCTGGCTACGGGATAGTTGGTTTGTTGGTTGATTGGTTGGTTGAATTTTACAGCATGTCAACCCTGTTGGGTTATTTTATGCTGAAGACGTTTTGTTTTATTCATACTCAATTTTTTAAAACTCAGTTTTTCAAATACACTTTCATTTTTTCAAATTCATTTTCTTTTATTTAACCCATAGATAGAACCCACAGGTACAACCACTCCGGGCTACGGATGAACTTGCTAAGTATTAGAACACAATAGCGAATAAAATGATGGTAATACAACGTCAATAAGTGCAACTTTTCAAGAAGACACTTCCGGTTTCTGTCTCTTGAGATTTTCAATATAAACTACTTTGAGAATTTCCAATTTCATAGAATTTTATGGGTGAATCATTCTAATCGAACACTTGTACAACCCAGGGGACAATGTTCTTTGAGTGGGCATGATTGGAACACAGGATACTTAATCGATCGAAAGAATAAAGCAATTAGATTGATCAAGTTATTGAAGAGACAAAATAAGGCCGCCATGTTCTTTTCTCTCTTTCTGTGTCTGACGAGAAGAAAAGATATTCGTTCGACGTTCACTTTGAACTTTCAGTCTTAACAATCACCCAGACGATAAAACAAAAAAGGAAGTCAGAACTGAAGGACAAGCAAAAAGACCTGCATTATCAAAACTAGTAAGAGTAATCGCCCTCCGCCGGGCGTAAGTATTTAAGTTTTAATGTAATGAAATATATTAAATGAAAAAGACTGATCAAATGCATTTAAGAATAATACACTTATTTTAATTATATTTTAATTGGTTTCTATTATAAAATGATTTTAATACGTTGGAGAATAAAACAATAATATTAGAGTATTTCTGAGTGATATATAAAACACATTGCAAAGATTTTGAACGTACTAATAACATGGGTTGTTTTGACGCAAATCTAACTCAGATTTTCACAGAGACCTCGTTAATAAACAGAATTTATTCTTTCTATGAATTAGTGATTTTGACTATAAATAAAACGTCATCATTTAGATTTTAATGTCAACAAAAATCCTTTATTTATCTAAATTTTGACTTTATTTATTTAATTTTAAAATAATCTTGGATTATTAATATTCGATTTATTAATCTTTTATTAATTATCATTGCGAAAAAATATATATATGGGGAATATGACTCAATTGGAGAGCTTAGAAGATTATTATTGTTTAATAAATTATTGTTAACTATTTTATATATATATATATATATATATATATATATATATATATATATATAAGAATTATTAATCTTGTATTTTATTATCCTTGCGAGAAAAAATATATAATATATATGACTTAATAATATCCATGAATTTAGAGAATTTAAAAGGTTATTACTGTTTAATAAATTAGTGTTAGCTATTTTGTAAGTTTTAATTTTTAAAGATTATTTCATATATATATATATATATATATATATATATATATATATATATATATATATATGCAGCACCACTTTGGTCTTTACTAAGGCTGGACGGGTGACCAAAGCCGAATAATAAAAGCGATTATGTCGTTACTATAAACAAAAAAGTTAACGTTTGATCCTGGTTTAAATGAATTTAAACCAGGATCAGACAGATTAAATTCTATTCATTTCAGCCAAGTATGTATGATCTCTTCCACTGAAAGACACAAAGCGACACTGCAACAACGTGACTTGACCATAACCCCCTAAAAGGTACTACCGCTTTTGGTCAGACTGGACCTGGAAGTAATGGCAAGGAAGAGATACGTCATAGTTCCCAGATCAACACAACTTGAGGCTCGGCGTTACATACAGTTTGGTGTCATACCTGGAAAATCAATTCTTTTACGAATCTTACCCTTTGCAGAGGATATAGGGTAGCCAGAGCCGGATAGTAAAAGTGATAATATTGTGAGCATTAATAAACAAGTTAAAGTTTGATCCTGGTTTAAATTCATTTAAACCAGGATCAAACTTTAACTTGTTTATTAATGCTCACAACATAATCACTTTTACTATCTTTTATTTAAATGAATTTAAACCAAGATCAAACGGATTAAATTCTATTCATTTGAGCAAAGCATGTGAGATCACTTCCACTGAAAGTCAGCTCTTCGTAACACAAAACAATACTGCAACTTTTTTTTCTGAATGCAGTATTTACCTACATCCCCTCGGTAGCAGTATGCGACTCATGGTCAATTTATACATGGGAAAAGTCAAAAATAGCTCAGTCTCCCGGGACCAGTAACACAAGGTCCAGGCTTGCCTATCCTGTTTTATCACATCCAATCCTGGTCTGGGGACCGGGAAA